>CAHIKZ030000563.1:782500-1232500 GCA_903632075.3 Acanthosepion pharaonis
ACATTACAACCAAAAACGTTTGCGGCACCTCTCTTTCTCTTCTTTTTAATATACATACTTTTCTCTCGTTGGAACCACTACAACCTCTTTCTTTTATATATATATATATATATATATATATATATATATGGCTATGGTATATATATATATATATGTGTGTGTGTGTGTGTGTGTGTGTGTGTGTACTGATTCATGTGCAAGCTAACGGGGACACGCACGCACACCACACACGATACACAAAAATGGAAATAGATTTGCCAGTCTCAAGGATGATGCAGGGAAAGGAAAACATCTCTCATCAACATTTCTATCATCACCATCTCCCAGACTAAACCTAATGATTTTATTACCACTTAGGCAGAAATTCAGTTTTGCCAACCGCCCAGAAATGAGATCAAGCCTCACTACAAATACGGAAAACGAACAATGAAACATTAGATGAACATAAGGAAAATTTATTCCACTAAAAATTGATTCCTTTTATTTGCCTGAAGAAGGTCACGAGACCGGAAACACGTGTCGCAAAAATATGAAGAATAAAATATATACATTAAAACCTTTATTTTGACTGGCTCTTGGGCCTTGTATTGGTCTCTTTTCTAAAAGTATGGTGCATCCAGTGAGCATCGAACTCACTGTTCAGTCGTAATTGTTCTAGCGAGACAAACTTGCTATTACATTACCTCGAACACCGTCATGTTATTCTTGAAAAAAAATGACTTCTCCCAAAAGCAAATTACGACAGTTGCACTGATTTTTTTTAAAAGCTTCCGCCAAATTAATAGGTCTTGAATCTTTGTCCAGATCTATTTCGCAATGAATTCGCCTGCGAAAATGTAAACTAGCTGTCTGTATTGAATTTTATTCGAATTCATGCATATGTACCTAGTACGGAAAACACTGATTTTAAAAGTCCGCTGCCCCGCGGCCATAACCAGCCATGGAAAAGTCTTCGGGAGCAAATCCTGAGGACAAATCCGGAGCCAAAAAGCCCGGCACGAATCATTATGAGACAGGTTAACCTTTTCTAAAATTCAAATGGCGTCCATCTTTGTTAACGTCGACATCTCTAAAATTGTAAGGTTGAGGTTTCACAATGCCGTTCACTGTTTACAGATATTCCAAACCAATCCGAAAAAATCAAAAAAAAACTATCAGACTCTGTCAAATTTAGCCCGAACACAGTGGGAAGTGAACGAAATAAACTCGATAAGAATTTGAATGGCACACTGATTCCAGTTTCCAAGTCGGTAGCCATTATATTATCCTCATGCATCGTGAATGTCTATGGAAAGGAGACGAGTTAATGCCAAAACATATAGACATTTCTATTACTATTTTCCACCTAGTGCAAGACACAAAAGCCACTCAATGTAAAGAGTTACTAATTTTTTTTTATCGACGTAAGAGGAGGGGTTAGGATGTGAAGATTATGAGGTTATGTAGGATATATATTGATCCTAGACTTGAAGAGATTAAGATTGTAGTGATCAAGAAAGCATCATCTCGGGAGTTTGCTTCACAAAGCAGAGGCTCTTGGAAACTTTCCAAATGCGATTTCCTTCTTACCAATGATATAACATAAGCCATGATGATATCTGCAGTTTAGGGCAATCTCTTGACTAATCAAAGGTCTGCACAGGGGTTCCCAGAAAGCTGTCAGATTTCATGAATGAGCAAATGGTGGTTTCTGTCAAAGAGCTTTTAGATGTGTACAACGTGGATGAAGAAAGCACACTGAGGACGCTGATTCTCCAATGATGATAAGGTTAAAGAGTTGACTTACACAAAGCTAAGAAAGTAGCCAAGAAGCTTTACATGACAGGTACCCATATCCTTATTTAAAGGTGGAATACACTATCTGAGAAATAAAGTGTCTTTAGATTTGGAATGTTGTGATTTAAGTTTAAACCCTTGTGCAAATCGAAACAACCACTTTAGTTTCCTTTCTTTCACCATACGGTCAATTTTAGACCCACTGGAGTGACAGGGTGTAATTGATTTCTATTTTTTCCTCAGATTAGGTCATTTGCAGTGGTGTACAGTTGTATGAATCTATTTTCGGGATGCATGATGAAATTTGTTTGGTCTAGAAAAATATTGCATCATCTGTGATTACATCAAATTTTCATCACGGCCAGACACTATTGTCTCGACTGTCGATTATTAGTCCTACGACCAATGCCTGCGATGGACGTTACTCCAAAGAATCATACGAAAATTGTAACGAACTTACTGGCAAACCTTACCAGTGACCATATTAAAGTACTATAGATTGGACTAGAAACTCTCTTGATTTAAATCCAATCGAGAATCTGTGGTCAATCAGCAAAGAACGACTTCGTGGGGTGGACACACGAAGTACTAAAATATGCACTGGGTCATGTTTCATTGGAAAAATACGAAAAAGAAATGTAAATAATAACGGAATTATTCTTTTTATTTCAATTAATTTACACAAGGGTGTAAGGTAGAAACTCTTCATGAAAACTGGCAATCACTTTGTTTTGGGAATAAAAGAGAATTTTTCTGTTCGAGTTATTTGACCAGTACCATCACTATCAATTCCAAATCCTACATGAGCACATTACCTAAAGCTGGGCGTGTCACGGGTCCAGAATGCATCCCATTCGACTCCTGTGTATCCTTCTATTTGGAGGACTCGCCAGCGGCAAGAGGCTACGCAGAGTTCCAAAACGACGCTTCAAGGATCAACTGAAAACATCCCTGGCACAGGTCAACATCGACCCTGGGACCTGGGAAACCGTAGCTTCAAAATCGGTCTTCCTGGCGTAGGACCATCCGAGTGGGCGCCGAGTCCAACCGTCAGCATACTATCAGGAGGGTCCGACTAGTCCAGCCGCGTCCATCATCAGCACTCCTCTGTGACTTATGCTCACGACTCTTCAGGAGTAGGCTGGTGCTTCACAGCCATTTCTGTCACCGTCACACCAGAGAAGAGAAAGAGAATAAGGGGACATGATGATGATCCCGATGATCGAATTGGAGCGGGTGACGACGATCAAATCTTAGAGCAAGGCTTCTTCAATCAATGCCATATGCGAGTATGACTGAAGTGCTTTTTTCAATATAAGTCCTCACAACAGTTTATAGACCAAGACAAGCAAATACAGTAAGTGGTTGGACAACTTTGTCTCATCCAACCTACATTCCTGACCTGACACACTCAAACAATGTTAAGGCTCTCATTAAAGCTGGCAAAAGAATCATTGCAAAACTCTGAAAATCTTTTTCATAGCAGGTCCACATACCTTCATTTAAACGGGTAATAAAATATCTAAGAAAAAGGCTTTAGTAGAGTCGATTCGGAATTTTGATAAATTCTATTTTCTTATAACTGACAGTCCTTTCTTCTCGCTTTCCTTTGTCTTGAAATTCCCGAAGTTTTCTTTAGGTGTCTGTCACGTTCTTTGAGCCTAATATATGAGATTGGATAACTGCTGATCAAAGACTCAATAATTATTGATACCTTCTGTCGCCTGTCAAAAATATATTGAAAAAAAAAAACGTTGCAAGTTGCTCTGTAAGGCTGAAAAATAGCTAAATTGCAAAGCCTAAAATAATCAATAAGTAAGCGAGTTGAAGTAAAACAAACAATAAAGTCGGAGGAAAAAATCTACAGTTCGCATAATCTGCGTAATGCTGATACTGTCGGACATGACGTTGGTTGAAACGACAGACGCCATCTTTGCTATCCGCCAAATATTATTACTACGGTTTTAATGACGGCGTTGGGCGGCGAGATGCTGTTTGGCAAGTGAAGTTCATGCACCGGTTCTTGTGTCTTTTTGTTCGTTTTGGTAGTCTATGATTAAATCTTGTGTAGTTAATGACGAACAGTTATTAATTCCTAACCAACAAACGTACAAAGATTGAGAAGGAAGGAGACTATGTTGGGAACTAATTTGAAATCCTGGATCATTTCTGCTCACTTTGATAAGAATTAGGTGCTTCTACTATTAAAATATAGGGTAATTAAAGAACAGGCATACTTTCCGATCGCTCGTTGTTCGTGAGCGGTAACGAAAACGACCAAAAATATTTTAAATAAACGGTAACAGGAATTTGCATTCATAAAAGATTTTTTATTAATATTCATTCAATACAAAGCCCAAGAGTCACACAAGGTAGAGAGTAACTGTATGGAAGTATATTAGCATAGGAATGGACAAGCGTTAAGCATATAGAGCTGAAGTAAACTTTAGAAGGAACTTGAAACCCAATCCTAAACAGGAAACAAGGGAGAAACCTTTACGCCTGTTAAAACGACAGGGGAGGAGAAGTTAGAACCGGAAAGCCAATCCTAAACAGGAAAAAAGGGATAAACCTCTGTTTCTATTCAAAAGACATGGAAGGAGACGTTAGAAGTATAGAGTTGAAGTAGACTTTAGAAAGAAGCGGAAACCCAATCATAAACAGGGAACAAGGGATAAACCTCTACTCCTGTTCAAAAGACAGGAGAGGAGACGTTAGAAGTATAAAGTTGAAGTAGAATTTAGAAGGAATCGAAAACCCAATCCTAAACAGGGAACAAGGGATAAACCTCTACTCCTGTTCAAAAGACAAGGGAGGAGACGTTAGAAGTATAAAGTTGAAGTAGACTTTAGAAGGAATCGAAAACCCAATCCTAAACAAGGAACAAGCGATAAACCGCTAATCCTGTTTTTTATCAGAATTATGCTTAAAACTAGGGAACGACGTGTAAATATTTACATTTTTGACTAGGCTTACAGTGATCATTAACAAGCTAGATTGGCAGACCAGTGGAATGTCTGGCCGTCACTAGATACTCCAAACATGAGGCCTTGTGTCAAACTTAATAAATGCCTCGACTGTAACGGAATAATGTGTTTACGTCACTTTTTATTGACATTCTTGCCATTCCTTTTAGCTCTTGACAGAAAAACGCAGCAATGAACTCCTTCTCAAAGTGCTCTGGCGTTCGTTACCCCCGGAGGTAATTCTCTGAAATCCCGGCCATTCTTTGACCGAAATGACCTCTCTATTTTATTTTCAACTCTGGCATTTCCATTTGACATTCCTTCAAGGGAAGCGCTCCATCTTTTCATCAGACCGACTTACGATACAATGTCCTCGTGTTTGCTGGCATCTGAACAGTTAACAGAGAATCACGTGTCCGTTGCTGCCATCCAAAGTAAAATATCTTCTGATATTCACAAGAGATAAATGTCGATTCAATAAAAGTGAAGGAAAAAAAAATGGTTTTACGGCGTCCAGTTACGCAACATCACCAGTGTACGGTGAAATGAAGGAGTTATCCCTGCGATAAGTGGAACTGGCGACCCGAGTTCAAATTCAAAGGCTTCAAACTAATACTCACAGGGAAAGGCATGATTCCGTTTCTACCCACCTCCACCCCTAAGCAATTAGCGGCGTAGATTGGGTCTGCTCGTCTTAAGCGACAACCAATCTAAAAGAAGGAAAACTCAGAATTCGAAACCGTAGAGAAGGTAGTGATCTTCTCTCTATCTATATATAAAATTCTGTGACTTCCGTTAGTCCGTCCATCAGTCCGTCACACCCTCTAAAATAGCCATACATTGACCGATTGAAACCAAATTTTTGGTTGAATTACAAACAGATAAGGAAGTACAAAGTAAAGTTTGTTTTTACTAGAGTGCGTAGCTTAGTACAAAAGAATTTGTTTTAAAAAAACGATCAAATACTTACAAAATATTTCACTCAAATGTTTTCAGTGTATTTGTCACGTCACGTAACTCACTAATGATAATCCTTCGTTCTTTATCCGAGATTAACAAATATATATATATATATATATATATATATATATATACGTATGTATGGATTAGGTCAGATTTGACAGGAAAGTTATTTTCCCTCATCTGACTTATGTGGTATCTCTCTGACAGACACACGCCTACAGTACAGACAAACAAACCAACAAACAAACAAAAAACACTACCTCCACTATTTCGGCATAAATTTTCTATATTGAAGTTTAAAATGATTTTTTTACAACGAAAAAACATTCTTGAAGATTTCATTTTAGCTTTAATTGAAAGTTTAATAATTAAATTTACGATTTCTATTAATTAATCAATTCTGGTGTATTTCAGATAGAAACTATATACATTTGATTGTCAAATTTAATTTCAAATTTTTAAATTTTCTTAAAAACGGCCATTTTCTTAATTTTAAAAAATTTGTAAACAAACACATATTTATCGATTTTTAAAATATTTAAAAAAATTCTGACACGTTATTTTAGTAAAATTAAAAAATTTAAAGTTAAAGTAATCTGATTTCAAAGAAATCTTTGTTACTTATAGCATAAAAAAATAATATACAACCAATTATTAAAGAGCGGTCCTGTTCATCTGATCGATCAATTGATGGATTGTTCTATGACGAGCCGATGACAGCTACTACTGATGACCATAAATGACATAATTTTTAAGTCTGAGTTTTTAAAAAAAATATTCTATTTGAGTATGACACACACTAATGGAAATACAATACATAAAATAAAATTATTTAGTGAAATAGTAAATGAAAAAAAAAGAAAAATAATTTAAAATTTAAAGTTTACACTTTTAACGGAAAATACCTGTAAGAAACGAAATGTTTTGAAAAGGCCACGTAAAGGGACAAAACCCTTAGATCACGTGACCTTGTTATAATAATGGCAATTTCTGTATATCATACATGGAAATAAGGAATGTATTAAGTAAAAAAATACAACATAAAAAATTATTTTTTAAAAAAGTAGCGCAACTAAATTTATTAAACTTAGCAATTTTGGACTCGTAAATTTTTTTTCTACTTAATTACTACATAATATTGAGGAGCCCTCCTAATACAGAGCTTTACACGATGTTAAACTATTATAAATTATTATAATTAAAATTTCTTAAAAAACGAAAAAATTCTTGTAAAAATTAATTATTCATCAGAAAAAAATTATTTCTTCAGACAATAATGTCCTTAATATTACTTATTTACAAAAGCAATTAAAAGCTTTTCTAATTAAGTAATATCATAGTTTTATTGGATTCATTATTTTTCAATTCAGACAAGATTTTCAGTTAAGTAGCTCAAATTTGTAAAAGAAAAGTAGGTTATTTACCATCTCCGAAGACTCCTTCTTTTAACAAAAAAATAAAATTGAGGAGCCAAAAAGGTTTTGGGCGAAATTTCATGAAATTAACTAAGTGGGGGGTAACATATTTAAAAAAAAATATTTTTTACCAAAATTTTCTAAAAACAAAATATTTCAAAAATAATTTCATTCATTTGTGAATAAGTCCTGAAAATTTCATTAAGATTGGACAATTATTTTATTTTTACAAGAATTTCCAAATCAATATATTTTCAACGGTAAAAAAACGCAAAAAAAACTATGTTATTTTAAAGGTCGCCGCGATGACGTAAACAAAGACGACTTTAACCAAAATTTCGAACGTGTTAGAAAATATTAAAAATTTCAAAAATAATTAAAAAATACTTTTTTCTTTCATCTTAATAATAACATAAACATTTTGACGATAATACTTTATTTTCTTTAAGTTTGTGGCATTTTTCATTTACGCTATGCTGTTTTTCCGCGAAAACAGTGGACATACTTAAAGAGTGAGTATATCTGTAAAAAGACAATATTAATAAAGACAAAAGGAAAACGTCTTAGCCGACGCATTTTCCTTGATAAAGTGCCACAGAGGACGAAACTCGAAGCTAAGTTTTCATTTTGTCTCTCTCTCTCTCTATATATATATATATTATATATATATAAATATATATATATATATATTGGTGCATGTTTCGTTAAATAATATAGACAAGTGTTGTCTCTTTATTTTATGTAAGTTCTTTTCATATCGTCTGATAAGCTTAATAACATTATCATTAAACAAAGAAAGAAAATCACTATATTGATACATATTTTTAATCCTATCTAAGCTTTCGGCTTACATAAGCCATTATCAAAGATGACAATTACATTACAATATAGTAAGCAATACACGGACAAGACAGTGATGATAGTCTGTGATTGTTTACATGGAAGATTTCCAAGCAACGACAAACTCGTGCATATAAAACGCTGGAATCAAAAATCTCACCGCAGCTCATGACCTCACACATGACCACGCGAGAGTGAAAACGAGAAGTATTAAGTATGGGAAGCCGTTGGTATAAACCAATGGCTTCTTTTACTAATTATAGGCATTTAAGAATATTTTTGGAGATTTCATAGTTTATTTTGTTTAGGTTAGGTTTCAACTGTTTTATGTATATAGCTTCAAGAATTTTTGCACGAGATAGGATTAAAAAATATGTATCAATATTGTGATTTTCTTTCTTCGTTTAATGATAATGTTATTAAGCTTATCAGACGATACGAAAAGAATTTACATAAAATAAACAGACAACACTGGTCTATATTATTTAATGAAACATGCATCAATGAAAAAATGCTGTCTAAATACACAATATATATATATATATATATATATATATATATATATATATATAAAAGAAATATGTTGTAGTGGTTCCAACGAGAGAAAAGTATGTATATTAAAAAAGAAGAGGGTGCCGCAAACGTTTTGGTTGTAATGTGGATTTATTGAGAAAAATATTATACTTTTGTTTTACATAATTTCACGACACGTGTTTCTGGTCTGGTCTCGCAACCGTCTTCAGGTGAAAGTGGAGATTTTTACATATTATTAAAAATAATTAATTTTTCTTCATGTTCAATGTGGAATATTCTCGATATGAGACATTCTGTTTGTGTGTTGGCAATCCGAATTTTCTTTCTAGAATTGTCAATGAAGAGTTCTGCGTGAAGGGTCATAAAACAATTAAGGTTTGTCCAGCGAGTAGTTATCGGCATTTAATCTTTTAATGTTTTAGTGACCTCTATGTGCTCTTGGATCTGTTTCTATTTTGGCGTGTTCCTGTCAGCATGCGTGTATATATGCGTGCGTATATTTCCTTATATATATATATTAGTCGGCCATTTGACTAAATGGACACTAGATGAGAAAAGATTTTAAAAAGAAAAAAAAGCTGCAAAATCTATTTGATTTCATCAGTAATATAAAACATGCGGAAAAATGAAGTCCGAAAATTCCATTTTTTATCATCTTTTCTCATTATGTTTTCATTTGGTCAAATGGCCGACTGGATATGCGACAAATATTATTAGTCTTATTATCAATATTACTATTTTCGTTGTTTTGTTTTTGTTTTTTGAGGTTTTTTTATCTCTCGATTTTATTTCATCGGATTACTATATCTATATATTAGAAGAAACATCGCGTGAACATTCTTTCTTCATAAATATATCCCTTTAAGACAAATACCTTCCACCCTCACCTAACCTTTGACTCGTGCATTTCGTCTGACTGAAACAATGAAATGGATAAATTATGTATTAGTTATTCAACTGGTGTTTTTATTTTTTTTTTTTTTTTCAGTTTTCTCAGTTAAATTTCTATTTCTGACACGAACTCAGTCCATACAGGGTTTCATGAGACAGACGACCTATATCTTCGTCTGCCAAAATAGGCTGTTCCCCATATGAGGTGATTTTTGATTTTATTGTTTATTATTTGCTCTGTAATAATAAATACATTGAGCTCTTTTAGTGAATCAGTTTTCATATTTTATATTACTTGGATTATATACCAACGGATTTATTACCTTTACTATATATATATATATATATATATATATATATATGAGAGAGAGAGAGAGTATATATGTAAAAAAAAACAAAATGAATAAAGACAAAAAAAAAAAAATCTTAGCCCATACGTTTCGTCCTCTATGCATTTTCCTTGATAGTTCCGCAGAGGACGAAACTCAAAAGCTAAGATAAGTTTTCCTTTTGTCTATATATATATATATATATATATATATATATATAAAATATAAAATCAAATAATAATATTCCAAGGTTATAATTTATTACATTGGAATCGTAATCACGATCCAATTCATCAGACCTACAAATTCAAAAAGCTTTTTTGGAATTTGTAGATCTGATGATTACGATTCCAATGTAATAAATTATAACCTTGGAATATTATCATTTGAGCCTTTTATATTATATTCTTACTCTGTCCTGGACATTGAGTTCTACCTGGATTCTATCCTCTTGGGAATTTATGTATATATATAACAAAGAAAACCGAAAAGAATAAATAAATAAAAAATGAAAATAAAAAACAAGTAAACGAAATTAACCCAAATAAATAAACAAATAAATAAACAAGCCACTCCCGCCCAAATAACCGCCAGAATGGATTACCAACAATGCACCACTGACCCATATATATATATATATATATATATATATATATATATATATATCGTATTTCCTTCCGCTTAAGACTCATTTCCTTTACAGGAAAACTAATTTAGAAATCATTTTGTTATAATGCCGCTAAGGCAAGTGGGATTTGAGTACTAAGTTCCCCCTGATTGACACACTA
The DNA here is from genome assembly GCA_903632075.3 of Acanthosepion pharaonis. Taxonomy (NCBI): domain Eukaryota; kingdom Metazoa; phylum Mollusca; class Cephalopoda; order Sepiida; family Sepiidae; genus Acanthosepion; species Acanthosepion pharaonis. Next base: position 793,003 of record CAHIKZ030000563.1, read on the forward strand.
GTTTCTGCTGTTTCGAAGATAAAAAAATATTAAATTTTATAAATGGTCACATATTATTTAGAAATATACTCACACCCTGATTATTACAGAATGAAAATATCTATAATTATAAATTATTAAATTAAGATTACAAATTCAAATACTGTTAAAAAAATATATTTAAAAAAATCATCTATTTGACATACCATACCCTGATGACACCAGAATTAATTATATAATTATAAATTATTAAATTATGATTACAAATCAAAACAATGATAAATGCATCCTTATTTGAATATCTCTTTTTGTAAAATATTTCTTCTCAAATTACAGGTATGTATTATAAACTTCTTGTTACTTGACAGGATATACAGTGTGTGAAACATTTTGATGTGATTTTGTTTTAAAAGTTATCTCCCTTTATTTAACATTTATCTGTTATAGAAAAATGTAGTGCAAGGGAAGCAACTCTGTAACAACCGTTTAAACTATCAATGTATTTTCACTCTGCAGTTAAGGTTAAGTAAGACGAAGTATGAAATTGTCATGTTTTCTTATTTATATGATTCATGAATAAGAACATCGATTCGGGCAGATTTTCAGACGATATCAGATATGAATCACAGCACAAAAAGCAATTTCTGTGAGGGATGTAAAGTCGAAGGAAAATTAAGAACTGGTTCTGAAAACTTGTACAATTTTAAAACTAAATATTTTAGACTCCTTGCATCTTAGTGGCATTATCGCCTTACTTGGAGTGAAATGATAAAAAAAAAAAATACAGATGAGGATCAGTTAGAAAAACCTTCGGGTCAGGTAACCAATTCCGCCCAGTCGGTCTCCGATTGATGGTGTTTCCAAATATCTAAATGTGACGCCCAAGTTACATTGGCTGCCTCATCTTTCAAACATAAAAACCAATAATCCTTTCGACACCCAGCCATGATGACACCCTACTAATCCCGATCATCAGAAGTGCATAATAATAATAATAATAATAATAATAATAATAATAAAAGATTACGTAAGGGAGAAAATTTTGACCTGAGTTATCTCCCTTGAAATTAAATTTCTAGTTTTTCAATGTGATCTTCTTTGTGCCAAGTACAACTTCTTGTCCCAAATAGCTTTTAACAATGTTTGTCTCTTTACTGTCTCTCCTAATCCCTGTTCTGCCAAACGTTTACTCAAGCTTGTTAGTGTTATTCACTGCTTTCCTGTCAACGTTAATGGCTATTTAATTAAGTCTTGTTTTTCTTTTTTTTTAAATTGCTAACTGCAAGATTTTTCTCTCACTCCAATTTATATTTTTTCTGATTTTGATTTTTATACTTCTGGCAAAATTAATTACATTTTCTCCATTGTGTGGTCATTTTATATATATGGAAACATTTCAGATAGAGTGTATCTATAAAAGAATAATATGAATAAAGACAAAAGGAAAACTTATCTTAGCCAATGTGTTTCATCCTTTGATGGACTTTATTAAGGCAAATGTTATGATTTTATTTTGTAACAAGTATTTATATCTAAGAGCAAAAGTGTTATTGGTTTTTCAAAATTTTCAGGTACATGAATTCTCATAAACATTTATCAGGTTAGCTGAAGAGTCAGTCAAGTTATGGACGACATGAAGTGACCTAATTTAATTTCTAACAAGCAAAAATAAGTGATATTTTAAAATTTTTTTTAAGCAAATTAGTATTTAAATTAGTTTAGCTTTGGAATAATTTATGTGTTACATATTTTTTTTAATAACATTTTCAGCTAACTTGATAAATATGTATGAGTGTTCCGATCTCTAAAAATTTCTTTTTGTGTCTGCTACCAACACTGTGTCATCTGCATATCTCGTGCTGTTAATATTGTGCCCACCAATAATAAATCCTTATAGTACTCTGAGGATTGCCTCAGTTTAATAGTCAATAAAGTCTGGCGAGAAGACACATCCTTGTCTTAAGTCCCTTTCTATTTTTGCGTATTTACTGAATTCATTTTCAGTTTATATGCAGGCAGTTTAAGATTATTCTAATATTCTTGGCACGGTATGACCTTCAGGCCAACAATAGACGGATGTATCAAGAAAAAAATCACTATTAAGGAGAGAGAACAATAAAAGAACAAGAAATCAAGAAGATAGAAGATAACAATTGACATTGCATTTAAATTTTTGAAGATCAAAGTTTAGTGGAAAACAAGAAACCAGAAGAGAGTTCCACAAGTGAGAAGTGTGAGATAAGAAACTGTTAGGATAGAATTTACAGTTACATCTAACAATTTCAAGTGTAAAATGATGAGACCTCTCAATATATTACTGCTCTTAAATTCGTATAAAAAAAAAACATCAAAGATCTAAAGAATATAGTTTTGTTTCAACTTCATAACTGTAAACATTCACTTAGATTTAATGTTCATAATCCTAATAATGTTATTTTTCTAAAACCATTTCAGTCCAAGCAAGGCAATAAAGCCACTAAGATGCAAGGTTTTACTGAGTGTAAAAAAGAATGAACATTATTAAGAAGCCAGGACAATAAAAGAAATAGAATAAACGAGATAGTAGATAATGTTTGACATAGCTTTTAAATTTCTGAAGATCAAAGTTGACTGGGAATCAAGAAACCAGAAGTGAGTTCCACAAGCGAGAAGTGCGATAGAAGAAACTGTTAGCATAGAACTTACACTTACATCTAGCCATTTTAACTGTAACATGATGAGACCTTACCACCAATCTAGTACTGCATTTAAATTCATAAAGTCTAGGTACCATAGAGGAAAGTTCGTTTGAACAATTACCTTAATAGTATTTATATAAAAGGCATAGCGAAGGTATGTTATAGTAATGGGGAAATGCCTGAAGCTGAGATGCCAGGTCAGGACCTATAATAATATATTTACAAGATTATGAAAATATGTGAACCAACCACAATACAATATTTATTTAGTATTTTATAAAGAAAGAAGTATGTAAAACATTGGCTAATTGTCAATCAATATGAATATTCACATATTTTTATAATCTTAAAAATATAAAATTGATGTTTAAAAATTAATAATTTAATGACTATATTCCTAATACAATAAAACTAAATATTGCTGAGGGAGCCAAGAAAGTATACAGTAAAAGCAACGTAAAAAGAAAATCCTTCCTTTTGACACACTGCTTTTTTTTGGGGTGGGTGTACATAGGTTAAACTTTGCCATCATATTTTCCTAGAAGTTCTAACAGGTGCGACACAAAGAACTGTTTGAACTGTGCAGTCTTAGGGATAGCATAAGAAGCAACACCCCCTGCTGCAGAGGCTTCCGTGGGAAGATTTAAGAATATGTTATGTCTTTTTGTCTTTTCTCTTCAACACAAGTTCTACAGAGTTTTCCAACTCTGCATTTTTTTTTTAAATCATCATTTCACCCCAAGCAAGGCAATAAAGCCACTAAGACACAAAGCGTTACTGAGTTTGAAAGAAAAAAAAAAGAAGCATTATTAAAGAGCAACAACAATAGGAGAATAATCAAAAACACAGTAGATAACAATTGACATTGCATTTAAATTTTTGAAGATCAAAGTTGGTTGGAAAGCAAGATGCCAGAAGAGTGTTCCACAACCAAGATGTGCAAGAAAAGAAACTGTGAGCATAGAACTTACGGTTACATCTATCCATTTCAACTATAAAATGATGAGACATTGTTGCCAATCTAGTACTGCAATTAAATTCATAATGTCTAGGCACTGTAGAGGAAAGTTCATCAGAACATTTAATATGAAAGTATTTATAGAAAAGACACAAGGGATGCCAGGTTAGGACCAATAATATTGCAGATTCTTCTTTGGATTTTTTCAAGAATCTCTAAAGCAAGAGCACCAGACTGTATGTGGCAACAATATTCAAAGCATTAGACTTATAAATATCTAAGATAAATTCGGGAGAGAATGATTGTCTAACACAACACAGTGAGCTAACTTTCCTAGCAGCAGACCTAGTAATTCAATATAATCTTCATGTCAACAGAGAAAGTTAGCCTATAAAGGTGCAACAAGACACTCTCCTGGAGGTTAGCATCAGCTATGCTGATGGAAGTGTAATTGTGCCTTTCAGGTGATTAATAGAAAGCAGTTTTGTCGTTATTGTTTTATCGACAGAAACTTGCGTTGTCCACTGTTGATGGTCATTCCCTGATGTGTACATTTTCTTCAAAGAGTTTTAAATTTTTTACTTGCTTGATTTTGGTATCTCCCAATTTGTAGTTCATGTCTTGGACTATTTATCTTGCTGTCTCTGTAACAGAGAATCGGGTCGGCCCAATAAAAGACCGAGTTGGTTGTAGGTGGTGCTGTAAGCACCAAGAGTTGTGTCCCTTTCCACAATGGGGTGTTCAAAGAAAACCTTCAATTTAGAATAGGTGGCGCAAACTATTTCTATATGAACGATACTAGGCAGGCATTAGCCAATAGTCAGTGTGAGTCTGGGACTTGGTAAGCTATATAACACCAGTGTTTTTCTCAGTCAAGAGAGGTGCTCTTGACGTGCAGAAACCAGACAAGACGAACACAGTCAACCATACATTCTGTTTTCTTACAATTGACACTTGGTCCGTTCTTCTCACTTTCCTTTACTACCTTCCTAGTTTCTTTTGTGTGTGTGCTGTCAACTGAATATCTTATGTCAAGATCGTGTCCACCAATAAATCCTGCTATGACACCAGTTCTCTCTGGGTTACCTTGCTGTAAAGTTTGAATAAAGTCTGGTCAGAAGAAACATCCTGGTCTTACAACAAAATTTTTTGTGCATTTTTGCCCTGTCAGTTAGGGCTTCAGAATATGCTGACTGCACCTCTGCAGAGGGGTAAGATCTGCCCATCAAGCAAAAATGAGGCATCCTGGGTAAGAAGATAAACTATGTCCATCAACAAGGCCTCTGATCAGGTGGTTTTGAGGAGCATGGAACCGCCTCTTAATTGCTGGTGTTCCCAGGTACAGCCTGAATCGGTAGCATATGTTAGGGTCCCAGCTGGGGTCAAAGCACTATGAAAGTGTGAAAATAGGTTTTAATACCAGCAATACATCTTTGTAAAAAATTATTACCAGCAATGAATTTTTGAAGGAAAAAAATTATTACCAGCAATACATTTTTGAAGAAAAAATATTACCAGCAAGACAATTTTTGGAAAAAATATTACCAGCAATAAAAATCTTGTCGGCATTAAATAACCCATTGAGGGTGATATGCTGTAAACCAAACCAAACCAAACCAAACCATTTGTATAAATACTGAATTCATTTTCTATCCGTGTACAGGCGGTTTGCTCCAAATATAAGTCCTGGATTATTCTAATATCTTTCTCATATAAATCCAGATTTCCTAGGAGTTCAAACAGGTGTGACACAAATAACCATTTTAACTGTGCATTCTTACATTAACATAAAGTTGCCTCAGTGGGAAGATTTAAGAATATGCGAATCAATCTTAACTTAGACAGGTTTTATATATACATAAAATAATAAAAATTAGTTTAAAAATCTTAGTGCAAAATAATTTGTATTAAGCTCTTCAATTTTTGATAAGTAAATATAGTTTTCACTTAATAACAATATCACCTAACGGGATTAAGCTAATATAGAATTTTAAAAGGCTTGTAAAAAATTATGATAATAAATTATTATAATTAAAATTTTTAAAAAGTGAAAACAATTCTTGTAAAAATTCATTATTCATTGAATTTTTTTTTTAAAAACAGCAGTGTTCTTATTGAATCTTATTTATAGAAGCAATAAAAAGCTTTCCTAACCAAATAATGTCAGTTTTATTGCATTTTTTATTTTACGATTCTGAGCAGATTTTCTCCAAGGAATCCTGCTTTTCTCTCCAACACTGGTTGTACAGTTTTTCAGTTGTTTGTTGTTATTGTTTTATTGTCACAGATTAATGTTTATTCCGAGAATATTGTGAAGATTTTCTTCAAGGAGTTTTTATACCTCTTTCCATGATCTTTTGTTCCACTGACCTATTGATAACTCACACCAACCTTTTATAGATGATCAACTTCCGTCTTCCATATGCAATCTGTCCCGTTCAGGTAGATCTGATGGAGCATGACCACTATGCTTGTAAATTTCACAATTTTGATATTAGTAAGAGAATGACATGACAGCAGAACTGAAGCATATGGAGGCACCAACATATATTTAAAAAAAATGTTACCTAAATATGGATTAAAGAGTTTAAAATCAATTTGAAAAAAATTCATTTGGATACAGTGACTTTTCTTCTTGACTGGTTCCCACTCAAAAACAGTCAAGCTTCCCTGCTATTTAACCCATAGCAGGAGGAAAATGGATTCATGCCTTTTCCATGAGCATTAACATAACATGGAAAAGGCATGAATCTATTTTCTGCCTGCTATGGGTTAAATAACAGGAGGAAAATGGATTCATGCCTAATGTGAATAAAATAGATTTGACTAGAATTTGAACCACACACACATTTTTTATATTCTTACTGAAATGGGCTTTTTTGTCTTGTGCAGAATATTCCAGCACACGCGCACATATCTTAAAGCCTCCAAAACTAAACTGCTATCATTTAAGCACCATAGGAAAACATCCCTGCCACCCCCACCAATCAGCATGGTTGATGCTCATCTTGATGAGAGTGTCTCACTGCACCTTCTTGGCCTCACGTTTTCAACTGACTTTAAGTGGAACAACTATATTGAATAAATAACTGCATCAAATTACTGTTTTTAAGCAAAAAAATTCCTTTGAAATTTCTCAGACATTCAGGCCAGTAAATGTAGTTAATACCATTTATTATAAACAGAGCATTTACTTAAATATTTGTATCGATAAAAATAATGTATAAACAGAAAATATATTAAAATAATTGTCAGACTTTGTCCATTTCATCATATATGATGTTATCTGTTTCTGTTAAAATTTGTTTTGAGCAGATATGAGCATTTGAGAGAAATCATGGAAAATTTGTTCTTTAAAAACAGTAATTTGACTTTGCTAACCAGACGCTTCCTCTGTAGCTAAATGGTATAGCACATCAGGCTATATGATGGTTCCATGTAGGATACGGGTTAAATTGTTGTCAGAAGACATATTTTCTATGAAATTTCTTGGATATTCAAGGCTAGTAAATGTAGTTCTTCCCTCTGTCTTTTCTACAAATCTTTTCATGATAACTGGTCCAAGGAGCTACTTTCGCTGGTTCCCAAACTGCATGAATTTAAGCATTAATTTTACTAGGTTGGCATCTCAGTCCCACCGTTTCACTGTCAGAACAGCTAAATGTAACCATCTCTTCTACTCCAACAGCTTCATGTCTCGCACTTCCCGTCTGCATAAGTCCCTTCCTTGCTTCCCTAATAGCTATAATGTCCTAATATTCAAATGCAATGTCAATTGACATCTCCAGATGCCTTGATCTATTTCCCATCCTTCTCTTCATCCTTTCCTCTTTCACGCCTCTTTACTCTTGCTCCCACTCTCTGTAACTCCTTGCGTGCTAGTGGCATTCCTGGCTTGCTTAAGGTGAATTATAAAATACTTTTATCCGTATTCCCATTCATAAAAGTCAAAATAATAAAAACAAACTTTCATTTACAATTTAACTTTATTGAGTTTAATGCATTTCACCCTGCTTAAAATATTTTTATATTTTAAGCAAAATCTTCAAAATCAGCCAAAAAAAAAAAAAAAAAAGGCAAATTTTTTTTTTTCTGTGAATATTTGTGAGGAAATTGAAAATGCCCCCACCCCCCAACCTTATATTTACTTGTAATACTTTATTTTATATTTTGTACAATCTTTGTTTTAAAAAGAAGTTTATTTCGATTTTTCTCTTTTTATAGATTCAGCCCATTCAACCCCCCCCCCCCTGTTGGCCAGGTTTCAACACTACAAGATATGAGAGAGAATGGAATAATACAAAACAACGTTGGTAAATGGTCCGGATTAGGATTATCTTTTTGGTTCCTGTGGGCAAATGCTATCGGGTTGTTATTTTTACCCAGCTCATCCCACAAACTCTCAGGATTGTGGCAGAAACTCAAGGAAATCTCTCTTGACAGATTCTTCAATCTGTTGCCGGGTTTGTCATAGGATATAAGTTTGCAGAGGAAGAGACAAAAGTCGGAGTTTATAGAGGCTCGATAATCAAACTCCGGGGCAGACTTGGATTTCGCATTGACGGGCGTGGTAATGTTCAGCATTGACGATTGCAAGGATGACATGGGAGAGCCACCTGATTTACATTCCGGTGATTGTTTGTATAATGTATTGAAGAAAGGTTGAAGTTCTGTTAGAGAGCGAATGTGTGTCATATTGAGCAAAGGCTGACCGGGTATTTCTCTCAAACTTGGGATCTCTCCTTGGATCTGAAGGAGAAAAAAAAACACATACATTTTAATGCACACAATCAAGTTGCAATTATTTCAGTTAGAAAACTAAACAGCATAAAACAATCATTCACTATCAAAAAAATAGCCGTGAATATTTCAGTTTTCTTATTCTCATTTTCTGATGAATCATATTTCATAATTTAATGACTGAATAAGCTTCTTGCGAGTTCCACAGCTATAGGATACCATTTGAAATTCCTCTGTTGGATTGTTAAACATTTGGACTGAGCAACAAAATATTGCAATAACAATCATGAGGATCAATGCAAGTCATTATTTAAAGAAGTAAGAGGGTACAAATGAAACAATTCAAAATTCACACTGAAGCAGACAGTAAACGTATGAGTGGGTTATCGCTTTCTCTTTCTTCCTTTCTTACATACTATAATTTTGTTTTTTCACTAAAACCAAACAGCATCTATGATATATATTTTTCCGTCTTTACTCTCAATCTATACAGAATAATGGTAAGACATGAAATAATCAGGTATCTATCTCAAAACCTTTTTATAACTTTATTTCACACACACACACACACACACACACACACACACACACAGGGTATTGAAAAGTAACTCCCTATTTTATATATGATGGTACAAATGAAAAGATTTAAAATTCACACTGAAGCAAAATTCACATGATCTTTGTATAGCCGTGCTACTGTTGCCTGAGAAAAATCTGGAGCAGTCATCACTTCATTAATAGCATTTGGACATTTCATGGTTATTAAATCATTACATGGTGAAATGATGTTACATCCTGTCTGTGTCTCATGAATGCCACAGCTTCACTATCTCTTTACTTGTTACTTCAAACATCATCTGATCAGGTTCGGCACATGGAGAAGGACTCTGCCATCCAGGGTACACTTTCATTTTTTTTTTTTAATCAAATTTACTTCAAGTTAGACAGTAAAGCCACTAAGACACAAGAGTCTACTGGGTGTGAGAGAATTACAAAAGAAACATTAAGGAGCAAGAACAATAGAAGAGTGATCATGAGGACAGTAGATAGAAACTGACATTGCATTTAAATTTTTGAAGATCAAAGTTGACTGGAAAGCATGGAGCCGGAATAGGGTTTCACAAGCAAGAAATGCCAAAAAAGACACTGTTAACATGGTTACATCTAGATAATTCAATTGTAAAATAATGAGACCTTAATGCCAATCCAGTACTGCACTTAAATTCATACAGCCTAAACACCATAGCAAGAGCTCAATTACTATGAAAGTATTTATAGAAACGGTACAAGGAAGAAAATTTACATCAGTGAGAAAACACCAGGCCAGGACCAAGAATCTTGCTGATTCTTCTTTGAATTTTATCAAGAATCTCTAAATATATTGCAATAGCACCATATGTGGCAGCAATATTCAAAGCATGGATGAATGGTAGATTTATAAATATATAAGATAGATTCTGGAGAGAAAGATTGTCTAGCACTTCACAGTGAACCAACTTTCTTAGCAGCTAACCTAGCAATGGTTTCAGTATAGCCTTTCCATTTCATGTCAACCAAGAAGGCACAAAATGTCACTTTCCTGGAGGTTAGCATCAGCCATGCTGATGGAAGACAGAAAGAGGTCTCTTAGAGGATTAATATTGTCTTTGTTTTTTGGACACTTCATTTTAGGTAAATATTAAACAAACTTCACTTAGAAAAATTATTTTTTAACAATCCAGAAATTGGCAAATCAGAAAATACAATTTAACATATTTTTAGAAGTAAAATTAAATTTTGCTTATGAGCAAATTCGTTTTATTCAATAAAATATATATATATATATATATATATATATATATATATACACACTGTCAAAATTGTTAAGCATTATTATCACTTCAAGATTCTTTTTTTTTGACAATTAAAGAAGTTGAGTGTAATCAGGATCATCAAGTCAATGCAAACGATTCTATCCTTAGCTGCATAGTATGTGCTTCGCCAGAGCTAAATACAGTTTGGAATTCATTTTTCCTTCTCCTAGACCGGTTGCCACAAAAGGCAACAGAACCCAGTCTGTCCTACTATTTACCCATAGGAGGGGTGGGGGAAGAGTTAGATTCATACCTTTCCCAAGGATATTAGGACATAAGTGATAGTCAACACAGGTTAAGTGAAGGGTCTGTGTTTAGTTCTCATTCAACTCGACAATCAAACTCATTCTTTATTATTTATGTTGTTTACACAACATTTAATTTCAACTGATCCATTCTTCCGCTTCCTTCAAATACATCTCCATGTGGGGGGAAAAAATATCTGGTAGCACAAAGCAAGAAAACAGAAAATCCAAACTTTGGCAGCAAAACTTCTAAAATAACATTTTCAGCAATACATATAGTTTGTTCCACAATTTATATGACAAACATATTTTTATAAATGGTCAGTCACAAAATATTGCCAGTTCATCATTAATCGCTACAGATTTAATAGTAGAAGCACACACAGTATACCAAAATGAACACAAAATCTTCAGAGTTCGAAATCTAGTTCTCCGCATAATCCTCGATTTCCTCAATTGTAATATTATCCACCTTTGAATAAAGGTGTGTATGCCTACCTCAGAGAACATAGCTCAAAGGTTTTCAGAGTTTTGCTTCTGTTATCTGTAATGAGACCATCAACCTGTTTGGCCTTATCTTTATTTATATCAGCAGTAGGCCTGCCATTGCAGGATCTGTTACTAAAATCAGTTTCTCATTTCTCTCTAGGATAGACATTAACTCCACTGACCCATGTCCTTACTATACTTACATCAAGTGCAGCCTTTCCAAAAATATTCACTAAACTTCTGTGAAGGTTTTCACTACTTTCTTGTTTCAAAAACAAATTCTACTACCAGTCTTTTATGCGTGTCCAAAGAGGCAGCCATGGTAAAGAGGATTATCTGAACGAAGTTAGTCAAAGATTAATTTATACAATCTCTCTATTTCTCTTTTCTTTCCTTCTTTTTCTTTCTCTCCCTCTCCATTCTTTCTCCTTTTCCCCTCTCCCCTTTTTCATTTTCTCCCTTTCTCCTTTTTTCTCCTTTCTTTTTCTTTTTTTCTCTCCCTTTCTCCCCTTTCTTTTTCTTTTTTTCTCTCCCTTTCTCCCCTTTCTTTCTCTCTTCTTTTTCTTTCTTTCTCTTCTGTCCTTTCTTTCTCTTCTTTTTCTTTCTTTCTCTTCTGTCCTTTCTTTCTCTTCTGTCCTTTCTTCCCCTCCCTTCTCTCTCTTCCTCTCCCTTCTCTCTCTTCTCTTTCTTCCCCTCCCTTCTCCCTTCTCCCTTTCTTCCTCTCCCTTCTCTTTCTTCCTCTCCCTTCTCTCTCCTCTCTTTCTTCTTCTCCCTTCTCTTTCTTCCTCTCCCTTCTCTCTCTCCTTTTTCTTCCTCTCCTTTCTCTCTCTCCTTTTTTATTCAACCCCTTTCTCCTTACCCACTCTCTTTTTTTGTTTCCCCCTCTCCTTTCACTCCAAACCTCTTAAAACCAGGAATTGCCATTTAATATTATTCTGTGAATTGGACAGCAGATCTCTTTTTCATTAAGCTTCAATACAAAAGAAAACTTTTTAAAAAAGTTACTCACTCGAGAATTCAACAGTTTACTAATACGTGTCACATGACAGACAAAACTTTTGATTTTCTCATTCTTATCACCTCCTTCAAGATCATTATCTTCATCAATACTCGGCCCACCAGTAAAAGCCCATTTGTATCTGCAAACAAACAAACATTAGAAAATATTCAAATATCAAAGCTGGAATAATTGAACAACAATAAAATAGGAACTGCCAGAAGCATGAAAGACGAAGAATGAAAGAAATTTTCTAAAAGACCAAATTGTGAAGATTTCATGACAAGTTCTTGGCATGACAAAGAAGCTGTTTGAATAATATCTGAGGTTGGGTCATCACCTGTTTCATATAATTTTAAAAAATATTCATTAAAAATAGTAGCAATAATTTAGAAAAAAAATGATCCTTTATATCTATATTACATCATTCAGAAGATGGTTAAGATTTTGGAGGTTTCTTTTTTTTTAAATCATTTCACCCCAAGCAAGGCAATAAAGCCACTAGGATGCAAGAGGTTACTGAGTCTTAGAGAATATAAGAAGGTAAGGTTTTGCTGAAGAATTCCTTTAAACTATTTACTTGATAATATCAAAGACGGATCAGGATCAAATCACATTTTTTAAGATGTGCCATAGAGAGTACAACTAGAGGTACATGTAGACAAAGATAATCAGGAGTTTTTCTAATATTTCTGAATTAAATCAATTATTTGTATAAAATATTTAGAAATTTATTAATTTTTCAAAAATTTTTTAATCTAAGAATTTTAAAAGTAAAGCACAATTAAAACTAGCAATTTCAAATAAACTTTTAAAATTATTATAATTTTTTTTGAAAAGTTCATTTATACCATAAAAAAATGACTTCTATATCCATTGATTGACTGATGTTTTCTACAGCTAATCAACCCATTGAAGGTTATTTAAAGCCAGAAAACATTCTTAGATAGGAAGAATTTGGGGGTGGGTAATAATGGTTTAGTTATACAAGTCTTACTAGCATGGGGTAGAAGAGGTGGATATTTTTCAAGGGTATTTGGGTGTAAGTGAATATAACATAAAAGGAATTGAACTTGGCTCTCCAATTAACAATGCCAAGCCATTATCCATTACACCACCTGCACATCCAAGCTCAATGTTGCTTAACTTCGGTGATTTGTTATATTTTCTATATGAGTAATCTAGGATTTGTATCTATAAAATTAAATCTTTTGTTCCATATAAGAAAGAATTCCACTTTTTACAATAATAAAATTAATAATATCCAAAGAAAGCTGATATTACTGATATTATCAGACAATGATGGCCATAGTTAAGTAATATTGCAATTTCATTGGTCATATTTTCTACATGGGAAATCTTGGATCTTTATCTATACAATCAAATCTGTTGTTGCATGTAAGAAAAAATTCTGCTTTTTAAATCATTGTGTGATAGTAGTCATAAAGGGTTTCTCCCCAATCCACCTGTGCCAAGAGGCCATAGGAGCTGCACTTCAGAGGTCAATGGCTTTACAGTAGGTAGATGAAATTCAAAGAGGAGAGACAGGGATAATCTCAACATTCTTGGTGCAAAAGGAACTGGCAAACTGTTGTACTATTTTGCCTTGAATGTTACCATGACCCACAATTACAACAGAAATAGGGGGAGTGGTGACCACATTGGTGGTAACTGAATAAATGATTAAGTAAAAGTAAAAAAAAAAGAAGGCAATGTGCTAATAACCTGATCTATCATTCTTAGTATTAAAATATTCAGTTGCTTTGGTAGCACAAGACATTCACTTATTGGCATCAAGAAATGAGGCCTGTTACATTAACAACAAATATCTCATTAATAAGACAGAGAGATCAGGCTGTATTAAAACCATTTTGTTCTTTGTGTCCATTTTAACTTTTACCACAGCAAATTCTTTATAGAATTGTTGCCACTGCATTATTTTTTTTTGAGGATGTCAAAAATCATGAACATCTACTGTTTTAAAATTGTTATAACTTTCTTTGTATTGTGTGTATAGACTTTATTTTTTGTATACTAATAAAAGAATGGCTGAGTAATATTTTGATTTTATTACATTTTGTATGCATGTTTTGACATAGAAAACAAAAAAATTGAAACACAAAATAAAAAAAACAAATACATTAACAATTTAACATACTTTAAGTTTTATTACTTTTTGTGGAGTTCTGGGGTGCAATAAAAAGCAAAATGGCTAAGAAATCTTTCATTTTGTCATAAGTGACATCTTTTCATTTGTTTACATATGAGTAGATACCAACATTTACTTGCTTTTTCTTTCACCTGACTAGCATATTGATTTGCCTCATTGACAAATAAAGTTATTATTTCATCGTTTATAAACAGATGAAATAATTCACCTTTAGAAAGGCTGTCAAGTACATCTACGGGGCCAGTAGCTTCCATAAAATTAGTCAGCCATGGACAACAGGAGCCGCTCGGCACCTAGTGGCCATCATCACTTCCTTTCACATCACTAGTGTGGTTATCATCTCCTGACCACTTCACCATCAATATCCACTTGTATAAATCATCATCAGAGTCCAAATCAATGAAAAACTCTTGAATAAAGGCTTCGTTGGATGTTGATGCAGCCATTTTTGTTTATAAAACATTGCCAAAAAAATTAACGTGGGTTTAATCTATGTTACATCTCATGCAGAGTGTCAGAGAAATTCAAAATGGTATAATAAAATGGAAGTTTAGCTTCGTTCCAAAGCAGTAATAGGTAATTTCCAGCTTAAAATACTAGAAATAACAGTTGACAAGTGTTTATTTATAGCAACTGTCTCAAGGCAACAGAATGCGCCTCCAGCATGCAAAGGGAGAGAATTCTACGGCGACAATTTTCGCCTCCAGTGTGATAACGGTTAAATGCACTTTCAGATAGTTGCCTATCATTTGCTACTTCCTACTATTTGTGCAAACTGCAGCTACTGCAAAGAGAGTATAGCTAAAAGAACGGCAGCTAAACCTTCTCACACTTGGCTAACATCAGTTGCACAGAACCGCACTACTACTGAGTGAACCAAATTGGGCTTTTTCATTCTCATAAATGGTGAACTTTGTTCATGCGAGCTGGCCAATTCTGTGATGCAAGCACAAATAGAGACTTCAAAATGTGGTCATCACTGAGAAAAGAAAAAGAACTCTAAAGCATGGAACACACAGTCCACCGTAGATCAGCATCAATTACAATCATTTCCCCAATGGCTTCTGAAAGCAAACTGCTTGCCACTTCAAGCAAATCCTTAAATACATGCTAAAATCATGGATATTTATCAGCTGATAGTATTAGTATTGCTTGTGTGCATGCACTCTTTTCACACTGCAAATGGCCGCCTGCATGCAAAGCTGTGTGTTCATTTAATCCATCATAATATTGAACTGTAGTCAGACGTTTCAAGTTCTAAACAGAGTCCATCACAAATGTTATGGCTAGAAATGTTCTACACTTGAATTATTACTGTTGTCGGTTTTATTTCCTGATTAAATCTTGTATAACTATGGCTGATACACTGAAGTAATCAATTAGGGGGTGCTGAAAACTTCATGACCCAACACACATCCAAAAATCAGACAAAACATCAGTTTTTTTTGGTTTTTTTTTTTTTAAGAGCTTTTTGGTCAGGGCCATAGACTTTTTCAGCACCCTGGTTATACTTGACTTATACTGGTTATTTACTTAATAACAAAAACATAGGAAAATAGACAGACAACAAAAAACCTAAAAGCAAGTGTTGAAAATGACTCACAATTGAAACTGTGGTATGACGTCAGCAGGCAAAACCAAGGCCATGTCAAGCAGTTTGCAGACACTGAGATAGAGCTGTAACCAAATTGGATTGTTGTGGGCGTTCAGTCCATTGGCAAGATGAGCCCAACTGGAATCAAGGGCAGCTATTCTCTGCAGCTGGGTTCTGGAGACAGAAATAAAGTCTTACAAAAAAAGACAAGGGACATTCCAAGAAAATACATTAATAATACAAATAATAATACACTGGAGTAAATAAGAACATTATAATTGTGTGTGTGTGTGCGCTTCAAAAAGAAAAAGGACTCAATGATAAAACATTTTGTTGTCTTATTAAAAGTTCAGAAGAAAATATTGCACCTCACTTTGTAAAAAGACTGATAGGAAAAAATAAACAATTGAAGTTCTTCAGATAAAGATTGAAAGAAAAACAAAACACTCAATAGAAAATAACATTCAAATTGTTAATGTCATATAAGAAGAATTGTAAATATTTTTTTTGTTTTTGTTAAAACCTTTACCAAAATTAGCTAAGTAATTATTAGTTGATTTATTTATTGTACTGGTTATGACAGTTAAAATAAACAAGTACCGTCCTTGATTGCCTTAAATCTGAGAAAATATTTTATAACTTTTATCTAACTGAAAACATGCAAAATTGTGTGCTCATATAAGTGGACACTGAGGTCAACACTGAGTGGCAACAGTCTGTTTCATACTTGAACATAATCTCCAGTCTTAAGATTATGTTCAAACATGACACAGATTGTTGCCACTCGGTGTTGACATCAGTGTTCATTTTTATATTTACACATGTTCTATCCTTAATGTTTAGAACTATTACCCATACATAAAGCATACCTTAAAACTAGTTTATATATATATATATATATATATATATATATATATATAAACTAATTATGTTATGTTTTTGGTTCTTTCTTTTTTTTTATTTCTAATTTTTCCTCGGACGTCAATTTGTGATATTACAAGTTGAGACAACCGAGGTTTTCAAAACGAGTATTAACATTCATATTATATATATATATATATATATATATATTTTAAAGAAAAACAGACAACTTTAAGGTACCATTATGATAATTCATTTCACCAGAGCCCTTTTAAAGGATGCCGGATCATCAGATAGCACTTCCAAAAATGAAATGAAACGAAAAATGAAATTAAAATTGATGGGTAGTGTAAGTTTTTGCAGTTTAACAGAGAGTGTAAAAGGAGTAGTTAAAGAGACATGGCAGAGTTTAGGGAGGGATTAATTTCATATCTCTCTCAATCATATTTAGTATTGGGGGAGGAGGAGTGACGAGACCTTGACCTATTTAGACGGTTAACTTAACGGAAGTGATATATTGAAATGGGAGGGAAGAAGGGAGAAAAGAAAGAGGAAAAAGAAATAAGAGGGAGAGGGAAGTAAAGAGAAAGAGGCTGTAATTGAGTTTTAGCAATTTATGTAAAGAATAGATTTTAATGCTTGATAGTAATTTAGATGTCTAAAAAAAAAAACGAAAAAATTAATATAATGCTTGCTATCAATTTAAATATTTGATTTTTTTCAAATAGTTTAGGGATTTAATATAAGTTAAATACTACATTTATTAACACATTTATAGAGAACATATTAAAAAAATTTTAAATTATAACAGTTTGTTTACCCGACCAATCATACTTTTTTAATATTGTAAAAAACAATTACGGTAACATCTTTATCAGTTTGAATCTAATTTATGAATGTAATTTTTAATTATTTTTATTTTTTTTTATTTTTTTGTAATCTTTTAGAATTAATATATATATATATATATATATATATATATATATATATATTTATTGTATTATATATATATATATTCTATACAATAAATATACATTTTGTTACTCACCTTCTGGTACATCTCATAAGGAACAAAACGTATATTTACTATTAGTATAAATTTTACCCCTATTAAATATCAAACATGTTATTACCACCAGCACACACTGTGCAATACTTTATATATAAAGTAGGCATCTGTTCATCTTGCAAGATAAATGTCGTGCACTGTTTGTTCAAAACAATTCAAAGTGTAAGTGTGGTGAGTATGGGGGGGTGTATAAGAATAAAGGAAATGGTAGCCAAATTCATTAGGTGTCCAAGCAGATCCCTAATGTACCAAGCAAATTTGGAAAGTTTCACTTTCCAGTCTCACTATAGTCCAAAATCATCTCCACGTTCTTGTGAGTGACAAATTAGTTTCCAACCTGCAACCCCTTTTCTCAGAGACAAAATGTCACAAGCCTCTCACTACATTCCTTAGTTCCATCCTTATTTCCTTTGTATTTGAAAATAGGCAAGAAGTAAGTTCTACTCAAGCAGCTTCTTCCCATAAACAACTGCTCTGTGGAACTGACTCTCAAGAGAATTTTTGGTGCCACTTTAGCATGTGTCCTACAGATCAGTGTGTCACATTTGTAGCCTACATTATCTAACATAAAGGGAAAAGCAAAAATAGAAGGAGCAATGCCATTTACTGTTGTATAATAAAGTTTAAAATAAAAAAAAAAAAAATGATAAAATAAAGTTGACAAAAAAAATCATGAAACAAGATATTTGAACCCTTCAAATAAAAACATTCTGAATGTCTTTTAACATATTGAGAAAAAAGTCAAGACAATGGCTTCATAATGTAGGACACAAACATGGTGGTAGGACACACACTAAAGTAGAAACTGATCGGTAGGACACACACTAAAGTAGAAACTGATCAGTAGGACACACTAAAGCAGCACCAAAATCTTTCCCCATCACTACAATCTTAACCTTTTCAAGTCTAGTGTTAACTATTATCTTCCCCAAATATCCACATAAACTGTGCCTTTTACCCTGTAACCCTCTATTTTGAGTGGCTTCCAGGCCTTTCACAGGATGAACCACACTGTAAAAACAAAACAAAAAAAAATCTTTATAAACTCATTTCAGTTGAGAAACTTCCTTGCGACAGATTAGATAAATTCCCTAAAACAAATATCTTTCTTAAATATGCCACTGTTTAAGAATTTTTAAGTACATAATAAGGACCTCATTTATCTGCTTGTATGGTTATTTTGTTACTGTAACACAGCAAAAAAAAAGGGCACATCATAGCACAATTTTTGCTAAAGCATTCTAACAGTATAGCATTAACATGATCAGCTTACAGCCATTGAAACACCAGCTCTTTTCCTATCACCAAAGTTAAGTAAAGCCAAGCCTAGTCAGTACTTAGATGGGTGACCACTTGGGAATACCAGGTGTTGTAAGTTTGGATGTATGGCAGGTGTAATGTATAATGACAAATTGGAGAGATTCGTTACATACACATGTGCAAATATCCTTGGGAAAGATATGAATTCATTTCTTCTCCTCCAGCTAAGACTTAAATAACAGGACAGAGTTGGTTTTGTAGCCTTGGTTGGCAACCAGTCTATTGCATAAAATAACACCAGCCCACTGAGAATTCTTTTGCCAAGTTAATCATGAATCAAAAGGAGACATGAGGGCCCAAGTGTGGCAACAAAGGAAGGATTAAGGAAGGATTAACTTGAAGAATAAACCAATTTTAAATCTACTGATTGCATTCCACAATCATTATTAGTGCCAAATTGTTTTTTTTTAATAGCAGATATGGAACGTTCTCAAACTAAAATACCCAAATCTAAGTAAATACTTTTTTTTGTTTTGTTTTTTGTTGAAGAGCCTCTTGGATAGGCAAAGAACTTTTCAGCATTCTCTTCATAAATTAGTATCATTAACAACAAGAAAACTACTCCAACAGCTTCTTCTGCCTGTGGAATTCCCTTCCAGCTACTTGCTTCCCTGATAACTACAATCTTCAAAAGTTTAAATGCAGCATCAATCGCCATCTTCTAATGTTTTGAAACCCATTCATCTTTTATCCTTTCCTCATTACCCCCTATAAACAATATACTTCTGACTTTCACTCTATGTAACCCCCTGTGAATCAGTGGCATTCTGCCTTGCTTGGGGTGATATGCTTTGAAAAAATAAAAAATAAATAAAATAAAATAATAATAATATTCATTTTTCTAAAATTTTATTAAATGAAGCCTCTTTAAGATCCCAGATGAATATTTATTTTAATATTTGCAATCATATTTATTTATTTTCACATTTTGTTAATAATGAAGTGTTTAGAGCAGGGGGGGGTCTCAATGCCTATTGGGGGAGCAGGGTTGGGAGAGGGGCTTTTACCTTTTAACAAGTTTTGCATTGACTCTAATTTTCATCAAAATAAAGTCAATTTAAATACACTGACCTTTAATTGAAGCATACATCAGTTTTATTTAATAATTAGTCATGAATTAAAACAAATTACTGTACATTAGATACCTCCACAAAATTGCTAAAAAATTAGCATGCCATAATGAAAAAATGCTCCAAACTTAATGAAAACAAAGTTTCATTGTCAAAATCATTGTTATTAACAGGAAAGGTCAAAGCATTTTTTTGAATATTCAATTAAATGTTTTTAATCCTGTTTCAGACATTCAAAATTTTTATTAAAAATCTTTTTTTTTTGTGCCAGTTGGACTATAAGTTAGCAGAGTCTTTTTTTGTAGTGAAAGACACATTAATTTGGAAATTCTTGCAAAAATCAAATAATTGTCTATTTGAATTAAACTTTCAGGATTTATTCACAAATAAATAATTTTAGAAAAAAAATGTTACTTTTTAGAAAATCTTGGTAAAAAATATTATTTTTTTAACGTGTGTTTCACCCCCCTTTTAATTTTATGAAACCTCAAACGTGTAACTTTTTGGTGAGTATATTAGTTAAAAGCAGAACTCTTTGGAGAATTTAAATCATCAATTTTCTTTTTTTTTTTTTTTTATAAAATCAGACCCTTACCGAAATCTGCTCTGAATCATAGAATAAAAAATGCAATAAAACTAAGACATTGTTTAATTAGAAAAGCTTTTAATTGCTTTTATGAATAATATATATCAAGTACAATATTGTCTTAAGAAAAAAAAATTTTCAGTGAAAAATGAATTTTTACAAGAGTTGTTTTCATTGTTTTACAATTTTAATTAGAATAATTTATGATATTTTTAAATCTTTTAAAATTCAGTTTCAATGGTGTAATGGTTAGGGAGTATTGTTATTAAGTAAAAACTATATTTATTAACCATATATCATAAAGATTATTACAATCTGACAACCCTGGTTATTTTTAAAAAGAATTTTGAATTGTTTTTGTATGTGTATAAATGTGCCTATTTTTGTAGATACAGTAGCCCATACATGACACTATCAGAAAATAAGAGTAATAATTATAGTAAATTAAAAAAGGCCCAAATTCTCAAATTCAATAAAACATTATAGAGAATATTTTCTTATATTTTAAGATTACTGGGTACTTAAAAGGTGGACATGTTAGATTCTTCAATTGTTTTTTTAATGGTTACCCCCTCACACACCCTGTAGAACAAAATTAGATAAAAATCTGCCATAGAGTTATCAAGAACCTGTTAACCTAAACAAACAGCTATTGCTGTGTTAGCAAAATGCATTTTCATTTTTAAAAATTCATTTTAAACCATAGGTATTATGAATCTGTTTAGATCACTTCCATAGATGTATTGATGTTTAAAAATCCATCAACATTTTATATTGCTATTAAATTTGTAAAACTCTTATAAAAATAATCCATGTAAATGCGTTATATACTAATATGGAAAAAATGAAGATTTTCAATAATATATGCGTATTATTTGGAATACACCTTTGACAAACAATGACTTTTTATAAAACTTCATTGAAGGAATGAACAAAGTTTCTCATTTGAAGAGAACAAATTATACGTTGGTTGGGAGTCATGGACTTCAAGATAGACTTATTTAAAAAAAAAAAAAAAAATGAAACCGAACAGATAATAAAAATTGATTTTTAAATAAAAAAATGCCTTACATATCTTTTGATATAAAGAGATTTAATAACAGACAAAAGGAACAGTAATCATCATCATTAATATTCATATCATCACCACAACTGATAATCATTAACAAAACTTACCTCTCTTATATACATTAACAAATATTAATGATGCTCTAGAAAATTTCATTCTATCTCTTATTTTAAAAATAAATTTAATCAAATTACTTTTATAATGATTTCATTTGTGTTTGCTACAGCAACACAGCAACAATGGCACATCATAGTGCAATTTTTATTAGCACAATACCATTAAAATACTTTAACTCAGAGAATAAAGTAAAATTGGGCCACTAGTTTCTGAATAATTTTTAAGTTGACAAACAAATTACAAACCCTTTGTAGGTTATTTAAAGCCAGAACATATTTCAGATTGTAGGAGGTGTTTCCAAACAGTGTCCAAAAAGGGGTAACTCCAATCTTATTAATTGTTAATTGTATAAATACTTTCCTTGTCTGCATTCCCTTCCATCAGCCATATTGGTATATGAATGATGATGTTTTAATAATAACTAAATTTATTGAAAATTATTACCTACAGATATAATTTAAATTCTATAAATAGGTAATTACATTGATTGAGCCAGAGCTGCTAAAACACAGCATTTAAACCTGTGTAAATGCTAAATCCCTATTGAAGGAGGTGGGATGTGGTGAGTTTCTCACTGCTCTGTCACTACTTTCATGAAAAGTGCTCAAACTACATGCCTTGGTTCCTCCAGGACTAACCTTCACAGCTAGGATCAACCATGTCACTTACATAGTAGCAAACCCCCACCCACATTCCCTCTGTATTCCATCAGCGAGAAGTTCCACTCAAACAACTTCTTTCTGCGAACCACTGCCCTGTGGAACAGACTCCCAACAGAATGTTTTTCCTGATCACTACTACCTGTTCAAATCTAGCCTTAACCATTATTTACCCCTCTTATCCATATAAATGACCACTTAACGTAACACTTTACCTTGATTGGTCCCCAGGCTTTATATAGGTTAACCTTCTTTCTTTTTATGTGCCATGTCCTTTCAGGACATAGGCGATCATGGCTCTCCACCTTTCCTCTATTCCTTGCAGCTCTCAACAAGTTCCTTCCCTCTGCTTCCTCCCCCAGGCCATGTTCTGTCATCCACTTGATTAAGCCCACCAGTTATGTCATGCATTGTTTTCCCTTGTCTCTCTTTCCCTTTATTCGACCCATGAGTATCAGATTCTCCAGGCCCTCCTTTCTCATTATGTATCCCAGAAACTTCAGCTGCCTCTTCCTGATGTTAAGTATAAACCTCCTCCTTGTTTGCAACCTCTCTAAGACCTCATTGTTGCTCACATGCTTGGTCCACAATATCCTTAAAAGCGTTTCAAATACAATCTAAAACTACAATTTTATGTTTTTCAATAATTTTCAAGCAGAACTGGTATGGTTAAATAACTGACATGAAGTCCCATCATTGGTTATTTGACTAACATATTTGTCTTTCGGTTGGAACATTTCTAAAAAGAAATTGTAGTTGTAAAATAATTGAACTTATATATTTTTCAGTTTTATCAAATTTAGTAAAAATTTAATTTTTATTGAAATTCTTTAATATGAGACAAAAAAAATTCATCAACAATAAAATGTAACATAGAAGGATTTAACAAATGGTTGTAAAGTCTACCATGCAAACATGTCTTGTAGAAACATCAAAAACTATTTTACAGATTAACAGTAAAAAGGTCAATGAGTGGAAGAAATCAACTGAAAAGGTAATTACAAAACAAGCATATAAATGTAAATGAAAGTGGCAAACAGGTACATTTGTACAAGCATTGCAATACAATGGACATATCATAATTGAATATTATAGAAGGAAGAAGAAAGAGACAAAACAAAAGCAAGCAATAACTTATTGGGAAAGAGAGAAGCATGCAGCATAGTTGCAGCTACAACGAGAAAAACAAAAAGATATCAATAATATAAATGTTAAGGAGATAAGAAAAAAGATGGCTGCAAAGATGTTCAGTGGCTAAATTGGGAAGTTTTGGCAATGTTTAACCTTTGTGCCTAAAAAAAAAAAAAAAAGCAGTGGGTCAAAAGAATGGTTATTCTCTTCACACAACTATTACTGTATACCCTTTTGACTTCCTTTTAATGTTTATTATAGTATTAGAAATTTAGTATACACTTTTGACTCCACTTTTGATGTTTACTTACAAGATTATAAAAATGTGAACCAAGTACAATACGATATTTATTATTTACCTTTTATAAAGAAATACATGTGAAAAGAAATAATTTTATTCAAAAATTTATTAAAAAATTACAAAATTATCAAAATTACAATGAAATATTCATTATTTACCGTTTTATAAATAACTTTTTTCTTTTTTTTTTAAGGATATCATCCCAAGCAAGACACGGGAGTGCCACTAGCACACAAGGGGTTACAGAGAGTGAGAGCAAGAGTAAAAAGGGGTGTTTGGGGGAAAAAAAATAAAGAGGACAGGAACCAAGATCAAGGTATCAGAAGATGTCAATTGACATAAGATTTGAAGATTATAGTTATCAGAGAAGAAAGTAAGAGGAAGGGAGTTCCACTGACAGGAAGTGCAAGATAACAATCCTGTTTGAGTAGAAGAGACAACAACATTTAACCATTTTGGCAGTGAAAAGGTGGGGCCGAGATGCCAACCTAGTAGCACACTTAAATTCATGCAGTTGGGCCACCAGTGAAAGTAGCTCGTCAGAGTAGTTGCCATGAAAATACTTGTATGAAAACAAGTTTTTTCTTTCTATTCAATCTAATAAATAAATAGTGTTTAATATCTTTGTTGTCAATTCTCAAGAATAAAGAAAATATATAAAGCCACTTTCATGTGTTTGTATTTTATTAAAATTCTAATCATCACTTTTTTAAACAAACAATGCTGAGGGAGTCAAAAGTCCTTTTGACACTCAATTTTTTTTTTTTATGTAGGGTGGAGGGGGGGGAAACGAAGGTCAAACATTCCCAATGTTTTTAACAGTGAAAATTTGCGGAAAGCATAATTGGTCAATTTTAAGCTGGAAAAAAAATTTTTTTTTAAAATACATGAAGGCATTTGAAATTTCTACCAGAACAATGAAGTATCTGAAAATAAACCAAAAAAAAAAAAAAAAAAAAAAAAATCGAGACAAATATGACCACTAAACAGATTAAATTGACAATTTGATACTTTCACTAATTTTAATGCCACAAGATGCACAAATTGAGGCATCTTGTGTTATGTTTGTATTGCTTCTGACACTCATGTGGGACCATTCTAGAAATATCACTTGGCATCACAAAGGAAAAAATAAAGTAAATGCTGGACACACATTGTCGGTTCCAATTACTATAGAACGACTGCAAAAAAAAAAAAAACACCTCCCTCCCCAAATTTATAGACAAATCCTACAGATGCATGCTGGGATTTTCTCTTAACCAATAAAAATGGACCATTTCTCAATCTCATTCTCCATATTTTTGTTCTTTGAAGTGAAAACACTATAACCATTTGACTGTATCCTTTTGTGTGTTAATGCCATACTTAGTTTGTGAACTTTTTGCTTTATTACTGTTGCTTTGCCTAATGTTGTTTTGTATATATAGTTCACTTAGTATTATTTTTACCATTCTTTTTTCTTCCTTTTCTTATTGCCTATTGAGAACTTTATCAATTCTGTTTGTTGGGTATTTTACTGATTATGCTTAACTATGGTCATTTACACCACACACATTGATATCATACTTTATAATTTATTAATTTTACTGACCAAAACAAAGCATATTATATAGACATTCCTAATGGTAAGTCTACCAAAAATCAGTGGTGGCATGAAGGAAAGGTTCAAATATCCAAAGTAGCAGTGAATATGTTAATAGATTTAATTTTATTTTCCAGAAATAAAGCCTAAGTCATCTTATATAACAGTGTCTAATTTTAGCTCTAACAAAAGCATAGATGGCATTATTTAAGAGTTCCAATATCCAAGGATTCAAAGAATGCATTCTTTTATGTGTCTCAGATATTTGAACCTTTACATAATACAATCCCCTTTTTTTTATGAATTTAGACTTTATTTTAATAAATAAATTAAGTCATCTTATAGAGCAATTTCTAATGGCAACTCTAATAAAAATATAGATAGCATTATGTCAGGGTTCAAATATCCAGGGTCGCAGGAAATGGGTTCATAAATTTAAAGCACCAGATTCTCAAAAAAGGTACTGTACCAAATAACAGAAGTCACATCACTTAAGGACTGCCAACAGAAGCAACAGCTAAAATGGATAGCACATGTAACTTGAAGAGAAAATAATGACATAAACAAGATGTTGACATTCCACACAACTTCAAATAAAAGGTTAGAAAGGAAACCCCCATCAGTACTGGAAAGAGCGATAACAGCTACTAGACCTGAGAAACCTACTTTCCTGAAAAATTATTTTAAGAGAAAGATTTTATATATATTTCAACTGAAAGTAGTAGTGGCTGCTTAGTCAATGTAGGGAAATGGTTAATATTATGAATGCTACAGCAACAAAGTTAAACATTGAAGCCAACCTTATATAAATGATGTCACTGAAAAAGCAATGGCAACTCCACTCAAATGTTATCAACCGAATCATCAGTTTTCTCTTGAATAAAGAGAAGAATAATGTCTCTTAAGGTATTCATAGCACATACCTTGATATCTTCTTTCAGGATGAAAGTGATCATGGCTCTTCACAACTTCCTATCTTTTGTAGTTCTCAAAAACGTTTGTTTTTTTATTTATTTTTTTTTAAATTACAATTTTATAATTTTTAAAAGTAGACAAGATGTTTTGCATGCATAGTCTTCTTCCATGTGCCATGTTCCTTCAGGACATGAAAAAATCATAGCTCTCCACAACTTTCTATCTTTGGTACATCCAAGCAGTGTGTGTCCGTTTACTATCCCTGATTATTCCTGACACAAGTCCTACTGTTAACCTATAAATAGCAGGAGGAGCTAGAGTTTTACTTTTCCCAAGGGTATTTGTGCATAAATGAATGTGATGAAGCCAAATGGGATTCAAACTCAGCTCCCTGAGTTTTCTGTAATTAGCCCCGTCAAAAAAAAAAGGTCTTGACTATCACAAACTATTCTACTAATTGGCATATATTTTGCTGACTGAATGTTTACAAAACAAGATAAAAAAAAACAAATCTAAGAAAAAAACCCACTTTACGGAGAGGCTCAAAATTAAGTTTGTAATTAAGTTTAAGTACATTTTATTGGGAAATTAAACCACATTATATTTTTGAATCTATACAATTAAGAAATAAAACAGATTAATTTAATCAAATTTGTTCAGATTATTTCCCCATCATGGCCCAACTTCTCTAGAAAGATCTTTGATTTCCAGAAAAGAATAAAAAATGAACTGGTACAAGGCATTGATGTCACAAGAAACAGACATCTTAGAGGAATGAATCAAGGTCATCTTTTATCAGTATTTATTAAACTTAGCTTAGTCTGGTACAAGGTTACAAATGTGGAGCATCCATCAAAGATCAGATTCACAAGACCTTTCTTACCATCAGTTTCCAGAAAGATATCAAGGCTGAACTATTCCAAGGGAGTGATTAAGAAACAGAAATCCTTACTGCAGAAATACCACTCCAGTAAGTACCTGACTCCCCATGCTATCCTCTACCTTTACAAGAACTAGATCAGGCCTAAAATGGAGTACTGATGCCATAATTGGTCAGGAGCTGCCCAGTCCTTATTTTTGAGTCTCGATAGAGTCCAAAAGTGTCTCCACATTCTTGCGGGTGACAAATTATTTTCCACCCTACAACACCTCTCTCACAGATGAGATATCACAAGCCTCTCACTACTCTATTGCTACTTCCATGGAAAAGTGCTTTGATGAACTACGTTCCTTAGCTCCATCATTTCTAACCTTCACAGCTAGGACCCACACATTGTTGCAAACCACCCTCATTCCCTCTATATCCCAACAGAGAGGAGTAAGTTACACTCTAGCAGCTTCATCCCTTGAGCCACTGATCTATGGAACTGGCTCCCAAGAAGGTGTTTTCCCAATCACTACAATCTTAACCTGTTTAAGTCTAGGGTTAACCGTTATCTTCCCCACATATCTGTATAATCTGTGCCTCTTACTCTGTAACCCTCTAATTCTAGTGGCTCCCAGGCCTTGTACAGCATGGATCCCACTGTAAAAAAAAAAATGAATACAAAAACCAATATATACTTCTATAAAACCCATTTCATTTAAGCATAAATCTACTTTTGGGCCACCCTGTAGAATTTATCAACCAATCTCAGTGATATAAAATTGTAGAAATATATTTTTCATCAAAACATTCTGACAGTATCATACCAATGACAGAATGTAGGACTATTGTACCTAAAAATTATTTACACGTTCAAAAATAGCAGATGGACCCAAAATAGCAAAGGTCCCAAAATCATACAGATCAAAAGAAACAGCAACTACACAAAAATGATGCGCTGCCAACCTCTCAAGAATTTAGATATGCTCAGGATACCCATGATTAATCAGATATAGATTTGCATAAACTACCGAGCTTTCAATACTAGAAACAAGTTTCAGGTTTATTTAACAATTTCTGACAGATGAAGAACACAGCATGTAGGTACTTGGTTGAGTAAGGTAAGATGCTGTTTTTGACACTGAAGCTACAATATGAGAATTACAAATAGATGTTTCTTTAAAACAGGCATTTATTAAAATTCAAACATGACAATTTATACTTGAAAAATTTTTGTTTTACATCTGAGGAATGTTCTGTGAAGAATTAGTGTCGACCTTCAAAAACTAACATGGCTACATAAACAAATTAAAAATGTCAATATTTGAAAGTTTTATTTGACTGAATTAAAAACAAAAAAGGTTTTTATTTCTTTCGAATATCTTGTTTTTGTTCTTTCACAATGATTTGAGTGGCAATGTTTTTTTAGTTTTATTTTTCGTCAATATACTTACCTTAAAGACTACGTTTTATTTTTCGTCAGTATATTTACCTTAAAGACTACGTTTTATTTTTCGTCAGTATATTTACCTTAAAGACTACGTTTTATTTTTCGTCAGTATATTTACCTTAAAGACTACGTTTTATTTTTCATCAATACTTTTATCTTAACTAAAACTATGCAATTATTCAGATGTTTTTAATATGTAATTAACCTCTTATAACATCTAAGATGCAAGAGGTTAGTGAGAGTGAAAGATGGGGTGGGGGCAGACCAATAGAATATATTTGACTATTAACAACAGAATTCATTCATACAATTAAAGAGCGAGATAGAAAGTTGAAAACTTTTCAAAGAAATTAAATAAGTAAATAAATAAAACTTTTTTTCTTTGATGGTTTATCACCCTCATCTTTGATCAGTTAGCTCCACCTTTGGATTCAGAGACATTTTTATTACAGATCAAAACATTCAAACTAAATTGCTTTCTTTTTAATAAATCAGATTTTCAAATCCATATAATCAAGATATTTTGACATCAATACCAAATGCCTAAAATCAATCGAATACATGCTAATTCGCTTTATCAACAGGGATTTTTGAAGTAAATCATATCAACTTGAATCTTACAAGAGGTGCAATATATTTTCAAAACAATTGTGAGTATGAAATAAAAAATATTTATTCCTGAAGGAATTCTGAAGATAAGAAATTTCTAGGTTTTATATTTCAAGTTTAGATAACAATGTGTTCACAATCAGATATTTGGCATTTTTGAAACATTTCCCAAGTAATATATGCTTATATCTAAGTCTGAAAGTGGGTAGTCTCAAGATTCCTAAACTGGTCTAACTTAATTCAAACTCCAAGTATTTGTCAAGTTATCATCATTTGAAGTGTTGCAATCTTTATTTAATGCCATGTTATCGTGCATACTTTGCTGAAAACGAGAGACCTCTCTCAAATCTCATTGTTCCTCTGGGAGCAAAGATTTTTAATTTTGGTTTGGGTTTATATCAGTTCACTGTAGTAGAAACTCAAAGAAAAGAGTCAGAGATTAAGAGCATAATTAATCTGGCTCGAAAAGTTAATCCTCTTTTATCTTGGCATATTTCTTCCATGCTGAAGTCTTTTTTTTTTACAATAGATATATAATTTGGCAAAACTTTGGATCTACTATTTCCCACCAAGTTTACAAAGGTGACAAAATGTTATATACATTTTAATCTTTGAATTAATTATTCACATTAAAACAGTTTTAATGAAACTAAAACCAGATCAGAAGTATGAATTTTGGGAAAAAAAGATGCCATGAATCAAAATAAATATGAAAGTAATTTTTTTGTAAGTATTGTTATTGTTAGGACAGGCATAACAAGGGACCTAACTCACTCCCTAAATGTAACCAAGTTATGCCCCTTGATTAGAACTCTCTAGGACAACAGAAAAGAAAAGATATTTCAAGATGGCACATCCTCACATGTTCCATATCAAACTATCAATCTACAAGTAATTCACTGCTCATGTTTTGAATTTATTGTAAATAAAATGTACAAAGGTTTAAGTTGTATGTTGGTTCTTATTTGACACAAATAAGCACACCCAGCGACACAACAGTTATGCAGTCTTATTCTAACAGTGAATTGGGTCGGCCCAATAAAAGATTCTGAGTTGGTTGTATGTGGTGCTGTAAGCACCAGGAGTTGCGTACTCTTCCACAATTGGTTGTTGAGAGAAGGCCTCCTACTTAGAGTAGGAGGCACTGACTATTTGCATATGAACAATACTGGACAGGTATTAGCCAATAGCCGGCATGGGTCTGAGACTGGGAGAGCTATATAACACCAGTGTTTTTCTCATTTGAGACGAGCCTTCTCAATATGTAGACGTACAAAAACACTTATTTTTCATAAATATACTTTTTTCTTTTATGATTATGAAAGTACCTTAAAAATAAAAAATAAATAATGACTTAAAAATGCATGGGTTAGCAGCAGGTTAACATTGACAGATCATTTACAATATCTAAAAATATTAGATTAAACTTACTGAATCTAATTATGACATTGACTTTAGATAATGTTAATTTTTTTCATTAGTTTTGTTGTATAAAATATCACATTAATTCTTATTTTATGTTTCTTTCTTTTTTTTTTAAAATACCTTTTAAAAAGAAAAACAGAAATTACACATAAAAATTTAAATTTTATCATCAATGTATTTGTCATTATGAATAACAATATTATAGAAAAAAATATTAAATTAACTTTATGTAACAATATTTTTAAATTATTGATTGCAGTGTAAAAAGAGAATGGAAGAAAAACGTCCTCCAAAGAAAAATTTGTTAGAAATTAAAACATTAAAATTAACTTTTTAGGGAGAGAATTTGTAATAAGAAAAATATGAAAAATAAGATTAATAAATTATTTCTTTAAAGCATTTAAGTAAAATGAATTTGTTATAAGAAGTTTGGTAAAAATTCTACATACTTTTTATATTTGTTAGAAACAGAAATATACAGAGTATGTAAAAATAAATTTGATCATTTGTTTTATGAAGAAAAATATTAAATTAACTTTAAGTAAAAAATGTTAAATTAACTTCCATGTTTGGTTCCAACTCCTCCCTGGTCTTTTGAACAGGAGTAGAGGTTTATCCTTTGTTTCTGGCTTAGGATTGGGTTTCCAGTTCTTTCTAAATTTTACTTCAACTCTATACTTCTAACATTTCTATCTAAACTTTGAAATTTACACTATTATTGGGTTTCTGGTTCCTTCTCTTTCACTTCCAGTAGGTCATTGCGTGTAAGTGGTGTTATCGCCTTTCTTGAGGTGAATTGATTGAAAAAAAAAAAAAAAAATCATAATGAGACTAAGTTTCAGCTATTGTGCTCTTTAGGTGTATATTGATCCATGTAACCTACAGAGAATTTGAAACTGAACCCTTTATTTAATCTATGAGGATAGATAGTTCACCTTTCAATGCCCGTGTCTAAGGATATCTTGTCTAGTTCTTATTTTTAGGACTGTTCAGTTACTCCAAAATCTTCAAAAACAATGTTTAATCAAATTGTTAAAAGAGATCTACCCATGTGAGGCAAGAAAAAAATATCTACACTTCCTTTAAAAATATAAACTCCAAAAGTGTTTTGATTAGCAATTCTTTCACAATAATCACTTCACACCAATAATTTTATCTTTCACATTACATCAACTGTTTTGATTTTGATATATATATGAAACAATAATGACAGATGGCACTTTTCTTAGGTCCAATGCTCATTGTCTTATTGCCTGACAATAAAGTAGCAATTGTTAATTTCCCTAAATAATCCCAGTTTCTAACATAATACTGTTGAATACTTTTACAAAATAATATAAAAAAATAACATTATTTTTTATTTATAACCACATTGGATCAAAGGAGTAGTGTTTACTAAAGTGCTTTAACTCATTAATATAAAAACATGTTTGTGCAAAAGTCAGGTTAAAGGAGTTTCATTAATTTGATTTATATCAATTTTGGTACATACCAAAATTTTCTTACATTAAGATTTAAAAGAAAAAAAGGTGGGGTGGGGGGAATTATCCTATATTTTTAACAGTGTAAATACAAATGCATTACCAATACATCTTTATAGTAAAATTCATTAGTATTATTTATACATAGTACAAATAATGATAAATATATAACTGAATGAAATGTACTTTATTTTTTTAAGAATAAATTTGATGAACAAAAACATTATTTATGACTCAACCTAATAATTACATTGATGAAGTATATATATATATATATATATATATATATACACACACACACACACACACACACACTCCTGAAAAAATTATTTCAGTTGAGGTCTTAGGGGAGAAAAGTGAATTTTTAAACAGTGACTATTACTGCTGCTGATGAAAGACTCTTCATAAAGACGAATCAAGTTGTCCAGTCAATGGTGTGTTCGTCTAAAAATAAATATGTCTAAATTCACCTTCATCCCTGCTGTGTGCCAATGGGTTAGGAGAAAAATCTTCAACTGATACCAAATGTCAGGTTTTGATCCCGGCTAGAAGGAATAGGATGTCTAGCCACACTGATGAGCTGTGAAACAGTCTGTCTGTGGATGACAATATATATCATTCAAATAAGAGACAGAACAAATCGTTACCCCTTTAACTTCCAAAAGAGGTAATGATATATTTTTAAATTTCCCTAATGAATCATTTTTACCACAATCTATCTACCATCGCACTGAAACATGAAAGCATTTGTGTAGCAATGTAAAATGTTTTTTTATTATAATAATGTACATATATATATACAATTCTCAAATATACTTTGTACTTCAGGTTAAGTTATTTCTGTTAATGAAATGAAAAACTATTTTTCTCCTCCATCCCTTGATAGAAATTACATCTTTGATATTTTTTTATTTCCAATCGATGCCACTTAACAGTCACAGTTAGTATAACCACCTGATATAATAATAGATGAAAAAATAGTCAAAAATTAACAATAATGTTTTATCTGAAAAATCTCTGAAAACTTCTTATGACTATTATATCTACTACTACAATGTGTAAACAAACAATATGGAATAGAGAAAATAAGTAAAGGAAGAATCTAGCTGTATGAATAAATTTTAATTTTTATCATACCAAATGAGACATCAGTGATGTCAGACATGCTCGCAATGATACAAGATATGAGTTGCAAAATTGAAAAGACATCAATTATCTATATAATAAATGCAAATGTCAGTGTGTCACACTTTTTCAACTTTACTCCTAGAAGCCATACCCCAACATATACTATTTTGGAATAAGGCTGACTGTGAGAAAATTAAAAAAATATTCCGGGCTAGATCCAGACCTGCAATTCTGAAATTTTCAATTCCCAAGTTTTCATTACTGCGATTGTTTGCGGATTCCACCATATTGGCTTCTACTGATAAAAACAATTAAAAGGGACACAACTCTCTAACTTTCAATAGCTCATATTTTTTTTTCTGCCAAATCAGTAAGGCATCAGTAATGTCAGACATGCTCGCAATGATACAGGATATGAGTTCAAATCTTGATGGATGCTACTTTTTACTTTCCAGTTGATGCTCCTTAACAACCTGAGTGCTATAGAAATAATAAATAAGAAAGAAAAAATAACTGATCTGAAATGAATAAAATTAATACCTTTTGTCAGTCTGTGACATTGATCAGATTTTTAGTCATAAATGCCTTTATATAGAAAATAACAGTGAACAGAATTGGATGATTAAAACAAAAAAAAAACAAACACCGTCATTAGGTAATTTGGGTGGGGAGCTTTTAATACAATAATAATATCAACAAGAATTCTTGCTGAATGGCTTTTGGTAAACACATTAGGATTATAAACAAGAACACAAGAAAATTACAAGATTGGTCAGTTAAAAGAAAATGGCTTTGAATATATGCAGAGTTTCTGAAGGACGTGTATCTTGCAAAATTGAAAAGACATCAATTATCTATATAATAAATGCAAATGTCAGTGTGTCACACTTTTTCAACTTTACTCCTAGAAGCCATAGCCCAACATATCATACCAGTTTTGAATCAGGCCGATTTTGTGCAAATTAAAAACATTCCAGGCCAGATCCAAACCTGCAATCCTGAAATTTTGAATTCCCAAGTTTTCATTACTGCGATTGTATTCAAATTCTACCATATTGCCTTCTACTGATAAAAACAATTAAAGGGACACAACTCTCTTTCAATAGCTCATGTTCAAATGAAAAAAATTACTGTTCTCAAATTACAAGGTTTCAAAATAAAATTGTCCAGGTTTTCAACTTTAGTCGTAGAGGTCATAGCCCAACATATCAAACTATTTCAGAATCAGGAGACTCAGCAAATTTAAAACATTCGGGTCTGGATCCTGCCCCGCAATCCTGAAATTTTAGATTCTCAAGTTATCATTACTGTGATTGTTTTCAGCAAACTTTTTAACATTTTTTATAACTTAATTGTGAAATCTAGTGAAAGTCAGCCATGAAATAAAAATAATTGTTTATATAGAAACTAAGGACCTACGTACATCAAACTGTCTTTAAATTAAGTGGCAGCAGAAGAATTATCATTGAACTTTTAAAAGGTAAGCTTAAATATTAAGGCAATACTTAAATGCAGCAATCAATTTTGAGTTCTTCAGTAGTTTGTTGTTAACTATTGCATCTGTTCCTCACTACCTATTGTGATGAAGGCCCAATCAAGAGCCCTCTGCAGGAGCCAGCTTAAATGCCACCCAATAGGGTGGCTTTTAAGCTAGTATATTAATAAGCAAGTTTACTAAAGTGCAGATGATTGGGATCAGGAATATTGTACTCTATTGAAATTATTTCCTTTGAAAGGAGTTTTACAGAAAAAGGGACAAAATATTACATACATTTCATTCTGTTCTTTATATACATTGCAAAGATGCATTGGAGTGGGTCATCAGGGATGTTAATACTGGGCTCATTTTAGATTGACTGTTTTTTTTTTTATATAGCTTATCAGCCCTTTGTGGGTTATTTGAAACTGAAACATTTTCAATTACAAGAATAATTCTTATATTATTTTTTTTTTTTTTTTGCAAGGGAATATTAACAATTTTTTTTATTTTTCTAGATACGTCCTACTATTTAACCCA
Source organism: Acanthosepion pharaonis (assembly GCA_903632075.3). Classification (NCBI taxonomy): domain Eukaryota; kingdom Metazoa; phylum Mollusca; class Cephalopoda; order Sepiida; family Sepiidae; genus Acanthosepion; species Acanthosepion pharaonis. Next base: position 828,361 of record CAHIKZ030000563.1, read on the forward strand.
TAGATGGAGGGAGGAGATGTATTTGTACTTTTCCCAAACGTTATTTGCACCTAAGTGAATGTAACAAACCTAACTAGAATTTGAACTCAGCTCAATTTCTTATTCTGAGCCACTATCCATTACACCATTCATAGCTTCAACATCATACCATCTCACCTTATTGGTCCAACTAAGCAGTTATTTCTCATAAATGATATTCCATTTAATCAGAATACATTGTGTGTCTGTTTATAGAGAAAGAAATAAATAAAAACCAATCTATTGGTAAAGCCTGCCAGATACACCTCTATCAACACAAAGCCTGCCAAATGGAAAAACATGAAACAACAAGAAAAAAAAAGGAGCTAAGAACAAATGTACAAAATAACCCCAAAATAAACAACAAAAGAAGCTAAAGGAAACATAAACAGAGAAGACGGACACTTAGCTAGGCAATAACCCAAAGTGCTCAATGCCCCTAGGTAATAGACCAAAACAGCGCAGTAACACTAACCAACAAGATACAAAGAAACAGGTCTAAATCACTATCAGAGTTTCACACAATGTCATCATCAGGCAATAAGAGACATATAAGATTTCTATCATGAAGGATTGAAAACTATATATATATATATATATATATATATATATATATATATATATATGTGACAGAAAGATTATTCGCACTTTGATTGTTAAGTATATCAAGAAAATCTACAAATGTTATTAAATTCTTTTATCTTTGTCAACAAGATACATCCCATTAAGGGTAGCATTTTTGCAAAAGAAATTACTGAAATGAATGAAATGGTTTTTTGCCAAAATATCTAAAGTTTATATTTCCAATCTGAGATCCTCTCATGCCATCAAGTGTGGACATGTAAAAATTTTGCACAGAATTTTAATGTTTGTATCATTTGCTGACATGGATCTGGGAGTGAAAATGAAAGCTGATGCCATAGCAATATATGACTCTAATCTCTACTCAGTTCAAGTTTCTAGCGTAAAATACCATATCATCCAGTTCCATAACAGACTTTTGAGAAAGGTTCAACAAGTCAGTAGCATTTAAATGTCTTTCTGCTGGAACTAAAAGATAATTTTACATTCAATGGTACCATTCTTAAGGTCAAATGCAAAAAGTATTACACAAACACATGAATTTGCCATAGTAGGTAACAATGAAGATCTCATTGTTATGCATTTTGCTTGATAAAAATAGATCAGGTGCAGCTGGAATGATGTAATCTGTATGCAGAATATGTATATTTGAAACTAAAATAAACAATGTTATGTTTTACCAGAGGGTGTCTTTCTGAGAGCTGGCTTATTGATATCATCTTTTCATTATTCCCTAATAATGAATAGATTATATCGATAAGGAACTAATTCAGTATATCAAGTGAATTGTAAGTTGATATAATTTATCTATGATTTGGTTAGTAACTTCTATAAAACCATAATTGTATACAAAGCAAATATAATCTTATCAATAAATCTTGAACATGAGACTATTCTACAATAGTTAATCATTTATCCCCACATGCCCATCCACGCATAAAAAAAAAAAGAAGTTCACAGTTGTCAGATTAGGTTACATTTTGAAAGACCAACGTGATCACACTCTGAATTGGCTTTCTTCTCATTACTAGACTCAGTTAAGTCCAGTTTATCTTAAAAGTAGCCAGATAAATTACAAGTAATGAAATTCAAACTGTAAACAATAGCCCAATTTGGCAACTGTGATTTAGGACAACAAAGAAAGTTTTACTTATCATATTGTGAAGATAAAAGAATTCTCAATAAAAAAAAAAGCAAAAAAAAAGCAATTAAAGACATCATTTTAATATTTTTTTATACATAAATATTTTTCAATTCAAGATGCTTATATATATATATATAAATATATATATATGTATGTATATATATAATACATAAGAGTAAAATCAGATAAGGAAACAGTGGTATTAAAAAGTGTGAAAAAAATATAAAATTAAAATAACATGTAGAGCTTTTAACTTTGAAAAGCCAAAGAGCTTTTTGAATCAGAAATCCGTAGTCTTGAGTCCACACATATACATTAAGAAATTCCTAAGCACATGAGGCTGGATAAAAATGTACATTTCAATTAAGATCCCCCCCACCCCACCGAACCTTTCATAATACCTTTTGCTTTTCTTCTCTTCCCACTTCTTCTCATCCTCCTCCTCCTCCCTTTCTATTACACCCAATATTTTTTAGAAAATAATATAGCGTTCATTAGTTTGTTTGTTTTTTTAAAAAAAATAAAATAAAAAATAAAAAAAATAAAGCATTAAGAGGTTACTTGATAAAAATCACCTGAGGTTACAAGGTTCAAATCAAGATAGCGGATTCGACTGATCTTTAAAGTGTATGTGTGTGCGTGTATATGTATGTATATATATATATATATATACACACACACACTCACTCTCTCTGTGAAATATTCTTCTGGTTCCATGCTTTCCAGCCAATATTTAAATGCAATGTCAGTTATTATCTATTGTCTTTCTGATAAATTTTTTATTGTTCTCGCTCTTTAATAATGTTTTTGTTTTCTAATTCTTTCACACCTTTGTGTCTTAATGTCTTTACTGCCTTGCATGAGGTGGATTCAATTATATATATATATATATCATACTCACTCACACACACAGAGGGTGCAATGAATAAATTGTTCTATGAATTACGCATAAAGGAAAATAACGCTTACATCTCATTTTAACAAATATAGTTACCAAAATTACGCAAAATTATCTTGAAACACTAAACAGTAAATTTATTCACAAAATCCATCATTGGTTTCAAACCTTCAGATGACTTCAGAATCTCCTGCAACTCTTTGTTTACGGATGGTCTCCTTGTTTAAGTTAGTTAATGCTGCCATGATCCTTGCTTTCAGTTCATCCTTGGTCTTACAAAGAGTTTTATTGGTCTTTCACTCAACTACACCCCACACATAATAATCAAGGGGGTTGCAGCCTGGGGAGTTAGCTGGCTAGAAAAGGGTAATGTGGTTGCAGAAATTTCCTGACAGCCACAACTGGGTTCTCCTGTATGTGCGACATAGTGCACTGATTTTAAGCTACAATTTTCCATGAGGACGCAGATTTTCTATGACAATTTCTCGGACATTCATGCCAGTAAATGTTGTTAATACTGTTTATTATAAACAGAGCATTTATTTAAATATTTGTATCTATAAAAAGAATGTATAAACATAAAAACTTCTTAAAATAATTGTCAGACTTTGTTCATTTAAAAACAGTAAAATCGACCTTGCTAACCGAAACGCTCCTCTGTGGTGAAATCGGTAAAAGCACGTCAGGCTATATGACGGTTCCGTATAGGATACAGGTTCGATTCCTGTCAGAGAACGCATATTTTCTATGACAATTTCTCAGACATTCAGGCTGGTAAGTGTTGTTAATACTGTTTATTATAAACACAGCATTTACTTAAATATTTGTATCTATAAAAAAAAATGTGTGTATATATATATATATATATATATATAGATAGATAGATAGATAGATAGATAGATTGCCATCTTTATATGTCTGAATGAAGTTGCTACCTTAACTAAGACTGATGAAATTTTGTATACATGTTAAACATTTAGTTTGTTATGAGGTTAATTATTTATTTTTATAAAAATCTATAATGCAACCACTAGTGCCCCTACATTGGGTATTATGCAAAACACTGTTTACATGTTCATCACTAGACATAATTGTTCTCATAAACCTTTTAGAAATTAAGATACATGTGTTACAAAATAATAACTCTTATAAAACTTTAAAAATTCTAGACAAATATGGATCTTTGTTTTTGTTTAAATTTAGGGGACAACTCTGAAGAAATTGCAGATTATTTTCTAAATGAAATCTTTATTTAACACATTAATTCAGCATAATCTTTCTTTAAATATGATCTCCATGGTGTGTTTGCACTGCAAAAAAATTAATTCATTTCAAATTTCGCCATGTGCATCATAAAATTTGTCAGGTTCAAACTTATTAAATACAAATAAATTGGCTTGATCCATTCAGCCATTTAAACATAAAATGACATTTAAATTTAGCTTATTTGCAAATATAAACATTACCTAAGCTCATATTTCAACCTACTCTTTAAAAAGTATATCATTGTTATGATTGTTGTCTGTGGAATAAGAACCTGTTTGAAGGGTACTTTCATGCTATATACTGTCTGTATAAAAAAAATCTAGCCATAGAAATAGATATCCTTCTTAAAAAATCCAAATGTCCTTAATCAGCATGAGCTCCAATACCCTTCTCTGTTAAGTTTTACTTTTAATTACAGGATTTTAATTAGACAATATCAAATTGAATCGTGATGAAAAGCAAAACTAAAATCAAAAATTTAATAAAGAATTGTTTCTTAAACCTTTCACTTCATTCAATATTGAAATCTATAAATGGCAATTTCTGTCTGTCTGAATTTGGTAGAGGAAATCCTATAAAGGATTCAAAAGCAAACCTCAGCAGAAATCGTCATTTTCAATGATGCCATTTACAATGAGGTTTGGTTTGGTTTACGGCATATCAACCTCATTATTTTATTTAATGCTGACAAAATTTTTATTGCTGGTAATATGTTTTTCTTCAAAAATCTATTTCTGAGAATATCTTTCCTTGAAGAAATCTATAGCTGGTCATATTTTTTCAAAGAATGTATAACTGTTTGTACTGCAGGTATTTTTTTTTTTTTTTTTTAAGTATTGCTGATAATAATTTTTCCTATAAAAATTATTCCTGGTAATAATTTTTTTTTTTTTTTGTTAGAAAGTATTTCTGGTATTAAAACCTTTTTTTTACACAAGTTTGGGTGTTAACTCTTTGCGCATAGCTGGGACTGCAACAGATGCTACCACCCCAGGTTAGAGTGGACCTGGGAACACCAGCAACTAAGAAGTGGTTCCATGTTCCACAAAACCTCCTGATCAGAGGCTTTGCTGCTGAACGTAGTTTATCGTCTTACCCAGGACTTGGATATGGTTTGTTGTCATACCCAGGACCATTTACAATGAGGTTTAGTTGACATGGACACCAGAGTACAAGCTATGGGAGGTCAAGGAATTGACACATTTGGTCTACCTCAACCTGAGCAGGCAGCAAACAATTTCACAATTGGGTACATGTGGGAGATAAGCTATGACACCGAGGAAATGATGGTGTATATAGCTGATAACGAACACAAACTGATGGACAACGAACTGGGTGTTTATAACACAAATATTTCGAGCATTTAACGTGAAAGAGGAGATCTATTCTTCCTCGATGCCCCAAGTGGATCTGGCAAGACAGTTATCATCCACCCACTTCTAGCTAAACTAAGCCAAATGAAACATATTGCTCTAACGGTGGCATTAAGTGGAATATGTGCAACCCTGCTAAGTGGTGGCTGCACAGTTCATTCATGGTTCAAACAGCCTTTGGACCCGTCCAATAAAGAGAAGGTAACCTGCAACATCAGTCATGGTTCCATAAAAGGCAAACTCCTTAGTGATTGCAAATTGATCATCTGGGATGAGGCGACAATGAGACATGAGTGTTCCTTCAAGGCTCTTGACATGGCACTTCAGGCTCTTAGACAAAAACATACAGCTCAGTAAAAGTGCAACTGTTTTGCTTGCAGGAGACTTTAGACAAACCCTTCCAGTGATTCCGAAAGGGAAAAGAGCTGATAAGGTAAATGCCAGTATAAAGTCTTCCTACCTGTGGTGCAGGGTGAACAAAACTGAGACTCATAACCAACATGAGAGCACAGCTCAGTGGTGATGAGGAAGCTGGTACTTTTTCTAAGCAACTATTGGATGCTGGTAATGGCACTTTGGTTGGCAAACAGGATGGCCAGGTCAGTTTACCTTTTTGACATATGGCATCTAATTTAAAGGACCTAATAACTAGAGTGTTTCATAACCTGAGGAATCAGTTTACAGATCACAACTGGCTGAGAACCTGTGCCATTTTAGTTCCAAAGAATGTGGCAGTTAATGATTTGAACATCTGTTCATCTTGTCTGGTTTTCGGACATCTGCACGTTGTGTGCCTGTCTCAATGAAAAAGAAAAAAAAAACACTGGTGTTATATAGCTCTCCCAGTCCCAGACTAACACTAACTATTCACTAATACCTACCCAGTATCATTCCTATGCAAATAGCGCCACCTACTCTAAGTAGAAGGTCTTCTCTTAACAGCTCATTGTGGAAGGAGACACAGCTCCTGGTGCTTACAGCACCACATACAACCAACTCTGAGTCTTTTATCAGGCTGACTCAATTCTCTGTTACAGAACATCAAACTTCTGTAACAGTTGCCAGGTGAACATTGCAGCTACAATTCCAATGATGCTGTACTAAATGCCGATGAAGCTGTGAATTATCCAGTTGAATTTTTGAATAGCCTAACACCAGCAGGCCTTCCACCTCACAATTTGCACCTCAAGATTGGAGCACCAGTGATGCTGCTAAGAAAACTGCACCCACCAAAGCTTTGCAATGGCACAATTAACAAGATGATACCAACCGTATTGGATGTGCCAATTCTAATTGGCAAAGCAAGCAGTGAGGTTGTATTTATTCCTAAAATTTCACTTATTCCTTTGGATATGCTTTTCTAGTTCAAGCAGCTACAATTCCCAGTGAAAACAGTTTTGCAATCAGCAGTAACAAAGCTCAGAAGCATTCCATGGATGTGGTAGGCCTTAACCTTGCAGAACCGGTTTTCTCCAATGAACAACTTTATGAGAGGTGTTCATGAGTCGGGAATCCCAATCATTTGTTTATTTACACCCCATATGGAAAGAGCAAAAATGTTGTTTATCAAGAGGCTCTGCAAACTTGATAAGGAATACCCAATTATCAGGTGTTTATGATTTAACTCTACTATTTGTCAGTATTGTAAATCTATGTGTTATTCTATTTGTAAATCTATATATAAATCTATTTGCAGGTCTATTGTGAAACTATATGTCAGTATATTTGTACATCTATTGTAAATTTATTTTAACACTATCCCTCCTAAGGGATATATTCTGTGTGAATGCACAAAAGCCTTTTTCAGGGCTACTTACTTTGAATTGTTACTTTTGGATAACAAATTTGCCTATTATTATGTAAGTTACTTTACGATTTTGGTATTTATAGTTTATCCTAGGGGCAGCAGTTGGGTATTCTCTGTGAACACACAGAAACCCTTTTCAGTGATTATTTTGATTTGTTACTTTTGGATAACTGAAGAAAGGATATGAGAATGGGAACTGTGGATAACATCAGCTAGTATCTTATACAATAGTCCTGGGGCTGTAAGATGTTTTATTTAATTTAGAATTTTATATATGTTCCAATCTACAAAATAATAAAGGTGTGATTCCAGCTTGTTTAAAAATTGTTTGTATGTTCTAATTCTTTCAACTAGCATTGGTCATTTTCAAGAACATCAATTGATATGTTATGGTTTTAAAATTTCAATAAAACTTATGTATTTCTTCGCGTGTCTTCATCTTTGTTGTTGCTATTGCAACATTATGCCGATCCAGATAACCTAAAGAGATTTCTGAACTGAACCCTTTATTTAATCTACAGAAGTAGACTGTTCTCATTCCACTGTCAATGTCTAGAGACATCTTGTCTAGTTCTTATTTTTTTAGTACTGCTTAGTTATTGCTGGCTTGTTTCCACTAAGTCCAAGTATATACTGCCTGGTCCAGGGATTGAACTCACAATTATTATGTCACCAAATTCATGAACCAACACTGTAATCTACTAGGACAATTCTCTGTGGAATACCAATAAGAGATGATCAGCATCAAGCATAGCCTTCAGAATAACAACTACCCTGCAAACATAACACCAGTGTCTGCAGGCATAAACAGAAGAGACAAATAATGGTAATCCCAGAAAATCAGACAGAAATGGTATTTCACAATTAGAAGCTCATAAATTTAAATATTGTTTTACTGTATTGATGATGTCGTTTGCAAGCCACTTACAACAAATGTGAAGCCATCCGCAATATTAGAGAGACTGAGTCTGCGTGTTAATTTTTTTTTTTTTTTTTTCACAGTAAGGTTCACCCTGTACAAGGCCTGGGAGCCACTCAAAGTAGAGGATTATGTTAGGAGGCCATTTGTGTGTATAGGAGTGGAAGATAACAGTTAACCCTAGCCTTGAACAGGTTAAGATTGTAGTGATTGGGGAAACATGATGTTGGGAGTCGGCCCAACAGCGCAGTGGTTTGCAGTCAAAAGCTGCTCAAGTGGATCTTACTTCTCACCAATGGAATACAGAGGGAATGTGGGTGTTTTTCTACAATGTAAGTAGCATGGCATATTCTTGCCGTGAGGGTTTGCCTTGGCGGGAATATAGTTCGTCTGATCACTTTTCATGGAAGTAGCAGTAGAGCAGTGAGAGGCTTACCACATCCCACCTGTAGGAGAAAGGTTGACGAGTGAAAAATAATTCATCACCCACAAGGGCTCGGAGATGCTTTTGAACTGTTGAATGTATTTATTATAACAATTCCAAGGCTAAATTTGTGTTGTATAATATTTGTCCACTAGTTGTTTGAAGAGATATTATTGCTTTTATAATTCTAAACAAGTTCCATGATTTAATGATAAAAACAAATCAATTATCAGTCTCGGGCAGTCATGAGCAAACTGTGGCCCAATTGTCTTTCTGAATGGCATGCATAATTTCATGAGGAAAATAACATTTATTAAAATTTTGTTTGTTTTGTTTCATTCTCACTTGTTCATCCACACATTCTCTCATGCATAACAATATATATAAACAATAATTAAGTACAATATATATTTCTTGAATTTTGTAAACTTTTGTTGTTGATAACTTCTTCATCATTTTAAACTATTGGCAACTTTCACTAAGGAAGATCAGATGTGTAAACTTCATTTACTGTAGAAACAAGAAATTGTCATAATATTTTTTTCCTCTGGAGAAGAAATATACATTTAAAAAAAAAAAAAAATTGCATACTGGAATGAATATATTAGAAACAAGTCCCAATCAGGGATATTACACAGAATTTCTAAAAAAAAAAAAAATACGTGAGTGATATTGAGGGCACAAGAGCTTGGGGTCCACCACCCACCCATGGAACTGATTCGCCTAATAACAGTGGACTACTGTATCAACAATTTTTCTTTTTTTTTTATTATAGAAATTGTTTCTTACAAACAACAAAAAAAAAAATTAAAATTTTCCACATTTCTGAGGCAGATGATCTTCTGTGTTGGAAATAGCTGCATTATCATCAATAATTAATATTTTAGTAGTGCAGTTCATGTGATGATGAACTATATCTCATGTGACTAAGTGTTCAAAACGGTCACAAACTTGGTTAACTAAAGTTACTTATTTTAGTTTTCAGGGACGTAATTTTACCAGTGAACAAGAGTTTTAATATAAAAAATAAAATAAAAAATAAAATTTAAAAACTGTAGAAAAAACAAAAAAGGATTCAACAGTACAAATATAGAAGAGAATAAAAACAGATATAAAAGAATTACAAAAAAAAAAACAAAATAGCCCAGATGAAGAATTTAAACCATACCGATGCCAGAATGAAGAAATGGTTTTGAGGAAAGAAAAAATCAAAGGCATTCTTATAAGTTTTAGTTGTTCTTGGTCAAAGCTTTTAACTCACCAAAGATTGTTTTCATATCCTTTATTTCCTTCCATTTCCTCAGTCATTATACAAATTCTTAAACTAGAACAACACTGTTAGTCATTGAATCCAAGAAATAAACAGTATCTTATTATTAGTCTAATACCAAATATCATGGAAGTCATGTTGAATGGCCAATCATCTTCTTCCTTTGTTTCTTATTATCATGAACGACCTTTCTAGCTCATTGATTGATTGATTTGTTTTTGCTGCTTTTAGTCATCTTAGAGCAGGTTTTTTCAAACTGTGAGTCATGGAATAAATAAAATTGATTGTGACAAAAAAGAAAGTAAAAAAAAAATATGCAAGTGAGAGCAAAGTGCATAATATAAACAACTCAGACCTCATAAATCATTGCTAGTTTTTTTCACCGAGGCAAACTCATATTTCATATTTTTTCCTTATTTAACGATATGCATCTAGCAGTAAAATACACATTGGAAACAGAAACTAATTCCACTTTGTCATTCTTAGATGTATCGGTAACCAAAATTCCTTCATGTTACCTTACATCGATTTACCGTAAACCAACGTTTACTGGATTATACATTCACTGGGATGCATTTTGCCCTAACAAGTAGAAAATTAATTTAATTGGGACCCTAACACAGAGCCCTAATGATTTGTTCAAGATGAAAATTAGATGAAGAAATAAAAAAAAAATCAGTAAAACTATCTAATAATGGCTATCCTTTAGATGTGATTAGGTCAGTTATCAGTAAGAAAATATCTGATTTTTCTGAAACAAAACCTAGTATGGTTAATAAGTACCTAATTTATTTTCATTTGCCTTGGCTCAGCACAGTGAGTAATACACCAAACAAATTACCTCTGTAATAGAGTATAGTTATTTCTCTCCTCATTTATGTGTTGTGTTTTCTACTAAATCTGTTTTGACATCTATCCGAAAGGATGTTCTGCTCCCCCTCCGCCCCCCCCCCCGGACAAAATTAATAATGTTATTTATCATTTGAAATATAGTTGCAGTGCCGACTACACAGATAGAACAACCCAACATTTAGATGCTAGAATACAGCAGCATATACCTAGAAAAATCAGAAATGGAACATTCCAACTAAAGGACGTTCTGAAGAACACATATGGTTCCTCCATCATGGAGCACCTTATTAAAAAGCCAAATTGTACCACTAACTTTAGCATTGGCTCGTTTACCATCTTGAATCATGCTCACTCTATATTACAGATAAAGGTGTTGGAAACAATTTACGTTCGGTCCAGACAGCCGCCCCCCTGTAAACAGAAGGAGGGTCTGTTCGGACTAAATATGATTTCAATTTAAATTGTAGTCTGCCTTCATTAATATTACACATAATTTTTATGTTTTATTTTTCTTGCAGTATAAAATCCCTCGACCCAACTCTGTTGTGTGAGGGCGGAACCGGTTGGCTTTGTTTATTTTTTGCTTTTCTTTTTGATCATGAAAAGTAAAATAGGTCTGTTTTTATTACTATAATAAAATTATGTACCCAACAGAAAATTATATATGAGTTTATGTATCATGTTTTGGGTTAAGAACAAAGGGGAATTTCTACTACTGAGTAAAAAGGCTATTTTACAACTACTTACTTGAGTGAACTGGAATTTTCTACATTAAATCAACTTAGACGAAGAACAGAAACAGGCTCAACACTGCAACTGATATGAGTGTAGCATTGTCTTCCTGTCTTTCTGATTGGAATCAGCTGCTTATGACCAAACAAGCACATCTGTCTCATTAAATAACATTTTTTTGCAAATATTATTTACTTTATCTTTGTGTCGAAATTTCCTTTAAATTTGTTTTTCTAAAAGTAATAATTTTATATTCGTACAAATAAATAATACAAATAGATACATGCAATTCCGATATGGGTCACAATGCAGAATGTGGTTATTGTTATAGGTTGCAATAAAAAAAAAAATTTGAAAAGTGCTGTCTTAGAGGACCATTTTTGTTTTCCATCAGCATGGCTGATTCTAATCGCATGGAGAGCCACTCAATATGCCTTCTCAATCTCACACTTTACACTGGCATGAAGTGAAACTATTATATTGAATCAATTGCTAGGTCTACTCCTGGGAAACTTGGTTTACTGTATTGTGTAAGAGAATTTTTACAGGTTATTTAAAGCCAGAAAATATTTTTAGATTGTAAGGATTTTTTTGTTATAATGATGATTTAGTGAAACAAGTTTTACTAATTAACCTATAGATGGAAGGAGAAGAAGTGGATTCATACCTTTCTCAAGGGTATTTGCACATAAGTGAATATAAAGAACCCAACTGGAATTGGAACTTGACTTTGCAATTAACAATTCTGAGCTATTATCCATTAAATCACCTGTACATCCAATTTTACACTAACTGGTATTAGCAAGTGCTCACCCATCTAGGTATTGACTTGATATTGCTTAACTTCAAGGAGTTTCCAACTCAGTATTTATGCTGATAACATGACTATTTACTCTTGTCTTAATAGTAAGTATGATATGTTCAATAAAGTAAAACTTGCAGCTGATCTCAAAGAGGACCTTCAATCAGTTATTATCTGGGGCAAGGAATAGCTTGTAAATTTTAATGCCTCCAAAACAAAATTGCTGCTTTTAGTCATCTTAGAGAACCATTTTTGCTTTCCATCAATATGGCTGATGCCAATCACCAGGAGAGCAAATCACTGCATCTTTTTGATCTCACATATTACACTGACATGAAGTGAAACTATTATATTGAATCAATTACTAGGTTAGTTGGTTCACTGTATAATGCCAGACAATTTTTCTCATCAGAATCCATCTTGCATATTTATAAATCTACCATTCGTCCGTGCATTGAATATTCTGGTCATCTGGTCTGGTGCTACTATTATATATCTTGAGATTCTTAATAAAAATGCAAAGTAGGATCTGTAATGTTATCAGTCCTCACCTGGCATATTGCCTTAAGACACATTCCCACATAATATTGCTTATCACTGTCTTCACTATAAATATTTTCTTGGTAATTGTTCTGATGATGACATGAATTTAAGCATGCTACTTGATTGGCAATTAGGTCTCATTGTATTACTGTTGAAATAACTAGATGTACCCATAACTTCTATTCTAATAGTTTCTTCTCTTGCACTTCTCACCTGTGGAACTCTCTCTACTGGCTTCTTGCTTCCCTGTCAACTACAATCTTCAAAAATTTAAGAGCAACTCAAATCACCATTTTCTGTCTCCCTGAACCCTGTTCCTTTATTTTCCTTCTCCTCACTAATGTCTTCTTCATTTTCTTTCACTTTCAGTAACCCATTGCACTTTAGTAACATTGTCGCCTTGCATAGGATGAAAAAAATTAAAAAAAAAAAAAAATTATGTTCTCAAATAATTTCAACTGAAATATTCCTGCTAAATATATATCAACAAACTTTTATTGAATTAATGATACCAAACAATAACTGGATATATTTTACCAATTTTATCGCATTGTATGTACATTAAATAACACTACTTAAATGTACTAAGAAAATAACACATTAAATAACACTACTTAAACACAATATATTAAGAAAATATTGCGAAAGAATAGATTCCAATCATAACAATTCAATTATCAGCTAAAAGAGGAATAATTCTTTTTATAGCAAAAACATTTATAAAATTTATTATTTTGAAGCTGTAAAGAAAAGTCAGAATGAAGAATTCCCATCCCAATAAACAGTGTATAAGGAAAACGAATGAAATATAAATACAGAGTCGTACAAATGAAAAACAGAACAGAGAGTACATTTATATATCCATATAAATATGTGTGTACATATAATTGTATATAAGTCAGTACTTTCAATTTTATGGGCTTTAAAAAAAAAATAGTTGAGTAAGTTTTCATCAAATTTTTATATAAATTCATTAAAACATTTTATTAGAAAAACTCATTTCTTCTTAAATCAGATATAAAATCCGTATTTTATTTTTTTTAAATCCTAACTTAAATTTTCTTTCTCTAATGATGGAAAATAAAATCTTAACACCTGAACAACAATGACAATTTTAAGCAAGGTAAAAATATGTGCATTATGACTGATTATGACAGAATTGGACATTTCTCTAATACATGCATATACTTTCACTAACACTCTACCTTCAGTGGCTCTTGAGCCTTGTATTAGGTGAACAACAGTAAGTAAGTAAAAGAAAAACACTCATACCAGTGAGCTTTAGACAGTGGTGTAGTCTGTGCTAAAAGTTCAGTCTAGTAATAATGAGGACTGCAAGCAAGTGTCACGCCCTGGAAACAAACATGTGCTCTTGTTTTTCATTTAGAGCCATTTGAAAGGGGGGTGATTGTGAGTGCTAAAGAGGCAGAATGTTAAGAGAACTGCTATATGTGATGGACATGATACATCAGTGGTACTTCAATGTTTGGTAACATGATGCCAAATGAACATTCCTGTATCTGTAGACCAGGTTCTGGATGACCACATACTACAGATCGATTCACAGAAGCTTCAGAACAAATCAGAGTAAATGTAGTCCTACAGCTGTCAATGTGGACCATAGGGAATTGTTTACAGCATCACTCTGAATATGTGTGCCTCAAGCTACTGACACTACAACACTATATTACATACTTCCAATGATGTCACAAGAAGATTGATGGAGAGATCAAGTGGTGCTCCATAGTTGCCAATAATGAAAGCAGATTTATGAGAAGGTTGTTTGCAAGTACAAAAGGCCTGAAGAGCAAACATCTCCTACAACATGCAGGTACAACCTCCTGGTAGCAGACTGTGGAGGTGCCATAAGTTACAACCCTCATTTGCCTTTGGTCTTTCTGGAGAGAATATTGAACATCACTATATATTTCCAGAATATTGCTAGACTTATTCTACTGGTGTTCTTTCAACAGAAAGGTGATGTTCTGTTCTACCCACATGATGCGATGCATTCAAGATTACAGACCTGTATTGATAACCTAGAAAGGTAGGGTATTTATATGATGTCTAAGTAGTGCTGACACGACTTATTTGGGAAATTGTACATATATAGATTTGTATATACGATCGTTTACCACAATCCAGCTATATGACCTGCAGTCGATCGTTTAATGCAATCCAGCTATATGACCTATAATTTTTATTTTGAGTAAATTGAAACAATTTTTCAGTTTGTTGAGATTTTATTTTTTCATTGCATTTCAAAGAATATATTTTTACCCCTCCTAAAGAAGAATTTTCTAAACAGGTGTGTTTTGACACTTCAGCATAATTAACTGTTTTTCTTTTTTTTTTAATTATCAAATAATTTTTTTTCTGTGAATTCTTTTTTATACAGTTTAATTACATATTTGGTTTGACTAACAAAACTTAGGTAATATGTCACAAATTATCTGATTTTTAAAACACATATCCCAAATGCAAAACCATTGGAAAGTGATATCCTAAAAAGTAGAAGAGAACAGATTTTTAACTGTATTATTGAATCAACATTTCAATTACATTTATTATCTTTTGCTGTAAGTCTACTTTACAAAATAAAATTAGCAAATCATATTAAATCTATATACAGTTTATGTATATATTTATGTGGATATATAGATCTGCAAAACATTGCATGTGTGTATGCAGTATTTGTGATAAAACACCATCTCCTTTTGTATAAACAAAATTACTTACCTACAAGCTAAAGTAGTAGCTTTATCCCATATAGACAAGAGAGGTTTACTAAAACGCAGAGAAAGTAAGCAAGACATTAAAAAAAAAAATTAATTCTAATATTAATGTACAATACAAACACTGAAAAATTTCTAATATTGTAATTTTTCAATATTCACTCTTCCATTGAGATAGCAAACAGCCATTCAAATGATAACATCTGTTTAATTAATGTTTGGGAATCATTTTGCTAAATTCTGACAGTTTCACCTATAAGCCATTATCTTGGAACAAGCTGAGTAAAAAGAAAAAATAGGTTATTTCATATTAAGGATATCTGTTAGGATACTAAAACCTATTGAAATCAAAAATAAAAATCTTTTATATGTCCTCAGTTTTGCACTTGATCAATACAAAATGTTTATCTGCAAGGTGTGTCCAGAACATATTTAGTCATTTTAAATATATTGAGAACTGTTAGTTTGCCCTTCATGTCACTCCCACTCATCCCTGCCAGAAATACCTCCCACATAATGGTAAGACATTAGCTAGATGAAAACACCACACTAATGTCTTACCATTATGTGGGAGGTCCAGCCACTAAGTAAAGATAAAACAGATATATTTCTCTTAACTGCAGCCCAAAAATGAGCTTGTATATTTTAAAATAATTTAAGCAGAGATGTTTCATATTCAATAGTCTTAATCATTGATTGATTAGTTTTCTATGGCTTATCAAGCCTCTGTGAGTTTTTTTTTTTAAACAAGAAAATATTTTTTTAGATTTCAAAAAAAATTTAGTGGAGAGATAATGGTTTGGTAATACAAGTCTTACTAATAAACCCATGGCTGGGGAGGGGAGAGAAGAGGCAGATTCATGCCTAATAAGAATCTGATAAACAAACAAGACATTATGTGGATATAAAGTAGGGGATCCATTCTATATTACAAACAATATATAAACTAATCCCTCACTTTGTGGTCACTGTTGTTTCTATACATTTATATTCCAGAGAATGTAAGAGGGCAAGTCAAAAATTATCCGCACTTTCACAATAAACATATCCGTGTTATGAGTATGGATAATTTATTTTCCCTCATAAATAAATCTAAAAGACATGCATGTGTAGCTAATTAGTATTTCATTGATTGATTGTTTTCTACAGCTTATCAACCCTTTCAGGTTACTTAAAGCCAGAAAATATTTTTAGATTGAGATAATAATGTTTTAGTGATACAAGTCTTACTAATTAACCCATATTTGAGGGGAGAATATGTCAATTCATACCTTTCCCAAGGGTATTTCTTAGTAAGTGAACATAACAAACCCAACTGGAATTGGAATTTGGCTCTCCGATTAACAAATCCGAGCCATTATCTACCCATACATTCAGGCTTACAGCACCTGGTATTTCAAAGTGGTCACCCATCTAGGTTCTGACCAGGCTCAATGTTGCATAACTTTGGTGATCGTACAGGAACCAATGTTTCAACGTGATATGACCTTAAACCAATCTTAATCAGGTTGTATAAAAAAAATTATTGCTTACATGATTAAGAATTGTTTCTTATTTAAATTAGTGAATCACTGCACTTTCTAACTAATTAAATGTCATTCAATTAAAAACAATTGAATTTGCTAATTGTTCTGATAACAAAAAGCATAATTTTTAAAAATGTTTCAATTAAAAAATTGGTGTAAAAAAGATGCTTAGTAGCCATATTAGGTATTTAATTAAAGTTGTCATTTTGCAAGTTAAAATAGGTCCAAAAATCAAAAACTTTGACTCATACACTTTGATCTACTTTTCATACAAAAAACATTTCCAGAGATATTGAAGAAGAGAGTTTAATAAAAATTTTTTTTAAATATATCAAAGTTTTAATCTATATAATAAATGCGAATGTAAGTGTGTCACACTTTCAACTTTACTTCTAGAGGCCGTAGCCCAACATTTCATACCAGTTTGGAATCAGGCTGAATCTGTGAGCAAATTAAAACATTCTTGGCTAGATCTAGACATGCAATCCTGAAACTTTGGATTCCCAAGTTTTCATTACTACAATTGTTTTGGGGTTCCTCCATATTGGCTTCTACCAATAAAAACAACTAAAGGGATACAACTCTGTAATTTTCAATAGCTCATATTCAAATGAAAAAATTTATGTTTTCAAATTACAGTGTTTCAAAATAGGTACAGCCAACAATTGAAGTAGTCAAGGGGCTGATGACTTCTTAAAGAATATTTTTATTTTTATATTGTTTGTCAACAAAAAGATAGCTATTCTAGTTTATTTAAAGAATTTGCAATAAACTTACTTCATTATGTAAATATCGCTAAAATATATCTCGAGTAAAAAAATATTCAAGACAGGTGGGTGCTCATTAGAGGGTTGTTCTGCCTTGGAGAGAGCATTATTTAATTAGCCTAGGGGACTTCAAAAGGTCAAAATCCGGCCCTGGTAATGAGGTAGTTTGCAAAATATTCTTTAAAAGGCTTTAAAAGTGATGTAGCTAATATCTCAGTCAAACTTTTTTTGATGACTTAAAAAAAAAAAAAATATAGCAATAAAATGATTTAAAAAATGAAGTAACCATGAAACTGAATTCAATTTTTGGGAAAAGAAAAGACCAAGATAGGAAATAATAAAAATTAATTAAAAATAATCAACCATAAAATATATGTATGTTTTGTTTTACAGCATATCAACACCTCAATGGGTTATTTAATGCTGACAAGATTTTTTACAATAGATTTGTATAGATAAAATATATATACTTTGTAAGGAAACAGTTTGTAGATCTGGTATCATTGATATACTTTTGCAAAGAGGGTTGTCGATGGAAGCCTGCTTTCATGGATGTATTCTTTTCAGGTACATGGTTTGTAGAGAAATTGATTTTGACATTCTCATTTGGTTTATAATTTTTGGTAGAGTCCTACTTTTTTGAGAAATGATATTATATCATCCACTTACTTTCTCAAACTGCTCATACATATTGTTCATATTATAGTATTTTTTTTGTTGAGAGAGCAAGATCTGAACACTCAGTTAATATGTTTAATAGTATATGCCATTTTACATGCTTGGCATACCAGTTGATCTCCTTTGTTTAGTAAGTACGAGTGGATTATTCTTATATAGCCAATGTGTATATGGGCCAGTAGCACTTCTTCCTTGAGAGATTTTCTCAGAGTTGACTTTTTGGGTAGGACTGCAAAGGGTTTATTGTATGAGTTGTCATCCCAGTACCATTGTCATTCTTTTTGAAAGTATTTATTAATAACCTCCTTGAAATCTGTACATGGGATTTTGATCCTTGTATCAACATTCACACCTAAAGCCAACTTGGCTGCCAGATCCACTTCATTATTAACTTTAACTCCAATGTGGCTAGGAATCTAGAATAGTTTGATGCCTTTATGCTTATTAATAGTACTTATTTTGCATAATATTTTCATAAGTTGGTTGTTGAATTTTTTTCCTTCAAAGCCAACAGGACAGATAGTAAGAAAAAAATTAGAAAATTTTTTTTTGTTTGCTCTCTGATATAATGCTGAGAGCTAGCTTAATGGTTTGGTTTATTTTGTTTTACGGCATATCAACCTCAATGGGTTATTTGATGCCGACAAATTTTTTTATTGCTGGTAATCTTTTGTTTTGTCAAAAATCCATTTCTGGTAATACTTTTTCCTTCGAAATTGTATTGCTGGTAATAATTTTTTCAAAAAAGTATTGCTGGTAATAGTTAACTATTTGCCCATAGCTAGAACCCTAACAGGTGCTACCACCCTGGGTCAGGGTGGATCTGAGAACACCAGCAATTAAGAGGTGGTTCCAAGCTCCTCAAAACCTCCTGAACAGAGGCCTGGCTGTTGGACGTAGTTTATCGTCTTACCCAGGACACGGATGTAGTGAGTTAGCTTGATTGCATAAGACTCTGCAGTGAAAATATTTGGGTTCACTGCTGCACATCCTATCTTGTCCTCACATTTTGACCCATCTGTATAGATGTTTAGGGAAGTTTGTTAATATGTCCTGAAATTTATCCTGGAATGTGAGTGGGTGCATTTTCTGTTTTGGGAGATTATGCAATTCTAGCAAAACTTTGTTGCTTGATAGTCCATGGCGGAAAACTGGCTGCAGTTGTTTCTTGTATATTTGACAGTGTGGTGCCTAACACTTCAGCAATGAATTTCAGGGTCCGTCATCCTTTCCTTTTGGAATAGAGATGATGAATAATTGTCTCCATATATCTGGGAAGTTGCCACTTGTCCATATGCTGTGATGATTTTTTTTATTGTTTTATGAATTGATAGTGGATATCATCTGGTCCTACAGCTGTATTGTGGGCTTTCTTTAAAGATTCATTTAGTTCCTCTATAGTGAATGCTTTCAGCGTTATTCTTTTTTTACCTTTTGTCTGAGCTTCAGAAATTGTTGGCTACCATTATTGGCAGATGAGTTTTTGTATATTATTTTGGCTAATTGATCAGCAATATCCTTTTGCTGGTTATTTTAGTTATTTATTGGGAGATGTTTTATAGTGTTACAATGATGTTTACCAGCTATTTTCCTTATATCCAATACAGATTTTGTTTTTGTGGTAGAATTAAGTCTGCTGACATAGTTTGTCCAACATTCTTTTTAGCTTTCTTTAATTGTTTTCCATGCTTTTGCTCAAAGTTGCTTATTAAATTGTAACAAATTAGAGATTGAACGCTGTTTGTTGAAATCTCTCAAAACTGTTCTTCTGAGCCTGACAGCTTCCTTACACTCATCATTGAACCAAGGTCTGTTACATTTACTTTGTATTAAACTTTTTGGAATGGATTCCTTTGCAATAGATATAAGGATTTCTGTAAACTGTACTAAGTGTTTTTTAAATTTGTCCTAGTTCGCTCCTAATTTCCAACAGAGAAGATTTTTATAATTATGTTCTGAATTTTAAAGAACAGTTGGCAAATGATCACTACTGCATGTGTCCACCAGAACCTTCCAAGAGAAATCCATATAGATTGATGGATCACATATAGATAAATCTATTGCAGAGTAGCTGCTAGTAAATGGATTTATGTAGGTTGGAGTTTTATCATTATAAATACAGAAATCATTGGTGTTTATAATTGTTTCTAAAGTACTTCACTTTTCGTTTGTGTCTTTACAGCCTCATATGGTACTGTGACAGTTAAAGTCCCCTAGTATTATAAAGGATGTAGGTAGCTGCCTTATAATTTCATGAATTTTAGCTTCATTTACTTCTTCATTAGGTGGGATATACAGTAGAGTAGTGGCTCAGATTGAGAAATCGGAGAGCCGAGTTCAAATTCCAGTCAGATCCATTACATTCACTTACATGCTAATATCCTTGGGAAAGGTATGAATCTTTTTCTTCTCCCCTCAGCTATGGGTAAATAGCAGGACAGACTGGGTTTTATAGACTTGGATGGCAACTGGTCTAACACAAAGAAATGTCAACCTACTGCAGGAAAAAATCTGCCTCGTCAAGTCATGTATCGAAATATATATGATTGCCTAAGCATGTATCATGCATGACACATACTGAACCGATACTGAGCAAATCTTCTATTGGCCTATTTATTCCAGACTAGGATAGGTGTACCACCAGATGCACGAATTCCAGTGCCATGTGTATGATTGTATTGCTGGTATTCTTTTATACTCATTTAATCACCTTGCTCAAAGAATGTTTCCTGAAGGCAAATAACTGCCAGTAACAGGTCTGTTATTAACAAAAGCAGTTCATTTATAATTGCCTTTATTCCATGGCAGTTCTATTATCTTATACATGGTTGTTTAAACATTTTCAGTCTTTAGCTTATGTGGTTTCAATTTCTTTTTCCTAGGTTTTCATTTGGGTGTTTTAGCCATTTGAGGGTTCTGGCTTTCCACCTCCATCTTTTCTAGTTCATCAATTCGGGTTTGTGTAGGAAGTTGGTCATTGTGGATTTTCGGCTTTTGTTTGGCCGATTCTGTTCTTTTGAAAGATAAGCTTTTCAGTCCGTCTTTCTTGGATTTTTGGTGGATGGATAGGAGATCGCTGTGACGTTTGTTTAGTAGGAGATTTGGTATTTTTGGTAGGGGCAGTTTGTGTTTGAGCTGTCATTTTGCTATTTTTTTTTTGTTTTTTTTTTTTTCATTTATTTATTTATTTATTTATTATTTGAGTTTTATTATTGTCCTTTTGCAGTTCAGCCTGCACCATTTCCTTGGAACAGATTTTTTAGGTAAGTTTGAAATTTGGGCCAATCATTTGGTCCCAAGTGTACAAGCTTCTCAATGACGGCTCTGTATTTATCAAGCTGCCAGTATTATTTATAATCTTATTTTCCATTATTTTTGTGTAGGAAGGGCTTTTCATGTAATCTTCTACTACTTGCCTTGTTATAAGTGTTACCCCTTTTCTTTTAATTCAGAGACTATGGTAATCACTGACTCCTTGGCTTCCTAAGGCAGATGTAATTTCCTCAGGTGTGGCCAGAGACAACTCTTTACTTCTAATGACCCCCTCAAAAGTATTCAATCTTGCATGAGGGAAGGTTTTTATTTTGATATTATGAAAGGTCTTCACTTTTATTATATTTTCTGTGTGTTTCCACATCAAACAACAAATTGCCATCTCTTAACTTTCTAAATGTTTTAGGATTAATCCTACTTGATAGTACCTTTTCAATCAAGAATGGAGAACGTTTTACCAGTGGAATTTCTTCTAGGGATATGAGCACAAAGAATTTTGGAAATTCCATATTAATTTCTTTTTGAGAGTCAGACTCTGAAAGACATCTTTTGGGCATTTTAGTTTGATTATTCATAATTTTTGTGTATTAAGATTCACTGCCTGTGCTCCCCGCCCACCTCAGAGCTAAACTTTGTGATGTGTCAAGGGGGGAACACAGTTGTCTTGAGAGGTCAGATCTACACAAACCAGTATACACGTATTCGAGAGAGACTCTGAACACCTGTTAAACAATTTGTAGCACTTCCCAAACAAGTGTACAAACTGATATGTTCAGTCTAGATCTCTTCAAATCGATTGACCCTCAGTCATCGCTTTCTAACGTCTATAAATTGGATAGAGATGGCATTTTATCCCAGTATATATTTGGGGTATTGTATTTAGTTATAAATTACTCCATAAATTGATATAGTTATTAGCGCTAGGGCTTGTCATGACCAGCTGATTAATCGGATCAGGCCTATCTGACTGCCCATCTAGTCCAAGTAGGGCCAAAATGGTGTGTTAGGAATCAGAACTAACCAACCCTGATACCTGATGCCCTCAACCTCCAAGATCCCATCCCCAAATATTACAGGTTGCCACCACAGCAACATTTCCTCTTTGGTACCTTGACCACATGACTTTAAGCATACTACAAGACCGGCAGCTAGATCACATTTTACTGTTGAATTAGTTAGATATAACTAAGTTTTATTCTAATATTTTCTTTTCTCACACTTCTCACCTGTGGAACTCTTTTCTGGTTTCTTGCTTCCCTGCCATCTAAATGCAACATCAATTGCAATCTTCTTCTCACTAAAGTCTTCACATTCTCTTACACTCAACTCTTAAACATCCTGTACAACATGGCTTTGAATTGGCTAACTAGTCGTGAAGTGCAATGATTTTATAGAAATTGCACTAATCCTGTTTGCATTCATTTTTAATTGAAAGAAGACAGAATGCATAATTGTTAGCAAAAGGGACAGTCCAACATGCAAATTACAAATTGGGGATACCAAAATCAAACAAGTACAATAATTTAAATAGCTGGGAAGTGTTCTAACAGAGGGTGGAAAGTCCGACACTGAAATCCAAAGGCATATTGGGACAGTGAAAGATGCCTTCAAAAAGCTGAGCAAAATATTAAGAAACAAAGAAAAGAGTACTGAACTGTTATGTAATATCAGTCCTCCTATATGGCAGTGAATCCTGGACAATCGCCTCACAAATGAAGAGACTTTATGCAACAGAAATATGGTTCGACAGTAAGATACTAAGAATACCAGGAACCAAATATGTGAGCAATTACAAAGTTTTAGAGAAAATGGAAACAAAAAGGACACTTATACTTAACATCAGAAAGAGAAAGTTAAAATTTCTAAGGGAAAGAGAGCTTGGAAAATTTGATACTCACAGGATCGATTGAATGTACAAAGAACAGAGGGAAACAACATGTAACCTACCTAGTGATCTTGAATAAATGGATGGAAAAACAAGGTTTAAGAAAGATAACAGAAAGAGAAAATTTATTAAGAGCTATGAATGACAGGAAGTTGTGGAGAGCCATGATTGCCAACGTTCTGAAGGGACACAGCACATGAAAGAAGAAGCTTTACTCCCAAATGTAACGGAGAAAGGGACTAACAACATGTGTCATCTTTCAGGCAGAGTTTGGGCCTAGTGCAGAACCTATGACACCAGTTATCAAGAAAGCCCCACTCAGGCTGGTAGTGGTTCTGTTCTAGTTTGGGGTGTTCATATGGCATAGTTTGGGTTAACTTAACCCTGTAGCATTTGATCAATCAATTGATTGCAAATCCCGTGAACCCTGAGATTCGTAGGAGCACCGCATGTACTGCAGCCACAGTAGAAGTAGTGTTTCTTGGGCAAGATAGCTTGACGGAGCCCAGGCTGGTTTTGAAATCAGAGTTTCCTTCTCCTAGACTGGTTGCCATCCAAGGCTATAGAACCCAGTCTGTTCTTCTATTTACCCATAGCTGGGAAGAGAAGAGGATTCATACCTTTCCCAAGGTTATTAGCACATAAATGAATGTAATGGATCCAACTGGAATCTGAATTTGGCTCTCCGATTACTCAATCCAAGCCACTATACATCACTCTATCATGCCTCCACCTTTAGCATCCAAACCTGCCCAAACCCACCCCATAAATATTGGCTCAATGTTCAATCTGCCATAACTTGTTCCATGTATACATTTCCATAATATATGATGACATCATTGCAAGTAAGGCAGGAAGTCACACAAACAGTGAGAATGAGAGGCGATATTTACAAAGTAGGTTTGATTGTGTCGAATACTAAAGGGTTGAACATGTCATTTTATAATACATGCTCTTTTGATTCCAAATCTGTTTGGCAATTTAGAACAGCTTTTTGTATGGACAGGACTACGAGTATTTGAGATTTTAGTAACTTGACAGAAGCAGAAGATTTCCAACTCTCTAAAAAAATATAAAAACTTCTATCTATAATATCCTCTTAAACCTTTTAAAAAAATGATTTTTGTATCTTATATTCCCTTCAGTCAATCAGTTAAGTGCCTTACATGATACATGCTTTAGCAATCATGTCTCTTTCGATTCATAACTGACAAAGCAGAAGATTGCAGTGTCTTTCTGTGGTAGACTGGTTGCCAACCAAGGCTATAGGATCAAGTCTGTCCTGCTATTGAACCCATAGCTAGGAGGAAGGGAAATGGATTAATACCTTTCCCAATGGTATATGCACATAAGTGAATGTAACGAACCCAACTAAAATTTGCTCTCCAAGTTCTGATGCATATCCTATATCCCCAGGGACCTTTCAGAGAAATGCTTTTCATATCTTACATCCCCTGGGACCTTTCAAAGAAATGCTTTTTGTATCTTACATCCCCTGGGACCATCAGAGAAATGCTTTTTGTATCTTATATCCCCTGGGACCTTTCAAAGAAATGATTTTCGTATCTTATATCCCCTGGGACCTTTCAAACAAATGATTTTCGTATCTTATATCCCCTGGGACCTTTCAAACAAATGATTTTTGTATCTTATATCCCCTGGGACCTTTCAAACAAATGATTTTTGTATCTTATATCCCCTGGGACCTTTCAAACAAATGATTTTTGTATCTTATATCCCCTGGGACCTTTCAAACAAATGATTTTCGTATCTTATATCACCTGGGACTTTTCAAACAAATGCTTTTTGTATCTTGCATCGCCTGAGACCTTTCAAAGAAATGCTTTCCAAAATCTTACATCCCCTGGGACCTTCCAAAGAAATGCTTTTTGTATCTTATATCCCCTGAGACCTTTCAAAAAAATGCTTTTCATACCTTACATCCCCTGGGACCATACAAAGAAATGCTTTTTATATCTTGTATTCCAAGACCTTTCAAAAAATGCTTTCCATATCTTATATCCACGAGAACTTTAAAAAAAAATTCTTTTCGTATCTTGTGTCCTGAGACCTTTCAAAAAATGTCTTTCATATCTTATATCCTTTTAGTCCTCCTAAAAAAATGCTTTTAGTATCTTATATCCTCTTAATCCTTCCAAAAAATGCGTTTTGTATCTCATATCCTCTTAGACCTTCCAAAAAAAGATTTTTATATCAACAGGGAAGCTGGTGACTAGATTCTTGACAAACTGAAATAGTAATTTACACACATTCAAAACAAAAACATAAAAAAAAACTACATTAACAAATAGCAAGTTCCTGGCAGCAGCACAAGAGGCAATCACTAAGTTCTACAGTGAAACAAATCAGTTGTGAAACAATGAGCAGCATCTATAATTGGCAAAAGCCAGTAAGATATGCATTATAGAAAACAGAAAAGTAGCAAAGATCAGAATGACAACTTTAGTGTATATATATATATATATATATATATATATATATATATATATATATATTAAACAAAAAAAAAGATCCAAGTTTGACTTTGGAAATAAGAAAATAAAATAGAAATTTTGGGGCAATTATTTTAAGTGTTACAAGTGAGAAAACAATTAGAAAGAATAAACAAACAAAGCAGAAATGCACTGAAGTGAGACAGACAGATGAACAGGCTGGCTGGCTGGCTAATTGGCTAAATGATAGGTTGGGCATACAACAAAGTCCAAACGTCTCTGCATATCTTCAAGACCGCAAAACTAACAGTTACATGCTAATGCAAGATAAATATGAAAAGAAAGAAAGGATGAAGAAATTGGGTAATGTAAGGTAATATATATATATTTTTTTTTATACCTGGAACGAGTCTTGATGTATACACTGCATGGAAAGAGAGAAAGCATACAATTCACAATAGAAAGGAATAATTCTTTACCAAATGTAATTAAACATGGCAAACTGGAACCTTTGCAGCAGCTCAGGAGCTGAAATGACAGGGACGGCTCGAGCAGTTATTTCCCTTAATAAAGAACCACAGGGTTTCAATGTATGTACTTATAAAAGAAGTACATTTATATCTGATTTTACCCAGCAATGTATCAACAGACATTTTTCTTGATAAAAAAAAGTGTGTGTGTGTGTGTGTGTGTGTGTGTGTGTAAATAGGTTGATATAAAAGAGAAGTGATTTATCTATGGTAATGATAATATTAGCTGTTAACTTATAGGGAAATGGTTTGTTTAAAAGGATTCAGATGTTCCCAATAACAAGAGGTGATATATAAATAATTTATGCTTTTATATATACATGTGAAAATGTCTCTATAAAAGAATGTCCCAAACTATTTTCTCGCTATGCCTGAAGAATTACAATTTAAAGTGTAAAAACTTTACAACAAAACTTTTTAATGAAAATTCCTTTGTGCTAAAGACTAAATAAGCACTTCCCAAAGTAAATCGGACTTTTATAACGAGTGCTGCAAAAAGCAAATTTTATTTTCACTGTTCGTCAGTAATTTCTTATGCATCTGTTCATTCATTAGAACAGATACTACACTTTTGTTTTAGAAGACTCCTTACAAATTGCATTAATTACTGCTTTACAAACAGAGACCTTTTAATGTTTTTTTTACATAAATGGCATTAGCAATTGACTAGATATTTGGCAAATTAAAATTTATAGTGTTTAATTTTTATGTGCTTTCAGTTTTACAACCAAATGTCATTAATGGTACAAATGAATTTTCTCCAACAATTGTAGAGCATTTGGATACAACAAAAGTAGTTTTTATTTAGACTAAAAAAATAAAAAAAGGACATTATGAATAAAGTTAAAAGGAAAACTTATCTTAGCTGACATGTTTCATCCTCTGATGGACTTTATTAAGGCAAATGTAAGAATTTTATTTTGCAACAAGTATTTATAAACAAAAGTTAAAATGAAAAAAAAAAATTGTTCACTTTTGTTTATCAGAATTTAAATTTCGTCACTTTGCATCTTCCTTAATTTACCTGGAGTTTTTTTCAGTTCACCTGAATATTTATGAGCATTCTTAAATTTTAAATTTTGGAAAAACTAATGACATTTTTATTTTTGTTTATAAATATCTGTTGCAAAGTAAAATCTTTACATTTGCCTTGATAAAGTCCATCAGAGAACAAAACACAGTTTTCCTCGTTTTTATATATATATATATATATATACACACACACACACACAGTGGCGTAGCTAGAGTAAACGTCACCCAGGTCAGTCCGCTCAAATGTCACCCCAATGACCCCGATTCACCCTATACTGAATGGTTAGCTGTAACTAAATTTTCATACATGCTCTACCTCTACTTTACTCTACTGACCGGTACAATACTGTTTACATGTATGATCCAAGACAAAATCCAATACCACAAAATAATCACTTCAAAATCAAAAGATTTTTAAAATACTACTGTTCACTTTCAGAACAACTAAATATAAAACACGACAATACACAAAAGAATGACATTCGATACTGTGGTCTTAGAATGAATGTTTTCTTGTTTTCATTGTGGCAAACTGGTCAATGACATCGTCAAAAATCTGTTTGTCTTGTAAGCTCGTTTTCAATGGACAGCACAGCCAGATCCGACAGTCTCGACTGGCTCATGGTTGACGTAATTTTCTGTTGTTAATTTTTCGGTGTCCAATTTTCCGTTGCATCATTTTCTGGGTACCATTTAATTATCAATGATGTTTGAAAGTATTTTTCTTGACAAAAATGTTCTATTTAATCTTTAAGCATTTTTCGAACATTGTAAATCAACTGCATTCTTTTAAAGGTTACCTAGAGAATTTATGCAAAGTTATTTTTTTTGTTTTTTCTTTATACAAGTAAAATAAATTTACATCGTATTTTGATGTTATTATGATTTTAGTTTTAGTGATAATTTAAAACAATAAATATTTATCATTAGTACCAATAATGGAAAATTAAGTTAAAAATTTAAAAGAATCGTTTTTGGAATTGGAAAATAGGCACAAATTTTTCCGATTCCGATACCCCAAAAAGTTCTGATTTTTCCAATTCTCAATTCCAATTAATCATCCCAACACTAGTAGATATATTCAAAAGTAGATCACTCACTCAATGGAAAATTGTATCTCATCGAATTGATACACAGGCAAGATTGAAATTGTTGCACTTTTGGCTTCGTATTTCGCTTTGTTGTTATTAATGATGAAGAGTTAAAACACCATCATATTTTATCATCCGATAAAATGTTACAACAATGTCTCTTGTTAGTAACCAAGATTGTAGCAACTTGACACATGAAAGCTGAAAACATTGCTATTTTTCCTACTCACAAATTTCCCGACAATTTATTAGAAAATTTCTGACAGGGGGACAAAACTGGGGGGGGGTCATATGCCCGCCTGCGAAACCCTGTGTCTCCACCACTGTTTTCAGACTATTTTTGGCACCTTGGCTTGGTTGAAAAATTTTGTTGGGGGTGACATTGTGTCACCTCTCCTGTGCTGGCACCCGGGGCGGTCCACCACCCTTGCCCCCTCTTAGCTATGCCACATTTTTATAAGAGACACACATATTTCAAGTAGACACTCCATTTTGATTTACTAAAATTTTTTGCAACACACAATCATGTGTTGAAATCCTTACAGTATTTAGTATTGTTGAACTTATTGCTAACATTTTTTGTCAAGATTTACAAACTTTACATTTCATTCAATTTTGCAAACTAATCGATGAAATTTGAATAAGGTGATTAGTTTGAAAAAAATATATGAGAGGCACAGTGAAGTAATGGATAGAGGCTCGGACTGAGGAATCAGAGAGCTGAGTTCAAATTCCAGTCGAATCCATTACATTCGCTTACGTGCTAATACCCTTGGGAAAGGTATGAATCCTCTTCTTCTTCTCCCCCCCAGCTATGCGTAAATAACAGGACAGACTGGGTTCTTGCTATAGAGTAGTTTCACAGTGGAGGCTTGTATTTCACTAAGTCGGTCCTAAAATAGGTTCGACATACAAAACGTTAGGAACTTGATATAATAGGTAATGACACAGTATCCGACTAACGGTTGTCCGGCATTGACTGACTGACCCACTTACTGAGCCCTGAGTGACTGCTACTACTCCTACTTATTATAGGTGGGAGAGTCTATTAACAATAGAATAGGCGTGTTTCACTATAACAGTTCTATAGCCTTGAATGGCTGCTGGTCTACCACAGAAAGAAATGGCAACCTTCTGCAGGGAAAAAATCTGCCTTGTCAGTCATGTATCGAAATATACATGATCGCCTAAGCATGTATGGCACATAACTGACTGATACTTTGACAAGAACCCTACTTCACAGTTTAATAATTTCTTTAATTTATTTTAATTTTATAGGACTTTATGGTAAACAATATTTTTTTAACTTCTTTTTTTCTTATTTTAACCATGAAGAATAAAATTCTTAGGAGCTCTTACTCTTGAGCATGCAACATAAAAATGAACGTGTGTAAATAGTTCTTTCTGGAGCCAAAATTCCAAATTTTAGAAACATTTAGCCTTGTGATTTATTTATAATTCTCACAAATGCAGGGCAAACTGGAAACTGGATTCTTGAATATAAAAACTTAAAGAAAAGATATGCAAATAACAATACTGCATTTTTATTAAATAAGTATTTCTTATTTTAACCATTGAATTAAGTAAGTGTAAAACTTTTAATTTTTCCAAAAAATTAATGAAAATTTATTGTACTAAGCTACGCACCCAATTGTACTTTGTACTCTGCACTTCTCCACAAGATTTGGTTCTGATCAATCAATATATGGCTATTTTAGAGAATGTGACTGACAGACAGATGGACTAACAGAAGTTACATATTCTATATATAGACAGATTAAAAAGTAGTATCTCTATCTGCCTGCACATTCCATAAATCCTAGTAAAGACATTGCTAGTATTTGCAGGTTGGCAGGTGTATAGACAATATATATATATATATGTGTGTGTGGTGTGTGTGTGAGAGAGAGAGTGTGTGTGTGTATAATATATATATATATATATATATATTTGCATATTATTTTTCTTATGCATATAAAAGTCTGCTATTTTAAATTCTTTTATAAGAGCTTAATACATAAGAAGTATTTTTCTTTTATTTATCCATTTTTACACATTAGTGCATTATTTCTTAAAATATATATAAAAAAAAAAGGTAAATAAAACAAAATAAATGTCAATTTTTAGGTATGCTTATATTCACTAATAATTCTACCAAATATTGGATAGAAGGGGGTATCCATAAAACTGAAATTGGATTCATACATAAGAGAATTATTTTAGCAAGGTAACTCCAAAGATTTGCTAAAAAATGAGCTTATATGATAAAGAAAATGCTTCAAATTTTATATAAACAAAGTTTTAGCGTCAAAAGAGGAAAAACCAAAGGATTTTTTAATTATTAAATTGTTTTTTCATTTTTTAATCCTTTTTAGAATCATCAAAATTTTGGTTAAAAATTTTGTTTTTCAATGTGTGACCATAAATTAGTATGAGAAATTTTAGCATCTTTGTGCAGTAAAAAAAAAAACATTCATGATAGAAGTCTTGCAAAAATTGTCAGCTAATTGTCAGATTTTAATCAAAATTTTCGGCCTTATTCACAAATGAAGGAAATTATTTAAGAAACATTTTTTTTTTAGAAAATCCTGGTAATTTTTTTTTTTTTTTTTTTTTTTTTTTACATATGTTACCCACCACTTATTTAGTTTAATGAAATTTCAAGGAAAAAATATATACTTTCTTTAGTTTATGCAACAAGTGAAAACTGAAAAAAATAAATAAATAAATATGGTACTATTTGTCTGTCAGATATTTATTTTTTCATGAATAAAAGAAGAAAAAGCATCGAGGGTTGATTGTATTTCTTTCTTCTTACATGTCTCTTTAATCTTCCCTATAAGAATTCAAGGCTTCCATTACAGATGTTTTTAACTTTCAGATTTTGTTTCAAATTTCAGCTTATTTTCTGAAAGATTCTCTGCAAGCGTCTCATTCTAACCAAAACTAAACACTTCATCAGGTACAGATTTTGTTACCAAGTAAGTACTTCCAAACACAAAAGCAAATCAAGTGTGACTGACTGATTTTGCTTTTCTTTGGTGCATGATAATAAAGCATTAATATCAGTTCTTATAAAAAAGCTCAAATTCAAGCAGGAAATTTCAGGAAAGGACAGGCAATCATTTTTCGTTTTTGCCCTATTTTTTATTTTTAATTTCTTCCGCATGATTTTTTTCTGTTAATTTTCTGAATGTTAAGTCCTGCTATAAAGTTTTGTTCATACAAAATATGAATTGTGTATATATATATATATATATATATATATATCAGAATTCGTTGAAAAATACATCCCTACCGTACCTAAACATAACCCCTTTTTCAAGCGTAACTAATAACTGATACAACAAAAGTTAATAAAAATGAACACGCTACCACCCCTTGTCTGAATGATTGGATCTCTCTGTATTCTTGGAAACAGTGAATTATGAATTTTCTGAGCCTTTAAAACTCAGTAAATTTAAAAATAAGTTACTCCAAAATTCGCTTAAGGATGAAATGGAACTAATGTTTTTAATTTAATTACAAAATTAAATTTGAAGCTTTTAGCTTCCATTTTTGAAACATGGAAAACTGTGTAGCAAAAAACATATTTTAAATCAGTTAATTTATAATATTAATGCTCTGTAAATTTACATTGAGCACTATTTTGTAAAAATAAAAATATCAATAAGAACACCGGATTATATATCTTACTGTTCTTTCTTTTTATTTTTATATATATGTGTGTGTATATATATATATATATATATATATATAAATTTAACTTAATTTTAGCATGTGCATTTGAATTAGTTATGGTAAAATGTACAGATTAGCCAGCTCAGTATTTGGATTGGATGAAAGATAAATGTTTTATGCACGCACATACACACATTATTCTGAACTCAAGGAGAGACGACGCTTTTCTGTTTTCAAAGGTCAAAAAAATTAACAGATTTTAATTTTTACTAAAAAAAAAAAAAAAAAATTCTTAAAAGTAATATAATAATTTAATGGAATTTGCAATTATTAGTTTTTTTATTTATTATTATTATATTTATTTGAAGTTATATATGTATTGTTATTATTATTTCTTTCAACTTTTCGCACATTTACTGGCTTTTTCTGTATTTTATTTTTGTACAACTAACCAGAAGATCGTTTGTCTTATTTTTATTTTTTGTTTACCTAAAGTTATATTTATCAACTTTTTATTTTCTAGTCTCATTCATTTTTTATCAATTGATACTTTAGCTGTTAGTACTCTCAAAAAGGGTCATATAAATGATTTTATTATATAATGACTTCATAATTCTTGAGTATTTTATGCTTAAATCACAATTTATATTTCCTTTTTCCCCTTCTATGATCTTTTACTAAAATTAACAAACTTCTCTATATTTGTGTTTATTTATTGTACAACTGCTTTGTAATTTTTCTTGCTTGGGAGCTTCTAAATGTTTATATACATACATTATATATGTTCCAAAGGTTGTCATAGCTGGGGGTAAGAGTGGGGAGAAGCTCCCACTGTCTATAAAATGCTTTCAAACCGTCATTGACAACTAAGTCCAGCTCCAAGCCAGAGAATGGTTGAAGGCAGACAACTGGCACCTTATGACCAGTAACATCAGGTAGGTGGAGCTCAACAGCCCAGGAAGGTTCTCAGGGAAAGAAAACTCCGATTTTAAACCTCTACTGTCTTGCAGTTATATCCAAACGTGGAAAAGGCTATGGCAGTAAATTCAGACAAAAAACTTGGAGAGGAAGGTGATTGACTGTTAACATAGACAACTTTCTGGCAACATCTGCAGCCAAATCAGCCTCCAATATAAAGAGGTGGTGTCATGTAGTCTGGACAGTGGATGTCTACCATATACCATCACCCAGGCCTCGTTCCTGGAGTGGTCACTCCAGTCGCACCACCAAAGGACTGAAAGAACGCTATGTTTATCTCGCAAGATAAATGTACACCTACTACTTGAATATATCTCCAAATTGATTTGTTTCTATAAAACTCAGTTTGCAAACATGTTCATGTAATGTAATACAATATATTATTAAGTAAATTGTGTAATTATTTGCAAGTTTATAAATATATATTAATAGATACTCATACCATAATTTACAGCATACAAGTCGAGTTTTCAAGCCTAAAAAATCCTTCCAAAATCAGGGGTCAACTTATATGGTGAGTATAAAATGCAAACCTTTACCCCTGAGTTGTAAACAAGTGGTACACCACCCCTAACAATTATGGTACACCCCTTACTGTATTTTCAGCTGGCTGGCAAAAATATATCCTGCTGAAACTAACTTGTATTTGGTCAACATATTTGGTATATTAAAAGAGAAATTAATATAAATAGTAATAAAAATTCAGTATTCTGTTAGCACTACAGAACACATTACGTTGAACATTAAAATATTATTAACACTACAGAACACATTACGTCGAACATTAAAATATTATTAACACTACAGAACACATTACGTCGAACATTAAAATATTAACACTACAGAACACATTATGTCAAACATTAAAATATTAACACTACAGAACACATTATGTCGAACATTAAAATATTAACACTACAGAACACATTATGTCGAACATTAAAATATTAACACTACAGAACACATTACGTCGAACAGCTGATACAATAATTGTAAACAATGACTGAATGCCATTTAACTCAGGTAACCATTCAGACAACTAGGTATACAGGTCATCTGCACAATTTCATGATATTAATGATAGTTTAATGACACTTAATAGCAGTTTATTGATTATACAGAGTTTGGGGTCAACCTATACGGTGGGTATTGGACTAACTCTGGAGGTCAACTTGCATGCCACAATTTATGGTATGTTTTATCTCAAATCCGTAAGGAGTGCCTTTTTATATGCGGACATGTGCAGATGATACATAAAATGAGAAAGAGAAAGAAAAACTTTGAGAAAAGAAAAAGAAAATACACACACACACACACACACACACACACACACATTATAACCAAACACATAGCATACAGAAGTCTTTCTCAGATAAATAATGAATCCACTGAAAATTTACAAGACAACAAGTAAAGCATCAGCAGTGAAGGGAAATCAATTTGAATTGTGTAATAAAAAAAAAAGAAAAAAAAAAAACTTCATAGTCAACACATGTCAAAATATGCAAGAGTGACATGAAGATCTAGTTCTACGTGCCATACATAATTCATAGTATTAGCCTCATTCATCAGTGCTTGCCTCAAGTGATAACAAAAATGAGGAACTCAAGAATAATTAGTGACAATAATATTAAGAATATCATCAAAGTTTAATCTCAGCAACATAACCCCATTATTGAATAATGTCTGAAAAATTGGTTCTACAGAAGGATGCTGAGAATTCCATTGATGGAGCATGTAAGCAATTAATAAATCTTTAGGAAAATGGAAACAAAAAGTACACTCAGAATCAGAAAGAGACAATTGAAATTTCTTGGACATAAAGAGGAAAGAGGGCTTGGAAAATTTGACACTCACGGGACATATAGAAAGCAAAAGAGACAGAAGGGAGCGAGGACCCATCTACTGAGTTTATATGAATGGATGGCAGAATATGGGGGGGGGATGGTAAAAAGACAACCATTCCTAAGAAATAGGGGGTTGTGGAGATCTAGGATGCCCTTATCCTGAAGGAATATGACATATATAAGCAGATGACCCATGAGCAAGGTGTGTTTTCTTCTGTTTTGTTTTTACTTATTGCTAACCACTGAACAGAACAAAAGATACCTTGCAGAAGCTAAACAAAGTAAAATCAGAAACAGGTAGATTTTGATGAAAATAAAGAAAACAGTACTGAATGCTTATGTAATATCAATCCTCCTATATGGCAGTGAATGCTGGACAAATCTAATCACAAATGAAAAAGACTTGAGGCAACAGAAATGTGGCTCTGCAGAAAGAATACCATCAATAGAGAGCATAAACAACAAAGAAATTTCAAACAAAAAGACACATACTCAGAATCAGAAAGAAAAATCATGAGGAAAGAGGGCTTTGAGAATTTGACACTAACATGACATTGATATGAAATTGTGAAGAGCCATGATTGCCTACATCCTGACAGAACACAGTACATAAAGAATTAATATCTTTTTTGAAGAAATATATAATAACAGATTTTCTGTAGCAATGGATTAAATAGACTGGAAAAGAATCTGGCCATTTTGAATATCTTAAAACTGACTGCACAGCCTTAAAGTAATTCATCCAGTCAGATAGGCACTTACTGTGCACGCGTAATTTGGCCAGTCGGATAGGCATTTACTATATAGGTGTGAACAAACACACTTCCAAAAGCTTACCAAGGCAGCAATAAGATGCCACTGAGCACACTTGTGTATTGCATAAGCATAACCTTCACAATAATTACAACTGTTTTCTAGCAAAACATACATTAAAACTAAGCCTACAAGTCCCGGTTTGGCCCAGGGTGTCATTTGAATAGATCTCAGGAGTATCCATAATAAACAAAAATTCTGAGTTGTTGTTGTAAATTTACAGACTGTAAATGAGTAACTAAATAAAAATGTCACTATTTATATATAATAAAAAATAATAAAATAAAGAATAGAAATAATTAATTATGTAAATTAAATAATTATATAAATAAATAATAAACAAATGAATAAACCATATGAAGGTACACATAACCACA
The DNA here is from genome assembly GCA_903632075.3 of Acanthosepion pharaonis. Taxonomy (NCBI): domain Eukaryota; kingdom Metazoa; phylum Mollusca; class Cephalopoda; order Sepiida; family Sepiidae; genus Acanthosepion; species Acanthosepion pharaonis. The sequence continues at coordinate 864,657 of CAHIKZ030000563.1, forward strand.
AGTAAATTTAATAACAATAGTCAAATGACAAATGATGAATAAATGCTAAATGTACTAAATAATAAAAGTGTTTTGAAAGTTAACAAACAACCCAATTCAATAACTATAAAATAATAATTTTATGGCCCATAATTAGTTCTATTCAAGAACCACCAGAATGATTTAAAATAACCATTTCTCCCTGTTCAATAGTAATTACAATAATACAATGAACCAAAACTAACTGATCTTACTTCACATAATGCCCCCATGATTAACATACATAGTCAAACTATAATGCAACCTACATGGTCTGAAGATTGCATTCAAGCATGAAATAGGCTACTGCCACTCAGTGTTGACATAAGTATCCATACATTTTATATGTTGTGTGTGCATATATATATATATATATATATATATAGTACAGGTAATCAATCCGTTGTTATATAATCCGAGTGGATCCTAATAGTATTAATTATTAAAACTGATCCACAGAGAGCTCGATGTATTTATTATAACAGAGCATATGTATTTTTTTTACAGCAAAAAAAAAAAAAATTACCTCAACAAAAGCTCTATGTTGAGGTAATTTTTAGTTTTTCTGCTGTAAAAAAAAAAAATATATATATATATATATATATATATTATAATACTATCGACAAGTTCTGTATATCCATTTTTTTTTCTTTTTTTTTAACTTTTACAAATATCCAAATTAGTTGTTTTATATAATTGGTAAATTAACCAAATTTATTTTTTTTCTTCTCCCCACTGACACTTCATGAGTAGTTTTAAATGTCGTTCTATTCATTTTCAAAGATTTCATTTTACAAAAACTCAAAAAAATGAAATCCTTGAAAATTCATGTTGCAACATTACTAACTACTCACATTGGTACAGAAAAAAATAAATTTGAACTTTTGCAAATTTACCAATTATATAAAAGAACTAATTCAAAAATTTATAAAAGTCATATAGCCTGACATGCTTTTACTGACTGAGGAGCATTTTGGTTAGCAAGGTCAATTTTACTGGGTTTTTTTTGGCTCACTCGGTAAAGTATGTCAGGCTATATGACGGTTCCGTATAGGATACAGGTTCGAGTCCTGTCAGAGGACACATATTTTCTATGAAAATTTCTCGGACATTCAGGCTGGTAAATGTCATTAATACTGTTTATTATAAGCAGAGTATTTACTTAAATATTTGTATCTACAAAAAGAACATATAAACATAGAAAATGTCTTAAAATAATTGTCGGACTTTCTCCATTTCATAATATGTGTGTGTGTGTGTGCGCGCGTGTACACTATGAGAGGAGTACTGAAAAGTTCTTAGCCTGATCCACTACACAAAAATAAGGTTTCTTCATTTAACAACCGATTCTAGGAAGTAGGTTGAGCTGAGAAATTTCCATCACTCTTGTGTAAAAGAGGATAACATGTAGTTATTTATTTCATCCAATTCATTTTAGATAATGTTGAAATCAATTAAAAAATAATATCTTAATTCTATGAAACTAAGGTTAGATGTCAACACAGGTTAGATGTCTGCATGATGATCTATGTGTGTGTGTGTGTGTGTGCGCACACAAATATATAGAAAAATAGGAAAGAACAGGTTAGGTAAATAATCCAAAGTTCTTTAGTATTTTTGTTTTTATTTTTAAAATAAACAGTGCTCGATACAAAAGTAGAGCCTAAATTATAATTATTTTTTAAAAATATGATTCCTTCGCTACATAAGAGTTCTCATGCTTCAAAAACAGGAGCCAAAAACTTCAATATAACTATTAAAATTAAATTGAATTAAAGTATCAAGCTCTGTTTTATCCTCAAGAGAAATTTTTGGAGTAACTAATCTTGAAATTTACGCAGCTTTATAAGTAAAATTAATTAATTTTACAAATGAATATACTTATAAAGCTGAAGTTTTTGACTCCTGTTTTTGAAACAGAACTCTTATGTAGCGAAGGAATCATATTTTTTTTAAAATAATTATAATATATATACACACGCACACAAGGTACAATGGGTTAATTGCCGCCATTTTATATTTTTAATTTCACACACACGTTACTTGTTTTTGTTGACTGCACAACATAGTAGCATGTAGCATCAGTTGAGCACAGTCTGTGAGAAAAAGAGCACCATGACACAATTCACTCTACCAGAAATTTGGAAACAGCATGCTGTATTGCTTGGAATTCACACTGGAAGCTCCAATACAAACATTTCAGAGTGTTTGGGTATCAGTCAATCTGTGAACAGTGCAGAGGATTCAGAAAGAGTTGGATTGTGACACTATATGACATTGACAAATGGAAAGAAGGGAGTTAAATTAAAAACCTAACTCAGAACGAGATGTGAAAGGTTAAAGAATAAAATGATAGACTGACTAAGAGAAGGAAAAGGGATTTCTTTTTAGGGCATGGATACTTTGAAGAAAAGTTATTCTGTTACAAGATATTACCATAAACGCCAAATGGTGATATTTAGCTTCAGCTGATTAATGGGGCAGCTGAAAAAGCACCAGTTGCTAAAACAAACTTTAGAAAGATAAAATTTGGTGATCTCTGTAACCAAATCAAGAGAATGGAGTTTCCATGTGTAAAGACCCAGGATCCAGGGTGCTTAGTATACAATGACTTTGACGGAATTAGGGGTGGGTGACTAACCAGAGGAAGCAGCTGGTAAATTTCTGATTTTTGAGCAAAGCCAGACTGAGAAATTTTGCTGACACAAAATTAAAATGATAATTTTAATTAATGTCCATAAACTAAGCCACACGATGCAGTTGAGAACCAGATTGTTTGAAGAACAACCAAGGTGACAGGCACAGGTGAAATACCAAGGAAGATGTAGGAATTGCCTATATCCATTGGAAAGTGTTGGTGCAAGGTTCAAATAAAAAGGAAGGAAGGAGTTGGGTGGATCAATGTCTTGTGACCGCTACACATCGAAAAAGGGATCTCTCCAAATTTGGAGGTATAAATAATTATCCAGAGTCAGACAACAAGGAAGCCCTTGTTGAAGATAGGAAAAACACTGAATCCCCATAACTACATCAATCTCATGCCAGTTTTTGGCTGAAGTCCATATAAGCAGATGTTCCAAACTACTGAATCCCACATGACTTAATGCCAAAGAGAACATCCGACTCGAGCCTTGTTCTAGACAAAGGTATTTCAGCATCGTGTCAAGATAAAACAAAGTGGGAAGGGTTAATGTTTTGTATCCAGAATCAATTCATTGTATAAAAACAGTATATAAATTTTCCTAAAACTAAACCCTGAAGAACTCTTCTTTTCTTTATCTGCAAGGACATTTTTTTTTGTTAAAATCCTTTGTGATATAGCTTTGCCAGGAACAAACCAACATCACAATTGCTAATGACAATTTGATCTTGCCTACATCATGTGCCTTGAGGAGGTAGTGCTGCCCTGGGTCAAGAGAGTCGGTGCTGGAAGACCCTATATTTGGCAACAGGACTCTGCACCATGCCACACAAGCAGAAGAACCCAATCATGGCTGTCAGACAATTTCTGTGACCATATCAAACTTTACATCTGATCACCGAACTCCCCAGACTGCAACCTCCTCGATTATTGCGTGGAGCGCAGTTGAGCAAGATACCTACAAAACTCCTTGTAGCACCAAATATGAACTGAAGGCAAGAACTATTGTAGTATTCACCAACTTAAACAAGGAGACCATCCAGAAGAGATGCAGGAGATTCCAAAGTCATCTGGAGGCTGTGGTTGAAGCCAATGGCGATTTTATTGAAGAAATTTACGCTTTAGCATTTCAAGATATTTTTGTATGATTTTGATAAATATATCTGTTAAAATGAGATGTTAGTGTTATCTTCATTTTTACATAAATTAGACAATAATTTATCCATCACAGCCTGTATATACTTCACTAATTAATAATGGTGATTACTTTTTCACTATTTATAGAGAGTTTCTGACTTTTTATTGTTATTATTATGTGAATTTATTTTATCATTAACCTTTTCACATTCAATCCACTCAAACCTGTCCCATAAATATCAGCTCTCATTTCTCAACCCACTGTAACACGCACCAAGTATAATCTGCCATAATATATGACAGCACCTTCGCAAATAATGCAGGACGTCATGCAGTGAGAGGTAATATTTACGGGAGTGGGTTTCAGCATGTTGAATGCTAAAGTGTTGGTTAAGTGTTCATATGTGTTTTAATATGTATAATTCCATCAAAAAGAGTTTAATTTCAGTTAAAAGCATTTGCTTGGTCATTCCCAGAGGGAGAGAATCTCTGATTTCTGCAACAAAATGCACAAATGAAAATTTATTTTTTTCTTTAAATTCTCCACAAAAAAAAAATTATTTGATGTATATTCAAGTAAATCAGGAAAATTTGCATTTGTTGCTGTAAGTTTTCAGAAATGCAAAAAAAATGTAAAAATTACTTTATCTGAAGAAAATTATGTAATACACTCACCAATGGAAAAAAAAATGAAAAATCAGCAAACTTGGACCATCGTGCCCCCCAAAAAAACTGAGTGACAAAAGAATGTTTTTTTCCGTTGTAACTGGTATTATTTTAACTACCTTCACTACTTGGCAATGTTTAATTTTTAATAGTTTGGTTTGTTTTACAGCATATCAACCTCAATAGGTTATTTAATGTCGAAACTTTTATATATATATATATATATATATTTATTAAAAAAAAAAAAAAAAAAAAAAAAAAAAAAAATCGCTGGCAACATTTTTTTTAAAAATGTATTGCTGGTAATATTTTGGTAATATTTTTTCCTTCAAAAATTCATTGCTGGTAATATTTTTACAAAAATGTATTGCTGGTAATAAAAGCTATTTTTATACTTTCATGGTGTTTTGACCCCAGTTTGGGGGTTAACTATTTGCCCATAGCTAGGACCCTAACAGGTCAGGGTGGACCTAGGAACAAACAGCAATTAAGAGGTGGTCCCACACTCCTCAAAACCTTGCTGTCGGATGTAGTTTATCGTCATACCCAGGGCACATTTAATTTTTTAAAAGTAATGATTTGAACTGTAATAAAACCTAAACATATGATAAAAATAAATTTATACATTTTGTTTGTTCTTGAGAATTTACAACAAAAGTATTAAACACTATTAGATTGTTTATATACAAGAATAATTTTACATTTACAATATTCTAAAAGCTAATTAAAACTAATGCAATATTTATCATTTACCAATTTATAAATAAATAAATAATTTTTTATACATAAATTTATAAACATTTATTAAATATATGAACCAATTATAAGGAAATCCTTATTTAGCATTTTATAAAATTTAAATCAATTGGCAATTACCTGACATTTTGCTAAGCATTCCATAGACAATAGATAGTGTTTATTTTTTTGGTTATCAATTCTTGAGGACAAAGAAAACATATAAATTCACTTTCATCATACATTTAGATTTTATTACAATTCTAATCATTGCTTTTTAAAAGAACAAACATTGCCGAGCAGTGAAGGTAGTTAAAATAATAGTGGTGTCAAGGGAAAAACCATCCTTTTGACACTGTTTTTTTTGTTTTTTTAACAGGCACAAGGGTCCAACTTTGCAAAAACTCTTTACAAAAAAATAGCATTTTTGAAACAGTATAAAAATAATAATAATAATAATAATAATACAGACCATCAAACAAAAACACAATATTGATTCCAAGAGAATAACAAGAGCAGTTAACAAACAATACAAGGAATGTAGAAATGACACACATGCTAACTTATCTAATCTAAAGAAACCACAAGCAGAAAAGGAAGGAAAATAAAGGAAGAAGAATATATGATATAAAAATATTTTTTTAAATATATCAATAACAATTTGAAGGTAAGTGGAAAAAATAAAATGATTTTTTTTTTTTTTTTTGATTTAGAAAATTTTTTATTTATTTTTCAGAATATAAAGTTTAATATTCTAGTTGTTTAATTAAAAAAGATACTGACTTGGATTCTCTTCAAATGTTTTGCTCTTTCATACATATCTTTATAACTAAAAGAACCAAACTATGTAAATAATAATAGAAAAAAAAACACATTTCATTCAAAAATCAATGTTATTCTATATTATTAGCAGGTCTGAAAATGGATTTATGTTTTTAAAAACAATTCTTTAAAGTGTTGTCTTGTTTAAACAAAACTTACCTAGATTTTATGAATTTAATGCAGTACAAGACTGGCAACAAGGCCTCATCATTTTACACTTTAAATGGCAAGATGTAACCGTAAGTTCTATTTTAACAGTTTCTTCTATCGCACTTCTCACTTAGGGAACTCTCTTCTGGCTTTTTGCTTTTGAGTAAACTTTAATCATCAAAAATTTAAATGCAATGTCAATGGTCATCTACTATCTTCTTAATTCTTGTTCTTTTATCGTTCTTTCTCCTTAATAGTGATTTTTTTCTCAGTACCTCCTTGTGTCTTAGTGGCTTTATTGACTTGCTTAGGGTGAAATGATTAAAAAAAAAATTCAATTTGCTCACTGTCAAGTGAAATTAATTCAGTCAAAATTTTCTTTGCTCAAAATTTTATGAAGACAAACCGAACTTATTTTATAATCATTTAATTTTTATCTATTAGGTTCTTACAGATATTCACTAGTTTTTATTTGTTTGTTTTTATAATTTTTTTTTCTGATGTTCCATGAATGATCTTGAAAAATAATCTTTCGCAGCATTTTTTGCTTCTTAATAATTCTGATCATCCTGTGAAACTATTATCTCACATTATTGAAATTTTACCTCAGACTAGACAGCTCTTTGAAATGGAATGGTAAGTAGACAAGAATGAGTATGTTTGACATATTCTTCTCTTCACTTCACTTTTAAATCAGTCACATAGTTGCTAAACCTGGCTCGAGACATTTGTGCTGTGTATGGAGATGAAATGCTTCAAAACAACCAATCAATGCTAAGCTGTATGTTGAACAAACGAACAAGCTCAAAGAGGCAATTCAGCTGAAAAGACCTGACCAGTAATAATGTGTGATTATTCAATATGACAATGCTTGTACCCATGTCACTAACATGACTAAATATGCAATTAAAGAACTCAGTTGGGAAGTTCTGTCACACTCATCATATTCTCCTGATTTAGCTCCTTCAGAATGCCACCTTTTTTGATTTCACAGGTATTTCATTCAGCAATGACGTGGCGCTTAAAACATGGCTCAATGAATTTTTTTAGTCAAAATAGTGATTTTTATAATCGAAGCAATGAAAACTTAATGGATTATTGGCAGGAAATTATAAACAATGTAAGAGAATACTTTGTTGAATGATTCATCAGAACAATAAGTAGTAAATAAATGATAAAAAAACAAACAAAATTATTTAATAAGCTAATATACCACTAACTGAATATATCAAAGTTGAAAAATACCTTGTTTTAATTTCTACAATAATGATCGATTCATTTTCTACAGCATACCAACCCTTTTCAGGTTATTTAAAGCCAGGAAATATTTTTAGGCTGTAAGAATATTTCTTTTGACAATAATGGTTTAGTGACACAAATCTTACTAATTAGCCAATAGCTGAGGGAGAAGAAATGGATTCATGCCTTTCCCAAGAGCATTTGTGTGTAAGTGAATATAATGAACCCAACAGGAATTGGAACTCATCTCTCTGATTAACAATTCTGAGACAGTATCCATTATACTACTTACAGATCCAAGTAGTCATCCATCTAGTTACTGACCAGACTCAACATTGCTTAACTTTGGTGATTGCACAGGAACCAATGTTTCAACATGATGTGGATCTAAGCCAATTTCTACAACAAGAACTTTTTAATCCAAACCTAACTTTTACATTTAAATTATCCCGCTTTAAGTTTAAAATGCAGTTTATCAAAAATAACTTTATGAGGTGTTATCAAAGTTCTTGGACAACCATCACCAGCCACGTTCCATTCCATCAGGTGAAATTGTCATATCCTGTCAGCACACCGACATTTTTTAAAACCAACTGGAAGAAAAAGCTTAACCAGCAATCATTGTTAAGTTAATCCAGGATATAAAAAGGCCTCAAAGGAAATAAAAAGACACCTTCCACAGCCCAGATGACTTGGATCAAAGTATATTATGTGTTCCAGCAGCTGACAGCCGGCACATGATCCAGAACATAAGCAGTAGTTCCAGCAGTTCATCTCGCCATCAGCCACCACTTCAGCCGGGTTCCAGGTCCAGCCATCCTTGCCAGCAGCAACGATATGCAATAAACTGTCCTTTTTGGGATGATGCACTTCAGCGACCACAAAACTGTCCCTTTTGGAACAACACTCTTCAGCGACCACAAAACTGTCCTTTTCAGGACAGCACTCTTCTCACTCTCTACATGAACATGCAGAGATATTTATTTTTTTTGTTGTTTTCTTCCATCATTCAATATCTGTTTGCTGGCCAACATACCACTCGCAAACCAAGATAATTGATACACTGTTCGACAAGTCATGGATAAATTCACAAATCTTTTCTGCATTTTCTACCCTTTTTGACGGTGATCAATTTACTCAGAAAGCTTATCTTTTCAAGCTGACACTTCACCAACTTTGAAAACCAGGTGCCACTAGAAATCTTGTGTTCGACTGAAAAAATGTTCACAAAAAGCCTGGCATGGTATTTCAACAGTCTTGGTAGTAGATTTACAAAGCTTTGCACAAAATTGGATGCAAGCGCATTACATGAATTTGTCATTGCAGAGTCATTGAAACATGTTAGAAAAATATGTGAGTAAATAACATGAATCCTATTTGCAGACAAACTCAGAAGGCTGGCGCTAAGACAGTGCTGGTTACACAGGCATTTCTTTTGAATAGTGTAATCGCAGCTTCAGAACTTTCCAATACAAATTCCGTACAAATTATAAGTCAATACAAATTATACACTTTTAAGAAAATGTTAAACTTTCCAGTTTTTTTTTTGCTTATAATTCAATTTTACCATTTCATTTAGATAGAAGCCACAAATTCTTATTGGATCACTTTAGAACAGTGAAACTATGCATTTCCATAGAGGGAACATTTGGCATCAATCAGTTAGTGTTACTATCAGTCGAAATATATAGACTTTTTTTAATTTTTTTTTAAATGATTTCACTCCAAGCAAGATGGGAATGCCACTACTACACAGGAGTTTACAGGGAGTGATAGTAAGAAAAAAAAGATTGAGTATAGGGATGATTGAGGAAAAGACAAAAGATGAACAGGATACAAGAAGATAGAAGATAACGATTGACATTGCATTTAAATTTTTGAAGATTATAGTTATCAGGAATGTAAATAAACAGAAAGGAGTTCCACAGGTGGGAAGTGCAAAAAAAGAAACTGTTGAAGTAGAAGTGGCAGTTGCATTTAGCTATTTCAACAGTAAACAGGTGGGACCTAGATGCCAATCAAGTAGTACATTTAAATTCATCTGTTTGGGGCACCAAGATAAAATCCTTCAGGAAAATAGACCTCTGTTATCATTCTTTCTAGTACTGATATAAGCTTCCTTCCTAGCCTTTTTGTTCGAAGTCGTGTGGAAAGAAATCATTACATGGGTAGCACATGTGACTTCTAGTTACATATGCTACCCATTTTAGTCGTTGCTATTGGAAATCTTTAAGTGATGTGTCTTTTGTTATTTGGTAAAGCTCTTTGGGATTCCGTAGTATCAGTTTATAGGGTCTGATTAAGACTGAAAGAATTTCACTTGAAGCCATTTTATTCAGTAACCTAATACTATGGTTAACCAACATTAAATGTTTCCATTATCCTAAATAACACAGTAAAATTTTACTCTTCTTATAAGCATTAAAAGAGGAGAATAAAAAGATTGAGGATAGTATAAAAGCATTAGTAAATATTTTATTTTGAAAAAAATGAAAATAGCTTCAAAACCTAAGCAAATTTATATCAAGGGAGATAACTAATGAATTTAATTGCTGAATGGTTAAAAAAGAAAACAGGAGATGGTTTGAATCTTTCATTTCTGCTGTTTATAATATGGCAATATTTTGCCGTTATTATTCTTACCATAATAATATGTAGAAAATGGGAAGTACTAATCAGGTAAACAAGAAAATGTTCTCATTAATGAAAAGGAAAGTCATTTTAGGGAATCAGTTATGCTATATACACATTCATTTCTTAGTAAAGTGTGTTTACATTTTCATTAGGGTGAGATGCAAATTCTTAATTCTTTGAAAAGTATCTATTTAAGCAGTTTACATAGGAAACAGAAAAATGAAAGGGCACATAATTATTTCACCTAAAAAAACAAATCATTATTGAAAATGAAGGATAAAATAGACTGCAAAAAGTTTCAGAGAAAACGAAAGATTCAACAAAATTCACTCTGTAAAGACAGAAAAAGAAAAAAAAGACAGAACAAAAGAAAAAAAGAAAAAAGAAAACAAAAAAGAAAAAAGAAAACAAAAAAGAAAAAAGAAAACAAAAAAGAAAAAAGAAAACAAAAAAGAAAAAAGAAAACAAAAAAGAAAAAAGAAAACAAAACAAGAAAGAACAAAACAAAAAAAAAGAAAAAACAAAAAAAAAAGAAAAAAAAAAAAAAAAAAAAAAAAAAACAAAAAGAAAAGAAAAAAAAAAAAAAAAAAAAAAACAAAAAAGAAAAGAAAAACAAAAAGAAAAAAAAAAAAAAGAAAAAACAAAAAAAAAGAAAAAAAAAAAAAAAAAAAAAAAAAAAAAAAAAAAAAAAAAAAAATAAAAAAAAAAAAAGAAAAGAAAAATAAAAAAAAAAAAAGAAAAAAATAAAAAACAAAAAAGAAAAGAAAAAAAAAAAAAACAAAAAAGAAAAGAAAAAAAAAAAAAAAAACAAAAAGAAAACAAAAAAAAAAAAAACAAAAAAAAAAAAGAAAAAAAAAAAAAAAAAAAAAAAAAAAAAAAAAGAAAAAAAGAAAAGAAAAGAAAAAAAAAAAAAGAAAAGAAGGAAAAAGAAAGAAAAAAAAAAAGAAAAAAGAAAAAGTAAGAAGAGAAAAGAAAAAGAAAAAAGAAAAGAAAAGAGAAAGAAAAGAGAAAAGAGAAAAGAAAAAAAAAAAAAAAAAAGAAAAGAAAAGAAAAAAAGAAAAGAAAAAGAAAAGAAAAAGAAAAAAAAAAAGAAAAAAAAAAAAAAGAAAAGAAAAAGAAAAAGAAAAAAAAAAGAGAAAAAGAAAAGAAAAAGAGAAAAAGAAAAGAAAAAGAGAAAAAGAAAAGAAAAAGAGAAAAAAGAACTAAAAGAAAAAAGAGAGAGGAAGTAAAGAAAAAGAAGAAACAAAGAAAAAGAAGAAACAAAGAAAAAAGACAAAAAAGAAATAAAAAATGAATAAGATGAAGAAGAAGGAAAAAAGAAAAAGAAAAAGAGAAAAAAAAAACAAGAAAAAAAAGCTGAAAAAAAAAAAAAGAAACAAGTAAAAAGAACCCAGTCTGAAAATTTGAAAAGAGAATGTTTTATAGTTTTTGTGAAAAAATAAACAGTTGATGTATAAGTATCAACATTCTTGGATTTTCTGTGATCAAAATTTTAATTATAATTGAACAGTATTTACATCATGTGTCAATGAATTGCTCTGCGCAAATTGCAAAATCTATAACTTTTTCCAAAACACAACTTGTTCCCAAAGATAACTTCCATGTAATTTCCAATGTACTTTATGAATTTGTAAAATTCTCATCACTAAATAAAAGACTTTACGACAGTTACTTTATATAAAAAAACTAAACACCACACATTTCTCATTTTTAGCATTTTTTCCTTTTTTTTTTTTTTAAATATTAAGAGATGGATTAAAAACAATCCAATACTGAAATAGAATATGCAGAAAACAGTAAGTTCCACTGACAATGCTTGAAACTGATTAAAATAATTATTGACAAGTCTAGAAATAGGGGAAGATTTGATATTCAGGGAAGGGTGGATGAGATCATGCAAAATCTAGTCTAAAGAGCAATGCCAGCTTTAATCAAGTAATAAATACTAGTCTAAAAAATAAATAATTGCCAGTACAATAAAGGAAAAAAAAAAAACGTGTTCACAAAGTGCAAGACAAACAATCATTTATCAAATACACACCCAAAACTTTTTAAAAGTGCACTTACATACATAGTTTAGTAAAAAAAAAAAATCTATAAACAAAGAGGTAATTTTGAAAGATCACCTACTGCCCAATTCACATTCCTTCTCCATCTATTGTACAGTAGTAGAAGTTTATCTCTTGAAAGTCTTTTCATTCTCTTTCAATCCCAGTAACTCCTTGTATTGTCGCATAGGGGCATTATCACCTTGCTTAGGTGGAGATATTGTTGTAGCATACATACAGACAATAATAGGTATGTCACATTCACATAAATACAGTAGTAAATACTGTATGTTGGCATGCAGTTGGAGATTCATTGTGGAATTCACTTGACTCACTTCTAGCAGTTGACTACTACTTCTGTGCACTGCTGGCAAATCTTATGTGTTGTCCTAAGTATTATTGTTCATTACCAACCTTCATTTGATTATTCTACTCAGTAACCTTCCCTAGGTTACATTATATATATATATATATATGTATGTATGTATGTGCACGCAAGGTCTGATCAAAATGTATCGGAACTGTTGCTATGGTAAAGTACACCACAAAGTGAAGCAACTTAGTACAGACTGATTGAAGTTATAACATTCTCACTCACTTTTGTTGTTTGTAGCAGTGTTTGGAAGGATAGTGTGTAGAGTGTGGCCATTTCACCACACCACAGAGGTTTCATCAGTGACCATGGCTAGTCCAGCAGTTATTGACCAAGCACATACCCCAGGTGTGACAACCAACATATTCCCTAAATCTCAATCCTTGCAACTATCTCCTTTTCAAAAATCAAATCTCACTTGAAAGAAACAAGATTTCAAAGACATCCAAGAAAATGTGACAAGGCAGCTGCTCATCATCCCAAAATAGGAGTTCCAGGAACATTTCCAGCAATAGAAATGACACTGGATAAAGTATGTAGCTTCAGTAGGGGGCAACTTCGAAGGAGAGTAAATGCAAAATGTTGTACTTGTCTTTTTAGAGCACCAGTCCCAATCTCTCCAATTTTCTGGCCTAAGGAGTTATCCTTATTTACACTCGGACTGATATCCTCATCTTTGTTGTCATTATGGCAATATTTCAGCTATGATGTCCTCTGAACTTCTTAAACCAAAATGTTGTGATAAACAAAAATAACAGAGAAACGGTTTTTCATTAACTGTACTTTAAGCAAGTTGAATTCAGATTTTTTTTTTTTTTAATCTGCAGAAATGTCCTTTGAAATATGAAAATTGTTCAACATTTATTATTTTCAAACTAATTTACCCTTGCCATAAAAAGGACAACATACTTCATTAAGTCCTTATTAATAATAACAGGTTTTCACATTTGAGTCTTTAATTGCCAAAGCAAGGGAGATAACTCTCAGCAAACGTTACAAACATTACAATAGAAATAAAGTTTTTGGAACAAATTCACCATATATAGTATTTTAATATATTTTAGTTCGGGGCAAACATTAAGTTTTTTTTTTTTTCTCTATCAATATGAATCTGATATTCTTAAACCATATTACATGAATGGATTACGGTAAAAAGAAAAAATTTAAAACATGATAAATTATTATACATATTAAAAAATAATCTACCACTTAGAGAAGTCACAGATGCTCAAATCTCTTCTTTGTATATTTATTGTTCTTTGCACAAGGTTCCGGCTGATCCTGTCTTCAAGGTGGAAAAATGGATTTGCCAAAATGTTACATAATCTCTCTGTACCATTGCTGTTTACAATGAAGATATCTAACAATTTTTTTTATTAAGATACAAAATCACCTTGTTAAATCATAGAAACAGTCAAGAGGATATTTGCTGTAGGGAAATGGTCAGCAAGCTGGATACCCGTAAGTTCAATTCTCATAAAATAATTTCCTATTGTATACATGTACCACATTAGACTGCACTTAGTAAAAATCTAAAGAAAAACAAGAAAATCAAAATTACCAAAAACAAGTTTAAGAGAGAAACAATTAAAGAAAACTGAATCAGCTTCATTCACTTTCGCACCACCATAATGTCGCTTCTCTGTGCCTTTACTATAAATACTTTCATAGTAATTGCTCTAATGAACTTTCCTCTATGATACATATGGGAACTAGTTAGGACTACACAGAGACTCTGAGGTATTATGGTTGCTGTAGTAAGAATGGTAAGTAAGAATGTTCTGTTTTGTTGTAAGGCTGAAGACCAGTCTTTCCCTATCCTCGCCTTTTGGCCTTGTACCACATTTTTGTATTATTAAAATAAATATTAGTTATCTCTATGGTACTTAGACTTTATAAATTTAAGCACAATACTCAATAGGCAATACGGTCTGATCATTTTACAATTGAATTGGCTAGTTCTTTGCTAACAGTTTTTTTTTTTTTTTTATAGTAACGTTCCCCCTGTACAAGGCTCGAGAACCACTCGAGGTAGTGGGTTACATTAAGAGGCAATTTAAATTTATGCTGATAGGAGAGAAAGATAATCATTAACCCCAGACTTGAACAGGTTAAGACTGTAGTGATCAGGGAAACAGCCTCTCTGGAGTCGGTTCAACAGAACAGTGGTTCATGAGAAGAAGCTGTTTGATTGAATACGGAGTAAACGTGAGTAGTTTGCTACAATGTGAGTGGCATGCCGGGTCCTAGCTGTGTAAGTTAGAACTGGTAGAACCAGTAGTAGGAATGTAATCTGTCCAAGCACTTTCCATGGAACTACTTCCATGGAAAGTGCTCGGACAGATTACATCGAACAGTGTAAGGCATGACAGATCCATCCTTTCTTGCACTTGTCATATGTGGAACTCTCTTCCGACTTCTTGCTTTCCAGACAACTTTGAACTTCAAAAATTTAAATGCAATGTCAATCATTATCTGCTACCTTCTTGATTTCTTTTCTTTTATTGTTCCTATTCCTTAATAATGTTTTTCTTTTCTTATTCTTTCACACTCAATAACTTTTTGTGTCTTGGTGGCTTTATTGCCTTGCTTGGAGTGAAATGATTAAAAACTTCTTTTAAAAAATACCAAACTGTAATAATTGTCAATTCATAAATTGACCTTGTATCAGACGAAGATTAACCTAGTAATGAACTATCAAAATTACACTTAATTAGTATAACTTAGTAAATAATTAGTATCTTGCTGCAATTAAAAAAAAATCATATTCAAATGACATTGCTATAAACTAAACCAAAAGTTTGTTGTTCAAAGCAAATGAAAAAGAATGCAAATATTCTCTTCTTCAAAGACGAAGACAATAAGAAAATTCTGGTTAGTATTTTAGTAGAGAGTACTTTCATGCATGCACACACTAAACCAAGGCACTGAAACAACATTCCATAAGGCACAGTTATTTTGATCAGACAGGTTAGATACAAAACATTTCACATATTTATTGATCTAATCTTTTTTTTCTCTGCAAATGGCATCAAGTGAAATTGCAAGTTAAATTTTCTGATATCTCATCTATAGTTTGTGATTAGTGGATTTGATCCCAGAAGTCTGGCAAGATGGTCAGAAAGATTCCTAAGGAATTTCTAATTGGAACTTTTCTTCTACGGGAAATTTTCAAACTAATATTATTTAAACAATAGACATCAGTCAAGCATTGTGTTAAAGTAGATTTTGCTTAATTATTTATTGAATTTTATTTCAAAACTAGACAACTCAGTGGATCACACCTGAAGGAAAGAATTATGATGAAAAAGAAAAGGAGACTGGAAAAGAGAAGAGAGAGAGGTTGAGAAGAGAGAGAAAGAAAAAATAGGGAGAGAGAGAGAGAGAAGAAGGAGAAAGAGGAAAAAATAGAAGAAAAAACAAGATCATTGAATTTGCTCCCTCGCAATAATACACTGCATTAGTAGATTATGTACAAAAGGAGAGTTTTTTTTTTTCCTCACACTACTTTTCTTTACTTATATATAAATAAGGAACAACATGTTATGATTAAGATTTAATAATTAAAAAATTAGAAAATCCCTTGGGAAAAAAAAATCGTTTTTTTTTTTTTGTTTTTTTCCCAGTTTTGTGCAGGTGTAAATCCCACAATATTATCATTCAATTGTGTATTACTTGTCAGTTTTTTTCCTGACTTCTTTAATGAATGTTTTAAATGTTCTTTAAGTCAATAGCTCTGATTAAAATGCACTATTTCAACGCCCTTGGAAATTGATTTTTTTTTCCAATTCAACGCAGAAACATTATATTATTATTCAGTTGCAAATCAATTATATATATATATATATATATATATATATATATATATATATATATATATATATAAGCACCTCATGAGTGCACCATTGGTCTACCAGTGAATAACAAAATGTATATTCATTATTAGTATAAATTCTAGCTCCATTATTACACTGTTTTATTACTCTTAGCACTCAATATGCGATATGTGTCAAGATTTGTTTGTTTTGTTTTACAGCATATCAAGCTCAATGGGTTATTTAATGCCGACAAAATTTTTTATTGCTGGTAATATTTTTTCTATTCAAAAATCTATTGCTGGTAATATTTTTTTTCAAAAATGTATTGCTGATAATAATGTATTTCTGGTAGTAATTTTTTCACAAAAAAGCATTTCTGATACTAAAACCTATTTTTACACTTTCATAGAACTCCAACCCCACTGTGAGGGTCAACTACTTGCCCATAGTTGGGACTCCAACAGGTGCTACCACCCAGGGCCAGGGTGGACCCAGGAACACCAGCAACCAATAGGTGGTTCCACACTCCTCAAAACCTCCCAACCAGAGGCCCCACTGTGAGGCGCAGTTTATTGTCATGCCCAGGCTGGATGTGTCAAGAGAGAGATAAATGATTCTGTCGAAACCTTCTGACAAGTGGACTGGACAATTACAAAAGAGTTCATTTATAAAACTTCAGAGTTACAGTGCTGAATATAACATCAATTAACTAAGTGAAAAATGTTATGTTTGTATTAATTTATATATATATATATATATATATCTTATGCAGTGTTACATTAGAACATGCACATATCCACTACAAAATTGTACATTTTTGTTTCAACATCAAAAAAGGGAAAAACCTTTTTTAGACGTCTCATGAGGTGGGAGTTTGATTATATATATGTATAAATAAAAAGAAAGAACAGTAAGATATATAATCCGGTGTTCTTATTGATATTTTTTATTTTTACAAAACAGTGCTCAATATAAATTTACAGAGCATAAATATCATAAATTAACTGATTTAATATATGTTTTTTTTCGCTATACAGTAATAACCAAAAAAAAAACTGAAGCTAAAAACTTCAAATTCAATTATATAATTAAATTAAAAGCATTAGTTCCATTTCATCTTCAAGCGAATAATTTGAAACATGATTATTACTGTGTAGCGAAAAAAAACATTTTAAATCAGTTATTATATATATTCTTTTAATTAGTGCATTCATTTTAATGATTCTTTAATACCTCTGGTTGCAGTGCATTTTTTCAGCTAATTAGAGCTTAGTTAGAACATTCAATTGAGGTTCTCACAGCTCCAATTCAAGACATTGTGTTGTGCCTTCTCAAGATCCCTTGGCATTGATATTATGACCATTTATTCTGTTTTGTGGATCAAACCCCAAAAATAAAAAAAGAAAATACAACATGGGTTTGGAAACAATGAAAGATCCTTTAACAGCAACTTGTCATCTTATTCCAGGAAAACTGTTTCTCTGGGGGAGGGGGCAGTGTTGTAGATTAATGTGATCTGGTTGTCATGGCTCGGGGTGAAGCCTGTGTGGTTATAGATTGTGTCTCTATATCCTAAAAAAAAAAGTAAGACCTTTTTGTCCCATATCTTTGATTTCCACCACTTGAATCTGAGCCCCACTGACTAGACTGTCATTGCTTCCATCCTCGTCGTCTATTTCATTTCTCAATTGATACCCATTCGTATAAAAAGTATATCATATCAACCCACATTTTAGTAAAATTTTATTGATAGTTTTTCTTGAGTCAAAAATAATACTTTTTCAATAACAGTTTTATGACAACTTAAATTCTTTATTCATATATTTCACATAATTTTGGCATTTTGTCAGGGTAAAAATTCACTACCCTGTTTTCCCAAATTAGGTCACCAGCACCCCACTCACCCGCAACAGGTTGCAAAATAATAAAATCATCAAGTTTGTTTTCTTGCTTTTTTTTTTTTTAGAATAATATAAACACATCAAACTGTTGTGAATATTAAATTTAAATTGAACTTTTTTGTTAATTAAATTTTGAAAGACCAATAAAACTAACGTCTACTCTTTCTTGAAGCAGATATCAAGCAATTAACTATTATTGCCAACTCTACAAATCGTTCTAACAAAATTGTAATATATGCATATTAAGAATAATTTGCCAATTTCTACAAAATAGAATTTAACTGAAAATTGTTCTGACTGTAGAGATTTTTTCCTCAGTAAAAAATTTTATGCTTCACTGAATCAGTTACATTCAAGCCTTTGGTATAATGTTCTGCTATGCAAAAATATGAAAATAAATGATAAGGACAAAGGCTTTTATCAAAAATCAGCATGGCAAAGAGCATTTAATGAATAAGGTTTAGAGGTTATCCTCTGTCTTTTGAAAATTTGGTCAACAAGGAGAAGGGTAGAGTTTCACCTGCATTCACTTGGATTAAGTGTAAAGATAAACATATCCATGAATGAACAAAATTTCAAACAGTGTGAAGTTACAAAAGAATTAAGGTTCATTTACAAGGCGTCTAATGGTGTTTAATATTTGTATAATAAAGCACAGATTTAGTCTATTCATTGAATGTCTTTGACATTCATCCAAGGTATGTAGGGGTGGCCAATGACTATATGTTTGACAGTAAATTTTTTTTTTTATAATAGGGACCCCAGTTGTATGAAAGGAAAGATAGTGGAGTAGTCTCTCATTACATTCTGCACTGTTCTTAATTCAGAGGTGTCTGTCACCAAGGCTGATTGACCTAGCAATCCCAGTCTACCCGATCATTTTACCCAATTTTTTACTTACAGATTTAGATGAAATAAATAAAACTAGAAGCAGATGAAAAGAATCAGTCAAAATTACTGATTTGTCAGTAAAAGATGCTAATATTTAAAACAATTTTTTTTTCCTGGAAAATATCAGCTATGACTAAAATAAAAAAATCTAATCAAATAAAAAAAAAAAAAAAAAAAGCAAAGATGTGGGAGGATAAAAATAATATCAGACTTGAGGGGGTGGTATGCAACAAGATAACCATTCATATCGTAAGGAAAGCCATCCAGCAAGGCATCTAAAGCTGTTGGGCTGGGCCAGTTGGGTTTATCAGACCCTGTATACTCATGCATAAAGTCATGGGGTAGGCTCTATAAATTATCATATCGGTCATTCAACTAATGAAACAATTGTCACATACTTATATACAAACTAGAGGTACACCTTATTTTAATTTTTTTAAAATACAAAAAGAAAAATTTGATGAAAAAATAAGTGAATCAAAAGGTGTGTGTGTGTGTGTTTGAGAGTAAAATTCAGAGAATTTTAGATTAATATCTAATGACACATTATTTACTAAAACAGTTTTTTTTTTAAATGAAGAAAAAAAGAACATCATTATGAAAATAGTCAACCATTGCTACAAATTAATCATTTTCAAATTAACATTTCTTTACTTTTCCATTCTTTTCTTATTGTGTGCGTAGCATGCCTTCATGAAAACCTACTTTTTTTTATATTTTACTGAATTTCTTCAATTTAACTTCATTTTAAGTGCATTTGACACAAAAATCACTTTCTTTTATGGGTTTTAAACAGGGAAACAATCACTAACATAATGACAAAATTAATTACACCCCCCCTTGTTATTAAATATTTAACACTTTAGCATTGAACATGCTTAAACCCACCCTGTAAATATCAGCTCTGAAAGTCTCACTATTTGCAGTCAAAACCTCATGGTTTATGTGGCTTCCTGCATTATTTGCAATGATGTCATATTATGGCAAAGTAGAATTGGCATAGTTTATGGCAAGTTGAACTTTGAGAGCCAATACTTATGGGGTCAGTTGAAATGCTAAATGGTTAAATGATATTTTTTTTAGAATTACACTCAATGTCACCATTTTTTTTATTGCCTCACTGATAAATAAACAAATAATGACTGGAACTTGATACATTATCTGGAGTTATTTATTTTAAACAGTTTTTTCAATAAAATGTCCGAGTGTCGGGTGTGTATATAATACTAGGTATATAAATGTGCAAAAATTCAGATATAACTAAAAACATGAAAAAAGACAAAAATAAAACTTATCTTAGTCGTTGTTTTTTGACCTCTGATGGATTTGATAAAGGTAAGTTCTCCTTTTGTCCTTACTCATAGATAAATTTACTTACAAAAAAAGAAAGAAGCAAAATGCCTCTGGAAAACTTATAAGAATTAAGGTGATTTATTTTTTTTTTTAAACTTTATTCGTTAAAATGAAAACTCATTTTGTAAATTCACAAAAAAAGAAAAAAATTTTAAATATGTCATTTGGAAATTAAATTTTTTTTTTTTGTAAAGTTAACTTACTATATCATCATATTTAAAACAGATGCTCCAATTTTATTTTTACTTTATGTCTATGACCTGCATATTTGAGAAATTCTAATGATGAAAATAGGCATTCAAAAAGGAATTGAATTTGTAGCACACCTTTGCAAAAGAAACCACCATTTGATCTGATGACAAAAGGAAAACTTTTATTAGCTAATGCATTTCATCCTCCATTGGACTTTATCAAGGCAAATGCAAGGATTTTGTTTTGTAACAAGTATTTATAAAAAGAAGTAAAAAATGTTGTTAGTTTTTCATAATTTCTAAATTTAAAAATGTTCATAAATATACATCAGGTTAACAGATAGTTAAAATAAATTATGGAAGAGGTTAAGTGATATAATTTAATGTCTAATAAATGAAAGTAAGTAAATGTTATTGAATTTTTATTTTAATGTAATTATAATATAATTCAGTTTGAGAAATTAATTTACGTACAGGGGATCCTCAACTTATGTTGGCAATCTGGCCCAATATTAACTAATTTTCAATGTAGGTTGGAACTTAACTACATAGCATTCATGAGTCTGCCTTATGCTTGGGAGCCATAATGAAGGACAAAAAAGTACTCCCACCCAAAAAAAGAATGACACAAACAAGAGATAGCAAATGTAGCTCAATCTAATATGATGTACAGCTGGTGAAGAAACAATGCTGTATTCCTAATATAGAGCCACGTGATGACGTATTATATTATGGGAGATGGCACCATAACTACGAAATACCACACATTGGGTCCAACGTAACCCGAGGACATTTCTGTAATATTATTTTAAAATTACTCACATTTAATAAAGTTTATCATAGGATAAAAAATGTTGGTTAAGAAAAGTTTTCCTTTTGTCTTTATACAGATATTTTTAGTTGTATCTGAATATATATATATATATATATATATATATAGTAAAGGTAATAAATCCGTTGGTATATAATCCAAGTGGATTCTAGTAATATAAAATATTAAAACTGATCAACAAAAAGAGTTCAATGTATTAAAGAACAAATCGTAGTGCACAATGAAATCCAAAATTACCACATATGGGGGAGGATAGATCTATTTCAACTGATGAAAACATTGCCAATCTTATTCAACCCCTGTATATAGACTAAGTTCGTGTTGGAATTTGAAATTTAATTGTGACAGCTGTTGAAAAATTAATACAGAAATTATCCATTTCAATATTTCAGTCAGACAAGAGGCACAAGACAGTGGTCAGGGGTGGGTGGAAGATATTAATCTTAAAGGGAAGATATTTTATAAAATTAAACACGGATATTAACCTTATGACATTAAATTGGGGTTATACAAAGAAAGAAGTGTTAATTTGAATCTAAGACTGGGGATGAATAAGACTGATTAAGTTTTTGTCGGTTGAAATCGATCTATCCCTCATATGAGATAATTTTGGTTTGCACTGTGTACTACTAAATATATATATATATATATATATATATATATATATATATATATATATATTATTATTAGAGAAAGAGAGGAGAACAAATATGTATAAACAGAAATAAAAATAGTCTGTTTTTCAGAATTTTTATACTTAAGAATGTTCATAAATATACATGAGGCTAACTGAAAAGATATATGGCAAGTGGATGCTGAGGTCAATACCAAATGGCAATAGACTGTTTCATGCTTCAATGCAATCTTTAGCCCTGAATGATTGCGCTGAAGCATGAAACAGACTATCACCACTTGGTGTTGCCCTCAGTACTCACTTTTATATTTGCATATGCTCTATCCCTGATACTGAACACCTTTTAACTATAAATATAGCATACCTTAAAACTATATATATATATATATATATATATATATATAAAAACTCAGTTATATCATTCAACTATACAAAATGCTTCCCATTTAGAATTTGGTTCCCGGTTCCTTTTAAAGTCTTCTCATTCTCTTTCACTCCCAGTAGCCCCTTGCATCTTAGTGACATTACCGCCTTGCTTGGGGTGAATTAATTAAAAAAAAAAAAAAAAAAAAAAAATAATTATTTTTTTTTGCCAAAACAAACTGAAACCATTTTATTGTATTTTAAAAAGTACTTGTATTTACTTTCATTTTATACCATACTTTTTAGTTGTTCTTTTTAACCGTGTTACAATACATACTGATATGAAGTAAGAATATATTGTCAGTTGGATACATGCATGGTACTATAAACCATTTTTTGCTTTACATTTCTCCAATTATGTATGTACATAATGGGTTGGGGGACAAGCACAGAAGCTGCTGCAAAGGTCAAGCAAAAAGAAAATGGACAAAAGTCTGTGGAGGTTGATCAAAAAAGATGTAAAAAAAAAAAAAAAAAAAAAAAAAACTACTGGTTGTAATATGAGTGTCATTTTTTATCAAATGCATTCATGAAACAGTCAATTGGATAAATTTACAAGTCTTAAAATCTAAATAGATTTACAGATGCAGGGGAATTTTTTTTTTTCAAATTTCTTGGAAATGATCAAAGAATGACAAGGAAATGTTTAGAAAATTTATGTTGTAAAAAAATGCAAGAACCATTTTCACATTAGATAAATAAAAATTTGAATGATTAGAAATTTTGGAAAAATTAGAATTTCAATATTTTTTTCTTTATACTGACAGAAAGCAAAGTAAACAATTCATTTACAAATATAATTTCAGGAAAATTTAAGATTTTTGGGGTTTTTTGCCAAATATATTAATGGGATTTTTAATTATTATAAAATAATATAAGTTAGAGTGATTCAAACTTAACTAAAATTTATAAACAGATTTAAAACTTAATTTTTACCCTTGTTTTTTGCAGTATTTAAACAAAAGTTGATAGGGGAAAAGATATATAAACTTTTCTATGCCAGAACAATGTTAGGAAAATCAATGATAAAGTGAAATAAATTTTTTGTGTGACACATTTCATCAGAATAAAGTGATGTCTACATTGATATGACTATACATGTGTATGAAGGAGAGGGGGATGCTGAATTTTTAAACTGAATTTTTTTTTTTTTTTTAAATATGTGTTTGAGTATATACAAGGTTTAATCAAAATGTATCAGCACTGATATAGCATCAGTTCCGATACGTTTTGATCAGACCTCATAATAGCAAAAGTGATAAAAACAAAAATAAATTAAATGAAACTGACTATATACAAACACATTAAGAAAAAAAATTTAAGTTTAAAATTTCAGCATCCCCTCTCCTTCATGAACATGTGTAGTCACATCAACGTAAACATCACTTTAGCCCAATAAAGTCCTAATGGACAAAATGCATGACAATTTTTTTTTTTTTTTTTCACTTTGACATTAATGTTCCTAACAAAAGTGTATAGATTCAAGGTAATCAGCATCAAAAACTAATTCTAGAAATCCGAAACTCACTTAAGTCTAAACCAAACAAAATTTTTCTTTATTTCATGAGATTTCGGAGATGAATTTGTATGTTTGTAAAAAAAATGAAAAGAAATATTAAAATTATTAAAAGTTAAATTGGTGTTTCTCAACCTTTGTTACTTAAGGATATACTTGTAGAGCAACTAAAACTCTAGAACACATTTTAAACTTTAATAAGGAAAAATTAGTCAAAAAATAGAAAAATTGTTAATTAATCTCCTGAAAATAGTATTACTTTTAAGACATTACATTGTGCATTTAAGTATGCTTGTGTGAAACCTGTGCTTGATGCCCTTTGGCAAAAAATAAAATTACCTTTAATGGTTAGCATTCCCCAAAGAGGATTAGTGATACAGTTTTCATTTAAAGGGATTCATGAAGAATCTGCTATTTTCCTTTTAGAGCAGGTAGTAATGACTGATTTAAATCCCTTGAGGAAGGCAAAATGGAAAGGCTTATCCACTTCTTTTAAGGAGTGGATTAATAAATTTAGCATTCACTTTAAAATGACGAATATGGAAGCCATGCGCTTGGTGTCACTAGCTTTTTTTTTAAAAATAATGATTTTTTTTTTTTAGATATAAAAATAATTCATAAATTACTCTTTTGTTAACTTGGGGTGCACCTGGTTAGCTTTCAGGGCTAATTAGTGAGCCTAGGTACACTGGTTGAGAAACGCTGGGTTAAATAGGTTTTTTTTTAATCTTTTGACAAAAAGACAATTCATTTGAAGAACAATTTATTCTTATTTTAGATTTTATTAAATTTTTTCCATTATGAAAATCTCTTTATGATAATAACCGCAATATTTACTAAGTGTTGTCGGACTGATGACAACACATAAAACACATTATAAACTGCATTTAAAAAATTATTAAAATTCATGTTATTCAGATTCTATTTGTGCCTGTAAATTTGAAAGAAAACTATAGGGAAGTGTTAAAAAAATAAAAAATGAATACTATTTCAGGATGTATATTTATTTTACATTGTGCTTAACTGTCAAACAACAAGGGAAACAAAATAGCCTTTAAATTATTAAAAAGAAAAGATTATAGTTAAATCTAAATTAACATCCTTATAATTAAACTTGTATTTTTGTCAAAATTCCTATTAGAAGAAAAAAAAAAACTACTCGGGCAGAATGCATACACATTAGACAATTTGGCACTGATGGCTGTCTTTTTTGTCTGACTTTACAGTTGATTTCAAACAGCATACAAAAGGATCAAGTGCATGGGAAAGGAAAAGACTGGAATGTGTACAATAAAAACAAACAACAACAAAATGAATTTTAGAAATAAAAGATACCAATAAAATAAATTTAACTTGCAGTTAAAGAAAGACAGATGTTAGATGAAGTCAGCCAGAAATTATATTCAGTTGATAATTACCTGAAAAGAAATAAAAAAATAAATTAAATTAAATTAAAAAGTAAAAATCAATATTTAAATTTATACTTCATATCTATGAGAATTTATATTATTATACTGTAACTATAGACAATAATGGGTATGTCCCAATCTGTATAAATACAGTGGAATATACTGTATGTGGGATTCACTTAAGATTCACATCTAGCTCACCACAAGCAGTTGATTACTTACTACACACCATTAGCATATCTTGTATATTTTTATAAATATTATCGTTCCATTTCCAACCTTCGTTTTGGTTATTCTTATTCAGTAACCTTCTCCTATGTTACAACAAATATAAACAAGATGTAACTTTTGAAGGGATTTTTTATCGAACATTAGTGGGTACACATATTTGAGTTGTTATCCCCCCCCCTTTTTTTTAAATTTTCTTAAACAGTGAAATTAATAACAACCGGCCTAGATGGAGAAGTCCTACTAAAGAAAGATTGTATCTACCGACTGGAATGGATAAAAAGTAATGTACCTTCAATTTCTGTCAGAGGCACAATTTTACATCTTTAAACTGGATCCCCACAAAACATGTGAACTTGATGGTATCCCTGCAACCGTCCTTAAGAAATGTACTCCTGAACTGGATATGGTTCTCTCTAAACTCTACAATAGATGATTTACTGCTGCTTGCATTCCTGCTTGTTGGAAATCCTTTTCTGTCGTTCCAGTTTTTAAGAACTCAGACAAACTGGCTGATCCTTCTATTAACCTTTTACCTCTTTTTGGCAAAGTACTAGTGTTCTAATAACATTAATTGGTTAAGTATCTCACCTCAAAGGGTATTCTTTCAGATAACTTCATTAGTTTAACTGCTGGTGTATTAACGATTATGGCTGAAAGAGTCTATCAGATAAAAATGGTTAGGCTGTTGCTTTGGATATCTCAAAGGCATTTAACAAGGTCTGGTATACTGGTTTTCTTTACAAATTGAAGATATTTCTGGATTATTTTTTGATCCAATTCTGGTTCCTTAAAGAACACATGGCTCAGTGGATAAAAGCGTGGGTTGAAGTAATCCAGTGACTTAAGCCAAAGAGTTGAGAGTTCAATACCTAGCCACAGCAGATGTGAACAAAAAACTTGTAGAGTTGAGTTCAAGGGAAATAACAGAAACCAAGATATCCGGAAGAGGCATGGCACATGGAACTAGAACAATCTACCCCAGTGGACAAAATAAAGGGTTCAGTTTGAAATTCCAATCACCTGAAGAAGGCTTGAGCATACAACAGCCAAAATGTCTTGAATATGGCAACAAAGATGAGGACAACAGTCCAAATAATGTAAATAGTGTAAATAATTAAAATACCTCTTCTTGGAAATATTGACAGATAGTTGTTTACTCCTGTCCTAATGCCAAGTTTATTAATATTACTTCCCTTTTACTACATTCTTTTTCAAGGCATCTCAATAGCATTATCCTTATTGTTAATTTAACTCAAAGTTGTTTTCTGTTGTCATAGCAGGATATGACAACATAACTATGAAATTCAAATTCAAGAATCAGAGTCAATTTCAGTGGCAGGATAAACTTTTTGTACAGCAAACGAAGTCTCATACAGAGTGATAAAGGTTAATCAGTTCAATAAGATCAAATTGACAGTTAATCTCAAAAATAACCTACAATCTATATTTGAATTTGAAATGGGTTTATCCCTGATATTTTGTGCTGTTTAAAAAAAAAAAGAAAAAAAAAAAAGGACAATATAATTTGTATATATTATCATTGTTAGAATTGCAAATATTAGGTGTGTGTGTGTGTGTGTGTGTATATATATATATATATATATATATATATATATATGCACCAGGGTAACACAAATAGTAAAATATTTGTTAAAACTTAACATATTAAAAGTGCTAAATACAAAGTTGAAAGACCAGACTTGCAGAGCTGTTTAAAAGGATGAAAGCTGACCATAGCACATGACTGCGGTTTTGACCTCTACAGTCTCCTCAGGTGAACCTGGTTAAAGTTAGATATCCCCCACCAACACACTACTTCTGGTTTTGAAAATAGTTAAGTTATTGAGGTCCGGGTAGTTGATTTGCTGAACAAACCACCTGTGGAGACCGTAGAGGTCAAAACCACAGTAGTGTGCTCTGGTCAGCTTTTATCCTTTTTAAATATTAAATTTGTTTTTATATATATATATATATATATATATATAAAACAAATTTAAATATATATATATATATATATATATATATATATATATATATATATATATATATATAAAAAACAAATTTTATAAAATATATAAAACAAATTTTAATATATATATATATATATATATATATATATATATATATATATATTATATATATACACAAACAAAATTTGTCACAAAACTACCTTGAAACTTAAGTCTTTTTTTAGTATCAGCTGTGGTAAAATTTCCAAACAGCTTCTTACCAAAATAATTCAAAATTAAAAAACTGCAAAATTTTTGTGAAGCATTGTTTCATCTTCATTGCTGACATGCTCCATCCATGGTATTCTCAGTATCCTTCTGAAGAACCACATTTCTGTAGCTTCTGGTCTTCTCTTCATTTGTGAGGAGATTATCCAATAGTCGATACTAGACAATCCCCAGATGATTGACATTACATAACAGTTCAGTACTTTTTATTTCTTTGTTTCTAATAAAATTTTCCAGTTTCTTAGTATTTTGCTTAGCTTTTGAAATGCTTCTTTTGCTATTCCAATGCACATTTGGATTTTGGTGTCAAAAAAATTCACCAGATATTTAAACTTCTGTATCTGTTTCATGTTGACGTCTCCAATTCATAGTTCGCATCTTGGGCTTTTCTCTTGCTGAGAACAATAATTTTTGTCTTCTTACAGTTGGTGGTTTAGTCCTTTCTTAATTTGTCTAGGAGGTCCTTCAGTTTGGCTTTTCTGCCTGCCATCAACACAATGTGTGTTAAGATTTCACCCACCATTAATAAATCCTGGCAGCATCTCCAGCTGCCATAGGATAGCCTCACTGTAAAGCAGGCATGGGCAACCTATTTTCAAAGAGTGGGTCGCATGAGGTGCAGTACATCGTAAGGCAGGCCACATTACTAAAAAAGGTAATTTTTCATTAAAGATGCCACAACCATTTTCCCAACGAAAGACCATGAGCATAAACATCTGTCATAGAAATGGAGGAAAGTCAATTTTCTTTCTTTGGAGAAATGATTCCTTAATAATAATAATAATAATAATAAACTGCAGTTTTGGTATAATATTATCACTGATGACAGATTGATTAACACACACTGCTACAAATGATTTATTTCTAATTTATTCATTTGCATATATAAAAATATTCGTAAAAGAAGAAGAATATTATCTAAAGAAAAATAATTATTATTGATGTTTCCTGCTTATGAAGAAAAAGGTGTTTACACATATGATCTTCCTTAGTGAAAATCGCCAATGGTTTAAAATGCTGACAACCTCAGTCAATGAAAAGTTACAAAATTCATGAAATATTGTATTTAATCATTGTTTATGTATGTGACTATGCATGAGATAATGTAGACTGTTCTTGTCTTATTTCCAGTCTAATTATACTCCATGCTGTGTTCATCAGAATCTGGATTATTAGCTTGGTCATGTGGCTTATTAAGTTGATTGTCCGATGGAGCTTGCATTCATTTGCACCTATTTTCTTTGGAAGCACTACAAAGATGGATTTACTAAGGTTTTCTGTTACATTGTCACTGCCATATATTTCATTTATTATTTGTGATTGTGTTGATGACAAAACTGTCTAAGGCTGAGAACATCTCTATTACGCCCTGTTGCTTTGTTCTTGTTCATCAAGGATGATCTTGCTTCAGAATTTAATATTTGCAGCCCTTCCAAAATCTTGTGTATTTCAGGTTTCTCCCTTAAGTTAGTTTTATAATAAATAATAAAAAGTACAGTGTTATTAGTCACCTGAATTCATCTGTATCTGTGGATAATTCTTGCTGGATCTGTAGAAATACATTCACCTAAGAATAGAAATGAAAGCATTTTTATATACCAATCACAAAATAAAATAAAATATTTAAAATATAAGGTAATTTTTTGGGAGGTGGGGGTATGAAATGAACTCAGCCCAACACATTTCCCAAAAATTAGTATTCTGAGGTTTGGCTATTGAAATAATAATTTTAGGAAATGGTCAGGACAATAACTTTTCAGCACCCTATCATAATACACAAAGGTAGTAATAAATAAGTTGACAGAATAAAAAAATACTTCGTAAAACAAAAAAATAACTAACATGTTTGATTTATTATTTTTAACAGGAAACCTAACAAAAGGCTGACGATGAAATACTCCTTTAATTTTTAAGATATTTGAATGGCTTAAAATAATTTAATCTATCTGAACACAGCCATCTAAGTGATTAATATAAAATGCGTGACTAATAAATTCAAATCACTAAAAACGTTAAAGACAAAAACAAAAATAGAGAAAAAAAACAAGAGAGACAAAGAACAAAAAGAAAGAACAAAAAGAAAGAACTAAAAGAAAGAACTAAAAGAAAGAACAAAAAGAAAGAACAAAAAGAAAGAACTAAAAGAAAGAACTAAAAGAAAGAACTAAAAGAAAGAACTAAAAGAAAGAACTAAAAGAAAGAAGGGAGGATAAAAACAAAAAGCAGAAAAGAGAAAAAACAAAAAGAACGAGAAAAAACAAAAAGAAAAAACAAAAAAGAAAAAAACTAAAAGAAAGAAAAACAAACGACAAAAAAAAGAACAAAAAGAAAGAACTAAAAAAGGAGGGAGGATAAAACTAAAAAGGAAAAAAAAAAGAAAAAAGAAAGAGAAAAAACAAACATCAAAAAACAAATAGAAAGGAAAGAGACAAACAACAAAAGAGAGACAGCCAAAAAAAAAAAAAAAGAGAGACAAAAAACAAGAGACAAAAACCAAAGAGAGAAAAACCAAACAAAAAAGAGAAAATAACCAAAAAAAGAGAAAAATAAAAAAAGAGAGCCAAAAAAAAAAAAAAAAAGAGAGAAAAATAACAAAAAAAGAGAGAAAAATAACCAAAAAAGAGAGAAAAATAACAAAAAAAGAGAGAAAAATAACAAAAAAAGAGAGAAAAATAACAAAAAAAGAGAGAAAAATAACAAAAAGAGAAAAGAAGAGTAAAACAAAATAAATCAAAACACGGCAAAAGCAGAAAACATTAAAAAAAATAAAACTTAAAAACACAAGCAAAAAACAACAGCAGATAGAAAAAATTAATATAAAATCACCATTTCCGTGATGATGGTAGGCCAAAGAGAAGTCAGTTGATAGGGTGACATCCGTAAGATAAGAACACGGAAACAAAGGAATACTTGGGACATCACTGATGGCACTTGGGGTGTACGTAAACTTTCAGCCAGGCGTTCTGAAAATAAAAAATTAACACAAGATTATGGAAATGATGAGAAAGACAACTTTGCATACACAAAGAAAATTCTCTGATCAATATTTGGACAAATTTTGAGAAAGGTGTTTGTTTAAGAACTTCTCAGCACCTGCTTTATAATTTATATCTTGTGGACATAAAGACACACAAAGTATTCATTTGTCTGTTCTATTTTAAACTAGATGTCACGAATCATTTGACAAAAGTGAGGACACCACAAATTACTTGTTAAGAAAATTCCCATTTTAAAAACTGACTGCAAAGTTAAAATGAATAAAACAAAACAAAAAATAAATATATAAATAAAGACTAAAAATAAAAAAAAAAAGAAAACAAATAAAAAATAAAATTTGTGAAACTTGTTTTCTGATGAATACACATTTGATATTTTTATTTATTTTTAATAAATATATTTATAGTTATTATAATTTTAGCCCCTGGAGGGACTGGTCTGCCTACAAAACTCTGGAGTCAGGATGCTGAAGGTAACATCAATCAGCTAAGTGACAAACTTTTACTCATATTAATCCTATATCGGCAAAGTATTCGAGGCCTTAATCAATGCTGAAGTGGTTAAGGATCTCACCTCTCACAACCTACGCTGATAAACAATATAGCTTCTGTTCTTCCCAGTCTACCACTAACGTGCATACAGCCATCACTGAATATGTATATCAAGCTCTTAATAACGGCAAAGCTTGAGCTGTGACTCTACATATCTCAAAGGTGTTTGACAGGGTTTGGCAAGCAGATCTTCTACATAAGCTTTGGGGCTATGACATTACAGGACTATTGTTTGATTTAATCCTATCATTTCTATCAAACCATGAAATGAAGGTTGTTCTGAACAGGCTCATTTCCAGATCTTTCTAAACAAATGAAGGTGTCCCCTAAGGCTCTATGCTGGGTCCAATGCTGTTTCTGATCTTCAACAATGATCATGGTGATGTCCCAGTTCTCAAATAGGCATTGACACAGATGACACTGCCATTTACTTCTGTCTCAATAGCAAATCTGTCACAGCTGATGACAAAGTTAACCTGGCTGCTGTTCTTGAAAAGAACCTCCAATCAGTGGTTAACTGGGACAGGAAATGGCTTGTAAATTTTAATGCCTCCAAAACTAAATTGCTCTCGTTTAACCACCATAGAGAGATTTCCTTGCTCGCTATCAGCATGGCTCATGCTCAACTCCTGGAGTGTGTCTCACTGCATCTTCTTGGCCTCACATTTAAAAACTGGCTTGAATTAGAACAATTACATTGAATCAATAGCTGCATCTACTGCAAGGAAAATTGGTTCATTGTGTCGTGCCTGAAAATTTTTCTCATCAGAGTCCAACTTGCACATTTATAAATCTACCATTCGTCGATACATTGAATAATGTTGTCATATCTGGTCTGGTGTTCGAGCTATTCATCTCAATGTTCTTGACAAAATCCAAAGAAGGATCTGCAATGTAATGAATCCTGACCTGGCATCTTGACTTCAGTCATTTTCTCACAGACATGATGTGGTTTCACTTTATCTTTTCTGAAAATAGTCTCATGGCAACTGCTCTGACAAGCTTTTTCCCCCCCAGTGCTTCAACATTGGCATCTAGGTCCCATGCGTTTACTGATGAAATAGTTAAGTGTAAATGGGAGTTCTACACCAACAGTTTCTTTTTTCACACTTCCTGACAGTGAAACTCCCTTCCATTTACTTGCTTCCCTATAAACTATAATCTTCAAAAATTTAAATGCAACATCAACTGTCATTTCCTGTTGTCTTGAACTGTTCATCTTTTATCCTTTCCTCAATCCCCACCTATACCCAGTCTTTTCTTTCACTCTCTGTAACCTCCTGCATACTAGTGGCTTTATATATATATGTTTAGTTGGACTGATGTGAGTTTGTGACCCTGTGTTTAACGCTATTGGTGTTTTATGGTAATGTGAGGGAAAATTGTCAAAAGAAAGCCGGATATACATACACGTATGTTCACGCATTGCAGCTCACATAAACATATATAAACAGTGTGGGACTGAGCGTATATTTTCCTCCCACTACCATAAAACACTGATATACACAATCATAAATAAATCCAAAATTTCAAAAATTAATCAGTTTGTCTGACAATCGCAGAGAGTGGGAAACCCAGGGTCACAAACTCACATCAATCCAACAAAATATGTCACTGATATGGAGCGCTTTTCAATAAGTACCATGCATATATAATTATTTATTCGAAAATTATAACATAAAAATGTTATAAAATCACTACAAAAATAGCCATTTTGTTTCTGGTGTCTTATCAAGTGATCGTGTTCAATGTAGAATTATTTATTCCATATACACCAATCCTATACTTTGACATTTCAATATAAAAAATTATACTGATACTGAGTTTATAAGTCCCAAAAATTCAAACACTGGCCCAGTTGATCAAAGTGGATTATATATATATATATATATATATATATATATGTGAATGATCCACTTTGATCAACTGGGCCAGTGTTTGAATTTTTGAGACTTATAATGTATGTATTAAATGACATGACATGACACGTTCTTTGGGCCGAATGCAGTTTGGTGTCAACAGCATTCTGGGTAATCCCTCTCTAGTGGGATTATCCATAGCTGCTGAAATGTATCATGTATTTATTTTAGAGACATCTGCATCACATATCTAACCATCTTTGTATAATTTCAGGTGATTGAATGTTAAATTCCAAGTTGTCCTTTTCCTATGCTGGTTGCCAACTATCTTGTTATTTAACCTATAGTCAGGGAGAGAACTGATTGATTCATGCATTTACCAAAGACAGTTGTGCAATGTGAAAGTATTGAATTTGACCAGAATTTGACCCTTGTTCCAAAACGCTAACCGTTACACTACCTCCACATCTATTAAAAGTCATCAAATATAGGAATTCAATTTTAGATGTTAGGAAAAAAAAACAACTTTTACCAAGAGATTATATTCATGGAGTATTTCTTATGGAATAAATTCACTATCAAGGTCTTACAAGACTGGTCAAAATAATTTGAATTATATTTCTAACAAAACTGGACCAAAAAATGGAACGTCAAATGAACAGTTTTTCCATTGACACTGCTATTATTTTCTAACTACCTTCACTCCTTGATAATGTTTATTGTCTTAAAAAAAAAATAAACAATGATTTGAATTTTAATTAAACCTAACCATATGAAAGTGAATTTATACATTTTCTTTGTTCTTGAGAATTGACAACAAAAATAATAAACACTATTTATTTATTAGATTCTTTATTTACACTATTTGTTTATTTGTTTGTTTATTGGGAATGGTTGGTAAAACATCGGCTAATTGTCAACTGATTCAAACTTTATAAAATGGTAAATAAGAATTTCCTTATAGTTTGTACACATATTTTAATAATTTAGTAAATGTTGACAAGTTTATGAATAAAAAATTGTTTTCAAATTTATTTCTTTATAAATTGGCAAATGATAAATATTGCATTGCATTAGTTTTAATTGTATAAGTTTTTAGAATGTTGTGAATATAAAATTAGTCTAATTAATCTCATAAATAAATGTTTAATATTTTGGTTGTAAATTCTCAGAACAAAAAAAATGTATAAATTCACTTTCATATGTTTAGGCTTTATTACAATTCTAATCATTGCTTTTTAAAACAAACATTGCTAAGGTGTAAAGGGATTAAAAACAGTAGTGGTTTCAAGGGAAAAAACTTTCCTTTTGACATTGTTTTTGGGATTTTGTTTTGTAAGCCTAAAGGTTTGCCCAAAATTTTACTGCTTTTCCATAAAATGCATATCCTGAAAAGAAGAATATATTAAAACAATCAATTTTAGCCAATCAAAAGAAATTAAGGTAAAAATGGGAGAAAATATGAAGAGAAAGGCAGCGAAAGTAAGGTTTTTTTTTTTATATTAGTAATTTAACATTAGTATCTAAAACTAGTATTAAGGACTAGCACAAAAATGGCTGCTGCAATACTTACCCTGAATGTCAGGCATATTTCTCTGGTACTGGTCTGGTTCACTACAGAAAATGGTGAAAGACAATCGTTTCAGCATCTGAGCTCTTAATTCAAATTCTTGCTCTTTACTGCTGAATAAATTTAAAGAGCCAGACTGTGTGATAGAAACTCTGGCTGCAAAAAGGGGAGAGAAAAGAAAAAAGGAAAAATGAAGAGAAACTTAAAAAATGGTCTTTCATTAGAAATACTTTCTGGAAAACATAAGATTTTTTTTTATTTACACTATTTACATGCTGACTATTGTCCCTATCTTTGTAGTTGTTATCACAACCTTTGTTGTTCATTGCGGCCATTATGGGGGTGTCTATCAATCTGGCTAACCAACAAGCAAATCTTAACTAAACTCTTTGTTTAATCTATGGGAATAGACTGTTCTGGTTTCACTGCCAATGTCTAAAGATATCTCATACAGTTGTTATTGCTTAAAAGTAATATAATAATTTAATATCATTTGCAATTATCTTTTTTTTTATTTCATTTATTATGTAGATTATGATTATTATATTTATTTGAAGTTATATATGTATTGTTTATTATTATTATTCCTTTAAACTTTTTTCACAGTTGTGGTGTTTTTCTGTGTAAGTATTTATTTGCATTTTCTACTCTTGTTCATTTTTTTATCACTTAATAGTTCAGGTGTTAGTACTGTCAAAAAGGTAGTATAAATGATTTTATTGAATGTCATGAATAATGCCTTCATAATCTCCAAGTATTTTTTAGGCTTAAATCCATATATATATATATATATATATATATATATATATATATATATGTGTGTGTGTGTGTGTGTGTGTGTGTGTGTGTTTTTCTATCTGCTATCTTTTTAAAAAATTAAACTTTTGATTTTGTATTTATTTATGTATTTTGCTTGTAAATGTATTTTTGATACACTATATATATATATATATATATATATATATATATATAAAAAAAATCCTAATTAATTCATCAAGTCTAGAAGAATCCTCAACAGAATGCACTGTATGGCCATTTCTCCTATTTGGGACTCATCTGCATTATTCTAAGTCCCCCAAAATCTATCATTGAGATATATATATATATATATATATATATATATATATATATATATATTTTATTATTAATTTTTGTACACCTATCTATATTTGTCTTACTTTTTACTTTCTGTTATAAAATAAAATAAGACATATCTCGGCTGATTTACAGGCAAATAAACTAACATACTCAAGAGCGAGAGGCGGATGTGAATGGGACAAGGCCCCGTCACAAAATGGCCATTATCGTCGTTTACACATAAGCCCGACGCACAAGTTCCGGTTGAAAAATAAAATAATATTTTAAAGTGTTTCTATTTTTCAACCAATAAAAATGCTTCCCTCCTAATTATACTCGCGTCGTTTTACGAGCCTGTTAAGCCATAAAAAATGCCATAAAAGGGGTCACACGGGGAAGTACAAGAGCAGTCAACAGGAGGCCAGGGAAGAGACCTGTCACAGGCAGTCAACAGCAGTAGCGCCACGCCAACCAGCGAGAACTACTATGAGAGATCAACCCAGGTCGGCAGCTGGCTTATGAACTATACCACAAGGTAGCTGTCCCAAACCCACATGTTCCTATTGAAATAAATCACATAAATCTATTTCTGCTGTTGTCGTATTTCCTTCTTGCAACCATATGATTGTCTATAACATCTAAAATTAGATTTATCAACTTTTTCTACTATCATTTATTTTATCACTTGATAGTTTAGGTCTTAGTACTGTCAAAAAAAAAAAAAAAAAAAAAAAAAAGAGTATAGATTAATTTTGATGTTATAAATAATGAATTCATAATCTACATGTATTTGGGGCTTAAATCCTAAATTATAATTTTTATTTCTTTTATTTTTAGTACTGTTCAGTTATTTCTTGGCCTTTTTCCACTGAATCCAAATACACACTAAATTCTCAAACCAGCACTTTAATCATCATGAGACAATTCTCCATGTAGAACTTGGAGCCTTAAATCTAACTTGCCTGGTGCTTGTCTACACTCAGGTATGAAACTATTTCCGTGCTTCTTTACTTAATTTTATCTAATAAATTTTACTGAATTTTAATTTAATAATCAATAAACCTTGGACATCTACAATGCTAGATCTATCTTCTCTTGTGACAGACTAATGGACCAGACTTCTCTTTGGCCAGTGAGAATCCTTTCTTCACCCATGACTCTGCATCTCTTCTTACTTTAACCATAACACTGATTGCAACTGCCTCTATTGAGAATGGAACCTGACTGGAATTCCTTAACTTCTGGGAAAATGGCACTTAATCCCAAAAGTTTTTATTTAGTTATACATTTTATTTCTTTTTCTCAATTTCTGGACAGTAGGTGGATGCTTTGAAACTCTCAGATATCAATTTTACTGTTGGCTGTGATAAAACTCACCAGTTCCCTAGACCTGGATAGAATTATTTACGGTCCATTTGACTTCATGGGGGTCCTAACCTATCAAGTGAACAACCCATTATATCATAAGTAACAGCTTTTTTGTATATAATTAAATGCAAAACTCCACAAGAAAGTTTTGAAGATCATGTGTCTTGTCAAACAGGATGCAAAAAAAAAAAAAAAAAATTACATTAAAAAAATAGAATGAAGAAAAATGTTTTCTTACACATGAGGTCTTTAAAAGTTGTTTTGTCATGAGTCATGAGGTTATCAATGACAGTGATCCAATGTGTCAAACATTTTATATCCATTTGAAAGAAGCTTGGATCTAGCAACAGATCAAAGGCCTCCTTACGCCAAGCTTTTCGAGTGTACTGATAACCACTGATACTGGAGAGGATTTGAGAAGCCGCTCGGAAACTTGGTAGATTGTGGGCACTGCAAAAAAAAAAAAATTATATATGTTTTTAATCAGCAGGCTATCAAAGTAACATTACCAAAAATCAATAAGGTCAGCAAGTACAAGCCGTGAATAAAAATTCAAAAGATTGACATTTTATTTACAGAACAATTCAAGCATCTAGAACAACAGTAGCAAACAAGTCGCAGAAATTTATTTTCTACCTGATTAAAATCTACACTATCTCTGACATTTTATCCTGTTTGGTTTCTATTAGATTGAGTCATAAATAATTTCTGCTTTGGGGAACCAGTTGTAATGACGAATGTATCATCCTAACTACTAATCATACGTGGCAGTTAAATGAAGTACACTAACATATAATAGATAGATAGATAGTGGGAAAGAGACAGAGAAAGAGAGAGAGACACACACAGACAGATAGATAAATAGATAGATAGAGAGAAGGAGGGAGGGAGATATATATATATATATATATAGAGAGAGAGAGAGAGAGAGAGAGAGAGCGAGATATGTAGAGGTAGATTAGGTTGAGTCATGTAATTTCCGTTTTTGGGAACCACTTGTAATAACAAATATATCATCCTAACCACTAATCACCCATGGCTGTTAAGTATAAATTTAGAGTACACTAACTTACAATAATTTTTATTGCAAAAGGCAAAAGCTTGACAAGGATAAATCTCCACCACTGACCTCAAAAGTGGAGCTCCATGAAAGAAAGTAATGTTGTATGTGTAGTCCAATCATTAGGGTACCATTCATATAGGCTTCTTAAAAATGCCAAGAAACTATAAATCTATATGTCCAACAGCTATAACATGTCCATAAAAGTTGCACTCTTCAATAGGATAAAATGTTCTTCTCTTTCATGACAATACAAGGCCACATACAACAAGGAAAACACAGGAAATAATTTTGGAATTCTCTTACTCTTTTCTATTCCACCATCACCTAACCTTGCACCAACCAATGATTAGCTTTTTTGATCACTACAAAATGCTTTGATGTGTAAAATTTTTGCTAAGGAAAAGTAAATTCAAGATTTTGAAAATAGTTTTACATCGAAATCTGTGGAATTTTACTCAAACGTATTGAAGTGCTGCAAGTGGCAACAAGCCATTCCAAATAATGGTAATGATAATATTATCCGTTTCCTGAAAAGGAAACATTCAGTATTCTTTGACTGGGCAGCAAATATTAATGCTGGTTGAAATTTATAAAATCTTTCCCATAAAACAATTTTTCAAGAAAATAGATTTCTCAAGCCCAGTAGCTGTTATCACTCTTTCCAGAATTGATGGCGGTTATCTTTCTATGGTTCTACACCATAACACTAACCTTTTGTTTGAAGTAGTGTAAAATGTCAACATTTTGATTAAGTCATTATTTTCTCATTGTAAGATTAATGGTCAGAGTTGAATTAGACCAGGAAACAGTAGTATTAAATAGTGTTAAAAAATAAAAAATAGCATATAGAGCTTTTATTTAAATAAAATATTAATTGTACATTATTTTTTGAAGAATATATGAACAAAAATAGAAATTATTTATGACTCAACTGAATATATTTTCATTCTTGCCAATATATGTAGAGTAATTGACAGAAATACCCAACAAACAGAATTGACAAAATTTGCAATAAGCAATAAGAAGAGAAAGAAAAGAACAGGGCAATATAATGCTAAAAAAACAATATATATGAGACAAAAGTAGGCAAAGCAACAGTGATAAGGCAAAATGTTCACAAACTAAGAATGGTGTTAACACAAAAGGGGGATACAGACAAGCAACTGCAGCGTTCTGGCTTCAAGACTAGAAAAAACAGAACTAAGCTGGATGAGACTAAGAAGTGGTCTATCTTATTGGTGAGGCAGAAATCCCAGCATGCAGCTGTATGCTTTATTTATAAATTTGGGGAGGGCGCTGTTTTTACAGTCATTCCCCCTACAAACTGGAACCAACAATATATATTACTATTATTCAGTCAGTCAGTTATTTGCCATGCGGGATACATGCTTAGGGAATCATGTATCTTTCAATACATGACTGATGAGGCAGATTTCTTTCTGCAGTAGACCAGTTGCTATCGAAGGCTATAGAGTCCAGTCTGTCCTGCTATTTATACATAGCTGGGGGACAAGAAGAGGATTAATACCTTTCCCAAGGGTATTAGCACGTAAGTGAATGTAATGGATTCGACTGGAAAGTCAGTCAGTCAGTTATGTTCTATGCGTCATACACTCTTAGGCAATCATGTATCTTTTGATACATGACTGACGAGGTAGATTTTTTCTCGTAGTAGGTTGCCATTTCTTTCTGCGGTAGACCAG
The DNA here is from genome assembly GCA_903632075.3 of Acanthosepion pharaonis. NCBI lineage: Eukaryota > Metazoa > Mollusca > Cephalopoda > Sepiida > Sepiidae > Acanthosepion > Acanthosepion pharaonis. Next base: position 904,744 of record CAHIKZ030000563.1, read on the forward strand.
TTGCCATCCAAGGCTATAGAACCTGGTCTGTCCTGCTATTTACTTATAGTTGGGGTGGGTGGGGTTAGGATTCATACCTTTCCCAAGGGTATTAGCATGCAAGTGAATGTAATGGATTCAACTGGAATTCGAACTCAGCTCTCCGATTCCTCAATTCGAGACGCTATCCATTACTCCACCATGCCTTCTATTATTACTGACCATAAATTAATAGAAAAGTTCAAAATAGTGTCGCAATCAAAACAAACTCATAACTGACCAAAAACCTGATATTTGGTGAGTTTGCCTTATATGTTTCAGTTGATCCAAATTGGGAACAGAAAATCTATTTGTAGAAAGGTTGATTTTGTGTCTTTATGGTCTTTTCTCAATAATTAAATCATGTATGCTTCTCTTCAGTAATGATATATTTAATTGCAATATAGACTTTTAACTGTTGCAAATGATTCCAACTTGAAACATTACGACTCTTTCAAAATTATACTTTTTTACATAAAAATGAACTATTTAAGATTAACAAAGCATTGAGCCAACGAAAAGAGGAGGAATAATTTGACAATGAAATTTGTCAAATGACAAAATTTTGACAATTAAAAAATGGAAAGAGAAGATATTTTATTCAGTTTGCCTTGTATCTTCAATCTGTCTGAAGTTTGTTTTTTTTACAGTGATGTTCACCCTGTACAAGGCCCAAGAGCCACTCAAGGTAAAGGGTTATAGTGTAAGAATATGAGGCACAGTTGATGGTGGGTATGTGGGGAAAATAACAATTTGCAGTGATCAGAAAAGCATCCTCTTGGAAGTCACTTCCACAAAGCAGCAGTTCATGAGAAGTTGCTCAAATAGAACTTACATCTCACCAATGGAATATGAAGGTAATGAGGGTGGTTAGCTACAATGTGCATGACATGGAGGGTCTTAGCTGTGCAAGGTTAGAACTGGTGGAACACTTTCCATGAAATTAATGGTAGAGCAAGAAGTTCGCAATGTTTTGCCTGTGAGAAAGGAATTGTTGGTTGTAAAATAATTTGTCACCCACAAGGATGTGGAGAAATTGAAGACTGGGCATCTCCTGGCCATATATGGCAGCAGTACTCCGTTTTTGGCTTGATCTTGCTCTTGTAAAAGGAAGAGTCAGGTACTTCCAGGGAATTGACCATTTTTCAGCATCTTTAGTGATGGATCATATGTATTTAAACCCATAGCTGAGGAAGAAGAGGTGGATTCATGCCTTTCTCAAGGGTATTTGCACATGTGTAAATATAATGAACCCAACTGGAATTAGAACTCAGCTTCCTTATTTCCAACTGCCAGCTGTTATCCATTGCACCATTCACACATCCAAACTTACAGAACCTGGTATTCCCAAGTGATCACTTTTCTAGCTACTGGCCAGACTCAACATTGCTTAACTTCGGTTACTGGACAAGAACTGATGTTTCAATGTGATATGGCCCTAAGCCTGTAAGTGAATGTTTAAGAATAGAAATAATACAAAAGAATAACTCAAAATTAATCTGCTATCAACAAAACAGAACAGTAGCCTGATTGAATTTTGATCAAAAAGTTTTACTGTATAATGTTCAATATATTTTTTTTTAATCAATTCACCCCAAGCAAGATGATAATGCCACTATAAAGCAAGGGGCTACTGGGAGTGAAAGAGAATAAAAAAGATTTTAGAAGGAAGTAGACATTAGAAGGAACTGGAAACCCAATACAAAATAAGAAACAAGGAATAAACTTCTATTCCTGTTCAAAAGGCTGGGAAGGAATGTGAACCAGACAACAGGTGTACCGATGTGTAAATTATATGTAAAGTCATTGACAAAGGAACTGATATCTTTTCTTCATTAAACTAAATTCAACAAAATACTACAAAAATTACACAGTAAAGCAAAAAGCAATTTTTTTCTAACAGTAACATTCAAATTTTAGACACTGTCAAATAAAGTTATAATAAACAACCAAAATTCATCATCAAGGTCAACTTCAGTCAGGATCACAGAGTCATTGTAAATTCCATGATCCTTTCATTAGCATGTGCTTCACCAGTGCTACATACAATTCTGAATTCATAGTTTCCTTCTCCAAGACTGGGCTTTTCAGTTTTGGTTGGCAACCAATCTGATCTACTATTTAGCTATAGTTAGAGGTTTTGAATTCAGTGTGGTCAGTTACAAATTTGTTCACAAAACTATAACTTACTGAAGTTCATATTAAAATCTTAAATACATTTACAAAGGAAAAAAATTTTTTTAAGTTTTTGCATGAAGTATTTTTATTCTTCTGCATATTTTTGTGACAAGTATATTTTGTTTATTTTTGGCCCAAAAGCACCAGCAGAAAGAATTTTCAACCATTATTTTCTCATCAAAGAATCAATTATTAAAATACTAGTGAGGTATGTTTCGTACTTCTAACAAGACAATAATCAAAATTATGCATATTTATGATTTTTTTTTTTCATTATTAAAATTTAGTTACTTGGTTAAAGTCCACTTGTATCAAAGGACAACAAAAAAATGTTTAAAAACTAAAATCTTAAAAAAGTAATTTTTAAAATAGTCTAGCATCATACACAGTAAATTATTACAATATAATAATTGTAAAATTTAATTATTAGCTTTCAAGAAATTTTTTTTTTAAACACTGTCTTTGGAGTAGATGCAATCATACTCTGCGGTCTATTGACATAATACAGTTTATAAAATTTGCAAAACAAACCTGTGGTTTCTCAAGTATGGAAATACATTGTACATGATGGATGTCAGAAATGAAGCAATCCTTTCTTTTTCATCACTGCCATATACAACATCCAACAATGGTGCAGTCAACTGAAAAATAAATAAATAAATAAATAAACAGAGAAACACATTCCAAACAGAACTTCACAAATTTCTCACAAAAGCCCAAAACTTGTACAAAAAATATACATCAAGATTTAAAACATTTTTCTTTTAATTTTTTAAGAAATTAATTTTTTAAAATTAAGAAATTAATTTTTTAAAATTAAGAAATTAATTTTTAAAATTAAGAAATTAATTTTTAAAATTAAGAAATTAATTTTTAAAATTAAGAAATTAATTTTTAAAATTAAGAAATTAATTTTTAAAATTAAGAAATTAATTTTTAAAATTAAGAAATTAATTTTTAAAATTAAGAAATTAATTTTTTAAAATTAAGAAATTAATTTTTAAAATTAAGAAATTAATTTTTAAAATTAAGAAATTAATTTTTTAAAATTAAGAAATTAATTTTTTAAAATTAAGAAATTAATTTTTTAAAATTAAGAAATTAATTTTTTAAAATTAAGAAATTAATTTTTTTAAATTAAGAAATTAATTTTTTAAAATTAAGAAATTAATTTTTTTAAATTAAGAAATTAATTTTTTAAAATTAAGAAATTAATTAATTTTGATTAGATTGGATGAATGTCCACATCTTTTTTTATAATCACAATGCTTCACCTGTTGTACCACCCAACCTTTGTCAGTTGTTAATGCACATTGACTGCCAACGATGAGAGATAAATCATGTTGAGCAATCTTTATTATGATGCCAACTACAAGTCGTCTCATGCTTGGCATTTTCTGATACATTTTCATTTGCGGGTACCAACCATGCTTTTATTCGGAGTGATACTTTTATTGTGAAAACAATGTTAAGATTTCAGTTGAAGCTAGAAATCAACTCATAAAAACATTCTATTGCCTAAGTTCGCCATTATAAAGTTGGTATTTGAAATCAGATTTCATAATTGACCTCTGGCTGTCAATAAGTTCAAGAAAAGCCTCATCTTTACACTAAATAAAAAGAAGCATATATATGTGTGGGTGTGTATGTGAATACACATGTATGTCTAGAAGTTACTATTTTTATTACTTAAATACTATTTTTAGTACAAGTATTTTTCTGTACACGTATCCATAAAAATAACATTTAAGTAATAAAAATCTGGTAGATTAATAAATAAAACATCCATCTCCTTCCTTTACAGAATTTACTATATTTAAGAGGAATGAATGATCAATATCAAAGATAGAGTGTATATATAAACAATGCTAACAATAAATTGATTCACCCTCATTTCAGTAACAAATTTTGGTTGCTTATTGTGCGCAGAGTCAAATGTTGGTTTAACACATTAAATGCCAACCATGAAATAAACTCATATTTAACAATTTTTATTATCATGCCAAGTAAGAGTTATCTTGTGCATATCATTTTCTGATACATTTTCACTTGCGGGTGCCGACAAGTTTATTTACCACAATACTTTTAATGTGAAGACATCAGTTGAAGATATAAATCAACTCATAAAATGTTTTTATTGTTTAAGTCAGCAGCTGTTATAATTTTGGCATTTGAAGTCAGATTTCATAATTAACCCTTGGCAGTCAACGTGTTAACCTTCTGGGTTATTTCAAGCTGAACTCTTTATTCAATCCTTCCTGAATCCAGTTCTTTTATTGTCCTATCTCCTTACTAAACTTTTCTCATTCTCTTCCACTTCCAGTAACCCCTTGCATCTTAGTAGCATTATCACCTTACTTGGGGTGAAATGATAAAAAAAAAAAAAAAAAAAAAATCTACACATTGAATTGATATAGCATAGATAGGTGAATTTAACCACAGGGACAGAATAAAAGGTTGGTTTGAAATTCCCAAAAGGTTAGACATTTGAAGAGGCCCAAAGGTACAGCAGTTGAAAGATAAGGCCATTGCCTTGAGTAAATAAGTGTTCAAAATATTTGATATAGAATCTTGTAGTCAAGTGTCTTTAAAACTAAAAATAATCTTGTCTCTTAAACTAGATTTACTTAAAAAAAAATAAAATAATCTACTAATAATTGACTAGGCTTTGTATAATAATAAAATTCAATTTATTACTAATACTACTACTACTACCACCACTTCTTTTATATGCTGTGTCCCTTTAGGATGTAAGCAATCACAGACCTCCACATCTTCCTGTCCCTTGTCGCTCTTAATAAGTTTTGTCATTTTGTTATTTCTTGCAAACTGTTCTGCCATTCATTTGCTCAAGCTTATCAAGTATGGACACAATGCTTTCTTTTGTCCTTCAATCTTCACATGAGTATCATGTTTTCCAAGCCCACTTTCCTCATTACATAGCCCAGAAACCTCAACTATCTCTTCCTGATATTAACTATAAGTTTCCGGTTTTCAGTCTCTCCAAAACTTTGTTGTTGCTCATATGTTCGGCCTATGGTACCCTCAACATCTTTCTGCAGAATTACATTTCTGTTGCTACAACTCTCTTCTTCATCTTTGCAGAGATTGTCCAGCACTCGCTGCCATATAACCACCAGTGTATTGAAAACAAACATCAACCAAAGCAACACCAGGTGTTAAAAAAAATAAAAATAAAATATAATAAAGTTATATGATCAGGTAGGACCTTGGCTTACATAATTCAAAAAGCAGAGCAGTTTTCAAAATCAGGTTCCCTTAACCCCGCAGGATACTACTATTTCTGTGTGTTATATCCCTTCAGGTTGCAGGCGATCATGGCTCTCCAAATTTTCCTGTCCTTTGTAGCTCTTAGTTCCTATCTCTCTTAATCCCTGTTCAGCCAAGCATTTACATGAGCTCACCAATTAGACTATACACTGTTTTCCTCTGTCCCTCTTGCCTTCAATGTCCAACAGAAATGTGGCTCTCTACAGAAGAATGCTGAGAATATTATGTACTGAACAGGTGAGCAATGACAAAATTTTAAAGAAAATGGAAACAAAAGGGACACTTTTACTTATCAAAAAGGGACAGTTCAAATTTCTAGGTCGCATAATGAGGAAAGAAGGCTTGGAAAATTTGTTACTCACACGACAGATTGAAGGTAAGGGGGACAGAGGAAAACAATTTATAACCCATCTAGCAAGCGTGAGTAAATGAATGGCAGAGAAAAGTTTTAAGCGAGGTTAACGAAAAGACAATATTTATTAAGAGCTACAAAGGACAGGAAATTACAAAGACCCATGATTGTCAACATCCTGAATGGACACAGCACATAAAAGAAATTGACATTTGGTTTAACATTTCATCCTTAATAAAGATCACTCTCCTCTTTTTCTCATGACCAATCCAATTGTAGAGGAGACATGAGCAATGACGATGCAGCCAGCCACCAACCAGATCTGTTTTCTGCCTCATGAAACAGTATCGGATTGTCCATCCTGACCAATTCTTTGATGTTGTCCATCCAGTTTTCGAACAGCTTCCCCCTACATCTACCCACCTCCCAGGTACCTTGAAGGACTGTCTTGGATAGATTATTGTGGCATGTGACATGTCCAAGCTACAACAGCTTTCTCCTCTTTACTGTTGCCAAGAGGTGCTCCTGGGGGCCTGCCAGTTGTGTTACTTGGCGCTAGACAAAGTCATTTGTCTTGGAATCTCTCCAGGAGATCCCGAGAAGCCCTCTGAAACATTTTGTTTCAAATGTTTTGATTATCTTGGTGGTTTCTACTACCAGAGTCCCAGTTTTCACATCCATAGAGCAGTATGGACAGCACCAGGGATAACTAAATCCAATACTCAAGCATTGTACCAATCCAACACGTAACTACACATGACAATCAGTAAATGCCATTATAAACATAGCATTCAACTCTTCTTCAAATCCCTTTCCTTTAATTTGCATTAACAACCTTCCCAATGGTATCAGCTCTCAACATGGTATCTATGCTGACAACATGACCACTTACTCCTGTTTTGACACTAGGTCCGATCAGCCAATAAGGTCAAACTGGCAGCTGATGCCAAAAACAACGTTCAGTCTGTTGTTAACTGGGACAAAGGATGGCTTGTTAATTTTAATGCTTCCAAAACTAAACTGCTTTTTATTAATCACTTGGGATTTCTGCCTTCCATCAGCATAGCTAACCTACAGGATAATGACTCGTGGCGCCTTCTCAAGCTAACATTCTCAGCTGACACGAAGTGGAAAGACTATATTGAATCCATTGCTAAGTCAGCTGTTAAGAAAATCAGTTCACTTTGTCATACTAAATAATTTTTCTCTCCAGAATCTATCTTGCATATCTATAAATCTACCATTCATCCATGCTTAAAATATTGCTGACACATATATAGCAGGAGCACTGGACCATATCTAGAGATCATTGATAAAATCAAAAAAAGAATCAGCAATATTATTGGTCCTGACCTGGTGTCTCAGCTTCAGTCATATTCTCACCACCATAAATTTCTCTCCCTATGTCTTTTCTATGAAATGACAACGGTTCAGACAAGCTCTTTGCTATGGTACCTAGACCAATTTGCAGTTGAGTTGGTTAGACATAACCATAAGTTCTATGCTAATAATTTCTTTTCTCAAATTTCTCACTTGTGGAACTCCCTTCAAGCTCCATGCTTTCCAGTCAACTTTCATCATCAAAAATTTAAATGCAATGTCAATTGCTACCTACTGTACTCCTGATTACTCATCTTTTATTCTCACTCCTTAGTAATATTTCTGTTTTCTAATTTTTCCACACCAAGTAGCCCCTTGTGTCTTGGTAAGTTTACTGCCTTGCTTGAGGTGAAGTTGATTAAAAAAGGAAAAAAAAAAATTAAATGCTTTCATTTCCTAAAAAAAAAAAACGTTAAAACATGCACTTTTGCAGAAACATGGCAGTAAGAGAAAGTTCCCTGATTATAAGTGATGTAATTGTAGTGCTCAATACATACTTTATATATAACATATACATATATATACCATCCTGGGTATGACGATAAACTACATCCGCGTCCTGGGTAAGACAAAAAACTATGTCCAACAGCAAGGCCTCTGATCAAGAGGATTTAAGGAGCATGGAACCACCTCTTAATTGCTGGTGTTCCCAGGTCCACCCTGAACTGGGGTGGTAGTACCAGTTAGGGCCCCAACTACTAGTAAATAGTTAACTCACAAAATGGTGTCAAAATACTATGAGAATGTCAAAAAAAATAGGTTTTAATATCAGAAATACTTTGTTAAAAAAAAGAAAAAATATTACCAGTTATGTATTTTGGAAACAAAAAAAAAAATTACCATCAAAAAAAAAATTGTTGGCATTAAATAACCCATTGAGGTTGATATGCCATAAAACAAAACAAACCAATTAAATATATATGTGTGTGTGTGTGTGCATGTATAAACACACACACTGCATAACAAGTAAAATTAAGCTCAATTGAGCAAATATTACTGAATTCTCATTACAACCATTTGATGACAATTAAAAAAGTTTTGTATAATATTTGTTAAAAAAAAAAAAAATCTTGGCAAGACCAACATAAAAATCTGATCACTTACCTCGGCTAACATAGTCAGAGCTTGGACACAATATTTTACATCGGCATTTGTGTGCAGTTGAGGCTCCAGTACCTTCCTTTCAGCCAAAGACATATGTTCAACATCTAAAAATGGTACAGACAAGTCATCAAAACTTGAATCATGTAGGAATATCAGCAAACATTATATCCAGAGTTGAACAGAAGCCATTTCACCAATAATTGACATAACTTTTTTTTTTTAAATTCCAAATGTTACTATAATTTTAACCAATGAACCATTGCAGAATTTTTTGTAATTTTCAGTCAAGCCAAAGAACAGTAATAAATGATACAATCAATAAAAATATTAGTCTGAAGAAGTCCTTTTGAAGGACTTTTAAGCTATCTAAGAAAAAAAAAAAATCTACTTTCAAATGCACATACCAGAAAACACATTCACAATCAGATAACTCAAGATATCAGACACAAAAAAAAAAAAAAAATGTTTTATACTTTTTCTTTAATGAAAGAATTTAGTGATATGAAATAAAAAAAAAAAGAAAAAATAAAAAAAATGAAAGAAAAAAAAAACAAAACTCACCACTATCCTCAGTAATTTCCCCTTCCTCTGTTTCAGTAATATCAGTTTGGGGTCCTGGTTTTACAGCCAAATTTCTTCGTAGCCATGTGGTTTGTTCCAGACACAGACCAGCTACTGTACTGACAGCTTCTAGTAGCTTCTGAGCAATATCCTGTAAAATATTTTTACCATTTTTTTAAATAAATACAAAGATACATAATAAATAAAGAGATGGTGATAACTCAAACATTGCTCCTGATGTTAATTGAACGAAGGTGTTAACAAGTACATTTTGTCTTGGTAAATTGATGGGCTACAGTAAATATTCTGTTCAGTATCACAGATTTGCTTGTCACTTGACCCATAAAAATTTATATATCCAGACGTCTAGGCACACTGATGAGCTGTGATACAGCGAAACAGTCTGTGGATGACAATATATATGCTCCTGAAAAATTATTTCGGTTGAGCTCTCAGGATAGAAAGCGTGAGTTTGCAAACAGTTACTATTACTGCTACTAATGCAATACTCTTTGATAAAATTACATTCCCTCAATCACTGGCATGTTTATCTAAAAATAAATACGCCTAAATTCACCTCCATCCCTGCCGTGCACCAACAGCTTAGGGGTAGATTCTCTTACAGACGCCAATTCAACTGGGTTTTAATCCTAGCTAGAGGCAACCAGACATCTAGCCACACTTGAACTGTGATACAGCGAAACAGTCTGTCTCTGAATAACTATATATATATATATATATATATATATATATAAATGAATAAAATTGTGTATTTGGACAGCAATCCCTCTTTTATACAAGTTTTGTTAAAAACAACAGACAAGGTAATGTGATTAAGCTTTTTATTTCATTTTTCTTGTGGTCGTACAAGTACTTTCTTTTCTGGACCTACCTACCTACCTATTAGTAGAAAATAATAAAAATACAAGTATAATAACCTCATCCACATGTAAAAAAAGCTTCTAAATAATGGAAGCCCTAATAATAAAAAAAAAGCCAACACTCAATCACATTAACTACAAACATGACAACAATGTGCTGTGTTTAAAAAATAAAATATTCTTATAACTTCAGACACACACATAAAAAATGCCCACATTCAGTTAAAAATTTTTTAAAAAAGTAAAAAATCATCCTTTATAATGGCTAAAAGAAAAGCCAAAATCATTCGGATATTTGTAGAACTTTTGGGCAGTTTTTATACATTTTGTGTCCAGAAAAGAAAACACTTGTATGAAGACAAGAAAAATTAAATAAAAAGTTTAATCATAGTACCTTTGTAACAATATTTAACATGGTGTACGGACAAAGAGAGTTAAACAAACAAAAAGGGTTAAAACAAAATGATTTTAAATTTTTGTCAGAAAGAGAATTATTTTCCTAGGATATGGGAATAAATGTATGAATTTTGTTGAAAAAGTTATACAATGCAATTCAACAAACAGGTGCAGGATCAGAAGCCAGAGGTTAAGGTCTGATATAAACATCATATCGTGACTTATTCAGGCGTCGTCCATTTTATTTCTCAATTTTGTATGCCCGTGTTCAACTCCTTAGTTTAGCGTGGTTAAGATACCCCAGTAGAAATTCGGCTTGACCCTCTTAAGATCAAAATCACAAAACATGGGTAAGAGAGGTCACAGTTGAAAAGGTCAACTTAGAGACCAGCTGCTGTGTCAAAAGCCATCAACGACCGACGAGTGGGCTGACGGCTTGTTCTCTGATACCAGGATCGATCCTGACCAAGCGAGCAGACTGGGATTGACCCTGAGTACCGCCATACCTGATGAGCTGTGATTGCTAAAGAGCTCAAGGTTTCAAGCAGACTAGACCCGGAACAACATCATGGCTTGGAACCGTCATATAAGCGGTCGCCGCGGGCAAGCTGCAGTCTGGAATACCGTCATAATTGGTCACCGTGGGCAGGCTGCAGCTCCTGAATGCGTTATACCTTGTCAGTTGTCTTTAAAAAAAAACGTGTGTGTGTGTGTGTGTGTGTGTGTGTGTGTGTGCAAATTGCTTTTTTGAATTTACTATATAAAAATAAATAAAATTTAAAAAAAAAAAAAAATAATTGCTTTACCTGGATATCTTTTTGGCTTTTCCTGTCTTCCATACTTGGTGTCCTCTGAACAAATTCATTCAAAATTCTGCAAATTACATCAAAAGAAAACAATGAGACTATTTTAATTTGATATTAAGCTTACTTTAAAAAAAAAATAAAGAAACACTGCTTCATTTTTATCTTTTTAATTATATATAATACAAATCCATAAAAAAATATGGCATCAGCTTTGTGACACTATTTAGCTATGGTAATTGGCTAACTAATTAACCATAGAAGTTATCCCAAAAGATATACCGTTCGATGTTAAAAAGATTTTATTTACGAAAAAGTTACTTTTCACAAAAGACAGTAAACCCAGAGAAAAAGCCATATGTGAGATTTTGTCAAATTGATTAATATTGTTGTAAGAAATGCCTTGCTGAGGAAAATATGAGAATTCGGAAAGAAAAGCAAATCACTAAGATATCAGGCAGACCACATGGCGGTCATAAAAATTTTGGCCTGAGACGATTGCCAATACAGGGTAGGGGGAATCAATATTAATTATCTTTCCAAGATATAATTTTTTTTTTTTTTTTCTTGAGTGCTGGCAAGGCAAAAGCCATATGGTATTTGTGGGAATTTTGGCATAAGAGAAAAATCTATCCAGATACGGGTGGAGAGGATTGTTATTATTTACTTTACCAAAGTGTCACTTTCAGACGTTGAGTAGCAATATGGTGATTATAAAATTTAGGGCATGAGAAAAGATAGCATGTTAGAATTGTGATTTGGTGAGATAAGGAATTTAATTTCTCAAGAAGCCAAGAGTTCCAGTAACTAACTTCATGAAGGGACCAAATGGCAAACTTTGACAGTGATTGATGGAATTGGTAAAGAGTGCTGGCTAAGTGGATTCTGAGTGACCAAAAGATATGATAGATTTTAAGTGGCAACATGGGATTCGTAAATATTTTGGCCGATGGGAAAAAAGAGAATTTTGTAAACAAAAATTCTGGGTTATAATTTAAAGAAGGCCAGCTTAGCCACACCCGCACAGTCATGATGCCATTGGTCGAGTGGTAACAATGGTGATAGGCGGAGGTGAATGGATGAGAAGGATAGAGAAGTTATTAATGCCCACTGAAGGGATTGGTATGAGAGATCAATATGAGAGAGGAAGAGTTTAAGAGGATAGCTCTCCTCCAACCTCCCCTCATGGACAAGGGAGACCCCCCAAAATGGAAAGTGATTAATTTTCCAAAAATGAAAAGTAATCAATTTTCCTGGCCTGACATAAAGAGATTTCTTGTTGGGAATTGAGATTTACCAAGAACCCCAGGCTGCATCTGGCCCCGCACCGGGTTTTTGGTCGGTACCCATATAGACAAACATCCTCGGGCCGTTCAACAGTAGAGTACATTTAGTTAGATCAAGTAACGGGAACTAGAGTGTTGCCTCTCAGAAGCTAACCAAGAGATTCCACAACCTCCAACTTCGCCTACCCTACCAATAGCAAATTATCTGACGAACAAAGCCAAGCCAGCACCTAAGAATTAAACCAGTTGACTTAAGATACCATACTTGCTTAAGAAACATAGAAGTGTCACAATCCATAGAAAACGGGATTGGAGGAAAACACACTCCTGTATATAACGGATAAAGTTAATTTGTTATTTCTTAACATATTTGAACCTCTTGGGTTTTTCTTTTAGTTGCTTCTTTTTCTTCACACTTGTGCAATATCACCTTCAGTCTGGACTCAACTTGCACTATGGCCAGACACCTGATCGATCTTGTCTATCTAAGATCAAAATCACAACATGGGTAGGTTAGACTTGAGATTGAAGCAGTTACTTCAGTAACCGTTCTGATATTGATAAGAACACCAAAAAGCCAACACCATTGCTAAAGAGCTCAAGGTTTCAAAGCATACTATCGGAAGACTAACTTTCCATGGTTAAATGTAATTAGCAGAAATGCCCAACAAATAGAATTGGCAAAGTTTTCAATAAAAATAACAAAAGAAAAGAACAGGGCAAAAATAATACTAAACAAACAATTTATGCAAGGCAAAGCAACAGTCATAAGGCAAAAAGTTCACAAACTAAGAATGGTGTTAACACACAAAAGGGATACAGACAAATGATCACAGCATTCTGACTTCAAGACAAGAAAGAATAAAAATATAGCAGATGAGAGTGAGTAGTTGTCTATCTTATTGGCCAGAAAGAAATCCCAGCATGCCTCTGTACAGTTTTGTCTTTAAAACTTGGAGAGGAAAATTTTTTTGCAGTCATTCATATATGGATGGGAAGCAATCGTTTAATGATTATATTCAAATAAATTTAACTAATTTATTTTAGATGTTGAGATAAGAAAGAATTCTTTTTCTGTGGCACGTCTCTTCAGGACATGTGTAAGGTTCAACATTCTAATAGGTTCATTTGACAATGTGGAAGTGAGTGAGCTGGTCGGCATAGACATCTTAAATGAAGTAAGCAAACTGGTTGACAAAGATGAGAACAGCCTATACTAAGATAATGGGCCAATCCTGATTACAAAGAGCAGCAAATGATTGAACAATTAAGGAAACTAAAGAGTGGTATACCTGGACGTCAAGTTGGACCTAGGATTGGGATACAAGGCTGTACAGGAAGCTAAAATGCCACCTATGCTAACCACCTGCAAAAATGTAATCCAACCAATTCATAGAGGGATAGATTGTCAACAAACTCATCAAACATTAACATCTTTGAGGTAATTTCCTCAAAGATTTCAATGTTTGATGAATACACACTCAAGTAGGAAAAAAATGACATTAGAAAAAGAAAAGAACAGAGTAAAAATAATACTGAGCAAACAATATATGCAAGGCAAAGCAACAGTCGTAAGACAAACAACCTCATTCAGTAACTATGCCTTGAGTGGCTCTTGGCTTTGTATAAGTAAAAAAAAATGCTGAGGAATACAAAATAGTGCTAAGAAAGGAGAGGTATGAGGCAATGCTGGTATAGAAAGGAAAAAAAGAAACAAAAAAAGAAACAAAAAAAGAGAAGGAAGCTCATCTGGTTCACAAAGCTGTTTAATATGTCAGGAAAAACCAGGATTGGAAAAATATTTTTCAAATTGTTGAAGAATTACTTCGCGAAGGAATTGGAATTGCCAAGGATCTTTACTACGAACAGAGTAAAAATAAGTTAAAGCTGTATGCTCAAAACAGAAAGCTATTATACAGAAGAGAGAATGAATAGCAAAAATGTAACTGTAGAGAACCAGACAAAGGTCCTCTTAAAAGAAATTATCAGGTTCAAAGTGTGGTATATCAGGAAACATTGAAGAGTGATGGATGTAATGTGTGTGTGTGTGTGTGTGTGTGTGTGTATATTACTGAATCTACAGAAGGGCCATTTAAAAATAGGTTTTATAATCATAAAATCTCAATAGAGACAGGTACAAAATGAGCACAGCACTTTCAAAGTATATTTGGGAACTAAAAGAAAAGACCATGGAGTGAATAGTGAGTGACATGGGAAAGGCTCAAGAAAATGGTAAGCTATGGAAAAGGATCAAAGTTTGGCAGTTTATGCCTGGAAGAGAAATTAGCAATAATTATGTATAAGAACACCGGGAATTTGCTAAAAAACAGTATCTGAGGTTATGACAAAATGGTAGCTTTATAAGGTTGCTGTCTTTTTAACACACACACACAAAAATTGTGTATATTGGCAGCAATCCCTCTTTTATACAAGATTCATTAAAGATAATTTACAAGGTACTGCAATTAAGCTTTTCATTTAATTTTCCTTGTGTTCATATAAGTGTTTTCTTTTCTGTAGAAATTGTTTAAATGTTCTGCATATCTGAGAACTTTCGGCTATTCTTTTAGCTATTATTCAAGATGATTTTTATTTTTAACTGAATGCATGGATATTTTTTTATGCATGTATCTAGAGTTACAGGAATTTTTCATTTTCCAAACATGGTCAGCACATTGTGGCCATGATCATAGTTGATGTTATTGAGTGTTGGTTCCAATCTAGAATAGGAATGATTACAAAATACTTTCCCATCCCCAATTTATAGGCAGAAGTACACAAACGCATGCTGGGATTTCTTCCTCGCGAATAAAATAGACCAGTTCTCGGTTTCATATGACTCAATTCCAGTCTGTCTTGAAGTCAGAATGCTATGTTGGCTTATCCAAAGTTGCACTTGTGTGTCAACCCCAATTCTTAGTTTGTGAACTTTTTGCCTTATTACTGTTAATTTGCTTTGTATATATTGTTTGATTGCTTTATATTATTTCTTGCCTGGTTTTCTTTTTTTTCTTGTTGCTTATTGCAAACTTTGTCAATTCTGTTTGTTGGGCAATTCTGTCATCTATTTACATTTAACCATAACCACTCACTCTACAGTTGACTTTTTCTTTTTTATTATTATTAATGCTTCCATTATTTTCATCATTTAAACACATACAGAAACTGACCAAACCCCATCTGCAACATGCTTGTAGAAATTACAAGGACAATAGTCTCATCAACATGTAAATAAAGACTAGAACTTGTATGTGGTTAAAAAAAAAAAAAAAAAAAAAAAAAACTTAGTTTTAATTATTATACAATACTTTGATAAAAAAAAAAATTTCAACAGTAAAATTGCTAAATCTTTGATTTTTATTGAAAAAGTCTGAGGAAAATGTGCACATGAATTCTCCAAACACATTAGCTGGACTGATGAAATACTTCTTAAAAATTAATAACATTACAACACAATATCAAAAATTAAAGACTGTTTATAAATCTTTCTAAAGAGTCTTTATAGTTTTATTAAGTGTTAATTTAAAGAAAAAAATGTCAGGAGTTTTGAACTTACTCAAGGAGCAGAAATAATCCTGGTGGTGTGAAATTCAGTGTAAGTCCTTCTTTTAGCAAAGCCAACAAAGATTGCTTTGAATCCAGCAATTGTTGCATAGATGTCTGCTGTACATATGCATAGAAAAACTGCAACATATTCACTTCAAGAGGAACAGACTTCTGGGAAAAAGAAAAAACAAAAAAAGAATTATGACAACAGGATGTAGAAACAAAAGAACTTTTCACAATTATTGAAATGCAAAATTATTGAAATTTTCAATAAACATATATATAGACTACATCAAATCACTACATGAATAGGGTTTTATAACACCCCAACACATGTTGAGTAATTTAATGTGGAGTTTTTTTATTATTATTATTATTATACCCAGGTCTTCGGGCAGACATCGCTCGCATTTATACCCAGGTCTTCGGGCAGACATCAGTTGCATTTATACCCAGGTCTTCAGGGAGACATCAGTTGCATTTATACCCAGGTCTTCAAGTAGACATCGGTCACATTTATAGCTGCATCTCTAGATAGATGACCATCAGGTTTATACACGGGTCTCTAGATAAACACTGCTTAGTTTTATACTCGAGTCTGCAAGCATGCACCTGGAAAGTGTGTGTTGCTGTTTTTTTTTGTTTTTTTAAATCAGTGGGAGATTCTTACCCTTTGAAAGGGATGTAGTCAGTATATTCTCCGCTCTACTGAAGGGGAATACATAAATGAGAACAGAAAAGTTCATAGACTGACTATGAACTTTTCACCCCACCGCCATAGTGAGAAGACAATAGTTATAGAATTTTATAATTCTATATCTCCAGAAAAATTGCCAGTGTTTGATCAAGTGTTTGTTTTATTTTACGGCATATCAACCTCAATGGGTTATTTAATGCGGACAAGATTTTTATTGCTGGTAATATTTTTTTTCAAATGCATTGCTGGTAAAAAATTTTTTCTTCAAAAATGTATCGCTTGTAATATCTTTTCAAAAATGTATTGCTGGTAATAACTTTTTTTACAAAGTATTTCAGGTATTAAAATCTATTTTTACACTTTCACAGTGTTTTGTCCCCAGTTTGGGGGTTAACTATTTGCCCATTGCTGGGACCCTAACAGGTGGTACCGCCTCAGGTCAGAGTGGACCTGAGAACACAATTAAGAGGTGGTTCCACACTCCTCAAAACCTCCTGATCAGAGACCTTGCTGTTGGACGTAGTTTATCATCTTACCCAGGACACGGATAAAAATTGCCAGAGGGTTGAGAGACAAAATTTTTAAAATAATTACTGAGCTTACCTTGCCCCGACCAAGATCATTAGGAGGTGGTTGCTTGAGGACTTGTTTCACTGTCTGCACAAGGGTGTCTGTGGGCAATACTCTAATTGCATCAACTAACTGTACAAGCAGCAGCTGATCTTCACATGGAGTTGGAATCACCTAAAATACAAATAGATAATATTATATAAACACTATGACAAATAGTACAATATTACCATTATCTATGCAATACTAAAACTCTAATCTTGTATATATGTATGTGTGTTCCTGAGATACAGCTTAAACAATACATAATACCCCAACCAATTTAGGAGAATACTGTACCTTGAAACACTTCCAAGTGCAATGCTAAATTTCATTAAAATTAGACAAGGGGTTCTGTTCTTTAGCTAGGGCTGTTTTTCTGTTTTTATGGTATTTTTAATAGGAAATGCAGTATTTGTTTTCAATACACAATTCTTATATCAATCAGAGTATATAAACAAACACTTGCATATTATATTTCAACTATTATGTCTGTGAAAAATAATAAACATTCATAATACATTCTAACAACATTATCAAATACATTTAAATATGCATAACATATAAATACAATTCTCTACATTGGCACTTTTTTATATAAACAACTACATGAATGGTGAAGAGGCTATGTGTGTCACATTTTTTGATGGAAAGAGGGCTTTGAAAATTTGATACTCACAGGCCAGATTGAAGGTAAGAGAGACAAAGCAAAAATCACATAACCTATCTAGCAAGATTGAGTAAATGGATGACAGAGATAGGTTTAGGAGAGCCAACAAAAAGAGAAAATTTATTAAGAGCTACAAAGGACAGGAAATTGTGGAGAGGCATGATCACCTACATTCTGAAGGGACACAGCACATAAAAGAAAGCATTTTGAATTTATATCAATCCTTGTACAACAAAGCTTGCATTTTTTTGGTTTTGGCTTCACTTACTTCTTTTAAAAAGCAAAAAAATGCAATTAGATTGAGAAAATGCTTTTAATACAGTACAACAAGGTTCATAATTTTATTAAAGAGAGATAACTTTGTTGAATGTGCGAGTGCTGTAACCATTATTGTCAGAAGATGACATCAGATCGAGTTAAAATTCCAGTCAAGGTTGATATGTTGATGCTGCACCAATGTAGGAATTCATCTCTTCTCCTGGGTAAAATAGTAGGGTAAGCTTTGATTGGTAACCAGCTGAACAGAATAACATCTCTGAATTCAAAGAATAACATCTCTGAATTCAAAAACCATTGAGAAAGTAATGGGCAAAGACTATCTCTCCCAAGAACAATAGTTTTCAGATGTTTTTTTTTTACTATATTCAAGAGCCACTCAATGTAGAGGATTACTGAATGTAGTTGTTGTATTAACATGAGGAGGAGGAGGTAAGAAGAGCAGATCATGAGGACATAGAGGAAAGATAAGAATTGACCCAAGACTCGCAGAGGTTAATTTGAAAAATTCTTTTGCTGAATAATAAGATTAACAATTTACCTTTTTGTGGTAACCAGGAATTTTCTTTCTTCGATCATTCCAAGCTACAGCCACTGACCCTAAAAGATTGACTCCATGAGGAACTGCAATGGGACTCAGAAACTCCAAGATATATGAACGTACAACCTGAAATGCAGAAAAGATTCTATGTATAGAATCAATATATAAAAGATATTCATCAAATAGGTATTAAAACTGCTAATTATGTAAGCATTTTTTATGAATTTTCTATACATTAATGCATTTGAAATGTTTAATATTTAGCATAATAGGAGTAGATAGGTTTGCCTATCGTCCTGTTCACACTCCTCCCTGTTCTTTTGATTAGGAGTCGAGATTTATCCCGTGTTTCCTGTTTAGGATTCTGGTTCCTTCTAAAGTCTTTCTCTTTTACTTCCACTAATCTCTTGTGTCTTTGTGGCATTATTGCTTTAGTTGGTGTGAAATGTTAGAAAAAAAAAAAATTTTACCAATTCCACACAAAATGGAAATGAAAACATTGAAATGAGAGAAAAAAGAAAAATGTATTATTACCTTGGGGGCACCAATAATCCAGTTGTGATGGATGCCGACAGTCTCTTCTTCAGACTTGGCAATTGCTTTCCACAGTGTCAGCATACAAGCAATGATACGAGGAAGAATACTGAGCAAGACTCTGCGAGCTTCCAAAAGTGGAGCCAATGACGCAGCATCTCTCTGAGGGCTGGTCTCCTATAAAAAATGATACAATGATAGACATCATGTATTTGAACAGATATAATCTGTACCTGACAGTCAGGTAATACAAAAAGTTTTCAAGCTTTTTTTTTTTTTTCTTAGTCCTTTTTATTTGATATCATTATTTGGAAGTAGTTTGAAAATCAAATTATAGTTTTAAAATTTCCCTATATTGTTTGGTTTTATATAAAAGAAAACTGGAGAAATTTTCTAAAATAAATTCTCAGTTGACTAAAAACATCACCTGCGAGATCAGTCAGTTATGTGCCATGCGTGAATCAGGCTTAAGCGATCATGTATCTTTCGATACATGACTGATGAGGCAAATTTTTTTCCCCTGCAGGAGGTTGCCATTTCTTTCTGCAGTAGACCAGTTGCTACCCAAGGCTATAGAACCTGCTATTTACCCATAGCTGAGGGGATAAGAGGAGGATTTATACCTTTCCCAACAGTTTAGCACATAAGTGAATGTAATGGATTCGACTGGAATTTGAACTCAGCTCTTCGATTCATCAATCCGAGCTGCTATCCATTACTCCACTGTGCCAGTGAGATATATCAGATTAAAACACAAGTTTATTAATAAAAATATAAATATTACTCTGTTTGTATTGCTTTTCCTAAAGACTGTATAGTAAGAGAGAGATTAAAAAAAAATTTAAAAGCCATGCCCCTTTAAGACATGGATGATCATGGCTCTCCATATCTTCCTTCTTTTATCATCTATGAATTATTATGCAGGGAGTGGTATGCTTTCACATTGCTTTCTACATGCTTTGGAATTGGAAATTTTCCTTCATTATCATCATCATTTGACTTCCCTATGGTTGGTCGGAACTCCATTGACAATCCCTTTCCACACTGTTTGGTCTTGCATGGCTGTCCCCCAGATCTCCAGTGTCCAACTCTGAGTCCTGAACTATGGTGTCTGGGAAAGTTTATTTTTGTGAGAAGACACTTCCAGAAGGATGCCATAGAAGTAAGGATGAGATGATTATCCTGTCCACTTGGTGGCAGTGGCCGGCAAACTCTAATCGTTTTTGTTTGAGCTTAAGAGAGATTGGTCTCAGTTCTCTGTAAATTGTCTTAAGCGTTCCTTCTCTTAGACTGGTTATCCCTCACAGCTAGAGAGCTCAGTCTACCCTGCTACTTAAAGTAGAGTTCCAGGAAGAAAAGACAGATCCATGCCTTCTCCATATGTGCAATAAACTAGCCTAGAATTTGAACTCAGCTGCGGCCATTCAGAAATATTTTCCTCTTACAGGTTACCAACTAAAAGTAATACATAATCTATTATAATACACTGGTTAGCAAACTGAGAGCTCCACTACTGCAACCTTGTGCCAGGCCAAGTTTAATGAAAGTAAAATCTATACATAATATAATTAATATGCTTACATTTTTTATACTCATGTTCACCCAGTACAAGGCACAGGAGCAACCCTCTTACCCAACTAACAGCCTTGCGCTACACTAAATTTAGCAAAAACTTATATAATGATAATTTTTGTCTGAATTTCTGAAATGAGGAGTTATCATTACACATAGACTATTGTCCTCATCTTCATTGTTATTATTACAATGTTTCAGCCACTCTGCCCTCCAGGCTTCATCAGGTGTATGCCAACTCAGGTAACCTACAGAGAATTTCAAAATGAACTCTTTATTTAACATACAGGAGAATATTGTTCTCATTCCACTGCCCATGTCCAGGTATATCTACAGGGAAATCTCTGTAGGTTACTCAGATCAACATGCACCTGATGAAGGCAGGAGTGCACAACAGCCGAAAATTTGGGATAACAACAAAGATGAGGACAATAGTCTGCTTGTAAATAAAAGAAATATATGACACCCTGATGATTAACAACCATATTAGGTGTCCCACTTCTCTAACCTAGTGCAAGATTGAGCTAAGGTTTATAAAAAGATTATATAAAATAGCTACCTGATGGTTAGTAAACCAATCTGGCTGACAAATACAAATGGCAGTATGGTAAGTTCAATTCTGACTGGAGCATCCCCTATTCTGGTATTGTACCAACTCAACTGCCTAAGGGAGACTGATATAGTTATATTCCTCCTTGACACTCCCAGGGATCAGTATATGAGCCAAGGTCTAAGGCAGATCTTTGAATGTTCATTTTTAAAGCATAAACTAGTGATGTTCCATCATCACAGAATGGACCCTGAATTTTCCCCAATATCAATAAATGGATGTTGTCAGGGAGACTCTGTACCTTGAGCGCCTAATGGGACTCAGACTAAACCTCAAATGGAACTCATACACATGATCCATTGCTAAATATACTGGAAAAATGGTTGGTTTTCTGTACCGCTCCAGTAAGTACCTGACTCCTCCTGCTCTCCTCTGCCTTTACAGGAGCCAGATTAAGCTGAAAACTGAGTATTGTTGCCCAGTCTTCACTTTCCAGTCTTGATAGAGTCCAAAAGCATTTCTGCGTCCTTGCGGATGAAAATTATTTTCCCACAGACAAAACATTACAAGCCTCTCACTGCTCTATTGCTATTTCCATGGAAAGTGTTCAGATGAATGACATTCCTTAGTCCCACAAGTTCTAATCTTCATGGCTAAGACCAACTGTGCTATGCACATTGTAGTGAATTATTCTCTTCATATTTCATTGGTGAGATGTAAGTTCCACGTAAGCAGCTTTATCTCACAAACCACTACAATCTTAACCTGCTCAAGTCTAGGATTAAAATCATTATCTTCCACACATATAACCATAAATAGTGCCTCTTACTCTGTAACCCTTTACCTCAAGTGGTTCTTGGGCATTGTACAGAGTGAACAACATGGTTATAAAAAAAAAAAATTACAATAGATTCTCTCTACTTAAAATATTGGAGCTACATAATCTTCTATTTTGCTTTGTAGCAGGCAAAGATTATTCAATAATCTAGTAAATGGCATTCACAGTTGCATTAAAGCTTAAACATGCAGAAGCAATGAAAACAGAATGGCAATAATATACTCAGCCATTCTTAATTCTTTTTTCTTTTATGGCTTATAAACCTTTTGCAGGTTATTTAAAGTCAGAAAATATTTTTAGACTGTATGAATTTTTTGGAGATGATAATGATGCACTGATAAGTCCTACGAGTTAACCCATACCTGGGGGGGGGAAGCGGTGGATTCATACATTTCTGAAGGTTATTTGCAAGTAAGTGAATATAACAAACCCAACAGGAATTGGAACTCAGCTCTCTGATCTCCAATTCCAAGCTGTTATCCATTACACCACTCACACACCCAAGCTTACAAGCACCTGGTATTTCCCAAGTGGTCATCCATCAAGGTACTGATTTTATATATATATATATATATATATATATATATATGTGTGTGTGGGTGGAGGGGGGAATGTATGACAAAGTGGAAAAAGTTTTTTTGTGACGTGTTTCGTCCTTTAGGACTTCAGACTAATATGTTACATTGGATTAAGCCCCAAAAACGAAACATAACTAGAAAACTTTTTACAATTTGTCATAAATTTTCCGCATTATTGTTCCTGACATATAAAAATATATATCATTATCTCATTATATATATATGTGTGTGTGTCAACCAGAAGTCCAGGGAACTTATATTAAAAAAAAATTCTTTATACTGTCTCCTTTAAAAAGGTATTTTGAAATCAGTGGAAATGAGGTGTTAATGTACTGCTCAAGAAAGGCAGCAGTAAAAGCTCACAGTTGCTTCATACATGGTGCACAAATAAACTGAACTTTTGGGTAGCACCTTGTGTATCATACATATATGACAATGTAGTGCAAATTATAATGTGTGTGTGTGTGTGTGTGTTTGCATACATTACATTTTATTTACTATACAAATAGAAACTACTATTTACACATTCACAAGTAACAAATGTCAAACAGAATATAATTTGATAATTATGATATAATAATGTAACAAAAAAAAAATTTTTCGATATAAATTTCAACATTTAAAAAATACTGAGGATAAATGAATGGAAAAAAAGAAACTTAAATTTAATTAATAAGGTTATATTTTAAAAAAATTTAAACAAATTCAGATCAATATTTCCAGGCTTATTACATATTTATTCCTCAAATTATAATAAAATTTCATTTATATTATTTATAAAAAATAAAATTACTATTTTATTGACATATCAATTTTGTATTTATCTAGGATTTTCTTTTCTTTTTTTTTTAAATACATGTTATATACAAAGTGGGTACTGAGAAAAATCCTCATGCTGACCCACTTTTCAAAATCAGAATTTCAATAACCAATTATCAGAATATTGATTTTGGAATGTGGATCAGGCTGAAAATTTTTCAGCTCCTCAGAACCTAAATCTTAAGAAAAGCTTTCAAAATTCTCAAAATCAAAATGACATTATTAACACTTGCCTATAAAATTAAAAACAAACCAGTTTTAGGAAATAGTTACAATGACTAATCGAGTCTTCATGGATATTTTGGAATAGCTGAGATTAGTTTT
The DNA here is from genome assembly GCA_903632075.3 of Acanthosepion pharaonis. Taxonomy (NCBI): domain Eukaryota; kingdom Metazoa; phylum Mollusca; class Cephalopoda; order Sepiida; family Sepiidae; genus Acanthosepion; species Acanthosepion pharaonis. The sequence goes on from CAHIKZ030000563.1 coordinate 928,548, forward strand.
CTTTTAATAGAAAAGAAACTAAATTTCATATATTAGCAGTGTATAATATTTTTTTTTTTTTTTTAAATCTGTTATAGTAACAAAATGCTTGCCACTTCAATTTGCAACAAGTATGCATTGTGTTACCATAAGAGTTATTTTTCATTAAGTAATTAGACCAGGTTGACAGGCAAGTTTATTGTTATGAACAGAGAATCTAAGAAACAGAAATAGTTTCAATAATTTAATGAATAACCTATTTTTTAAATTTCTACTTGTTTATTTTTCTACTGATTACTTGAGAAATTTACTATCAGTAACACCAAGATGTTTTAAAATAAAATAAAATAAAAAACATGACACCTATTCCAAACACAATGTATCCACTAAAAATAATGTTTGAAATTATAAAAACAATGAATTAAAAATAAATCTATTAATTCTTTAGAACTTGCTTTGATTACAGTCTATGAAAATGAACAGATATGAGCTAGGATGTAGGTTCAATCCCTGCTGGAGAGCATATATTCTTTATTAATATTACTCGAGTGCACCAGTCAATATACTTAATATGCACCTTAAAATAAAAAATGGGACGTCTATTTCAAACAAGAGTATCCAGTAAAAATAGCGTTTGAAGTAATAAACATATCAGATTAAGAATAGATCCATTAATTCTTTATAAATTGACACACACACAAGGTTTGCTTTAAGTGTTTAGTCAAAGATTTCTCGCATGAAGGGTTTAACTCTAGTAATTATAATAGAGTTTTTATATATATATATATATATATATATATATATATATATATAAAAAATTCATAGGCTTTAAATACATACATTTACTTTAAAGTAAAGGGCTGTAAAAAAAAAAGAAAATACTTTTGATACACCCTAATATGTAATATTAATATTTTGGAGTCAGATTTTAGGTATGTACATGAAATGAGCTTTGGAGTAAACATCTAAAAAAAAAAAAAAAAACTTGATACCACCTATAATAATAATAATTATTATTATTATTATTATATAGTCAAGTAATGAATAGTTTTTAGATATGTATATGAAATAAGCTTTTGAGTAAAGAACTGTAAAAAAAATTAAGTTATTTTCGATAAACCATAATATTTTACATCTCAATACTGTATTTGATTTGGTGACAAAGCAATTATTTTTTATAGAAATATGGTACACATTTCTGGACGTTTTCAAACTACTGAACTTGTTATTCATGTTCCTTTCATTGTCATAAAAGCTTTTTAGTCAATCTCTTCTATGGCTTTCTGCAGCCAAACAAACTCTGTGGAAGACACCTTGTATAACCTGAGAAGTGTCATGATCAGTTCAATAGATGTCTGAATTATATGATCCACAGTGTTGCTCATAAAACACTTGAAAAATGACCAAAACTGTCAATAGTCAAACAATTCATGGAATTATAAAGACTTTACAATATTTTGTTAATATGATTGATATTATTGTGTCTACATAACCAGAGAAAATAGTAAATTTCAACATGGTATCAAATATAGTCAACATATAAATTTTATAACAAAATTCATTTACAAACAACAGTTGGCAAAATCCAAATAATGCATATTATAATTTTAAAATATAAAAATACACCAAAATTATATATATATATATATATATATATGACAGGACAAAGTAGAAAAACTTGTAGATGACATGCTTTGTTGGACTCAGCTTCTTCAAGTCTAAATGAAAGACAAATGTGCTCAAGGAAAATGTGTTGTTATTTTTGAGAATAAACAGGGCAATAAATGAACTTATCAGATCTGACAACCAGAGACCAGAAAATGTTTGTTTTAAATGAAACACACACACACACCAACAACTAGTGTGTGTGTGCATAAAAAAAAAAAATTTTTTTGGTCTCTTATCCTTAAAAAACTCCTAACACATTTTCCTTACAGTTTTGTCTTTCATTCAAACCTGATGAAGCCTAACCTAACATCTTGGCAAAATGTGTCACCTATATTATGTTTTTCTATTGTTTCAACTTTTGTTTTGGATATATATATATATATATATATATATATATATATATATATATATATATATTTGGATAGCAACCTTTCTTTTAAACATCTTTTTGTTAAGAGTGGCAGACAACGAGAGTTTAATTAATTTTTTTTTTATTTAGTTTTTCCAGCATTCTTACGTTTTTCTGTTTGGTGGGAGTAAGGGAGCATAAAAATTTGCCATAATGTTAAGTGTCCCAAGCACTTTCAGCGACAACTTTAGAAAAGAAATTAATACCACCTAAAACAGAACCCACTTGAGAATGGCAAAAGAAGCAGACAAAATTGCTTGCGGCAATGAAAATTATGGAACATTTTTGTACTCCCAACAAATGGAAAAACGTTAAGAACACTGGAAAAACTAAACAAAAAAATGAATTAAATTTTCTTTGCCTGCCATATTTAACATTATATATATATATATATATATATATATATATATAAAGAAATATAATTTTAAGGTGTGTTATACTTATGGGATAAAGTGCTCAATATCAGAGATAGAGCATGTGTAAATATAAAAGTGAAAATTGAAGTCAACACTCAGAGTTGACAGGCTGTTTCATGCTGGACACAATCATCAGGATGCCTGACTGACCTGTCCCCTCTGAGTGTTGACTTCAATGTTCACTATATATATATAAATTTACTGAAAAGAAAAAGAATATAAAACAATCCATAAAATGAAAGAGCATCTCTTAAGTGGAGTTTTTCCAAACATACATTTGAATTTATTTTCATTTTTTTATACAAGTCTGTTTCTCCTCGACTGAGTAATTACAACTTGAGTAGCCTCTAATCAGATTCTTTTGTTGTTATTATCATTAATTTATATAGAGACTGAAGTATCAAGCTGTAACAACACTGCTGCAACTTTAATCAGAGCTTTTTATGAGGTAGAATGGCTCATCCCCACATGTGAACCAAGATAGTTTGTTATCAGCTAAGGCTGAAGATCAGAGCCTGCATAAATGATGGCAGAAAAAAATGAATTCATGTCTTTCACAAGGACAATGATGTAAACACAAACTGTTTCAGCTGGAATTTGAGCTTGGCTTGCCAGATCCATTAAACATGTTATCTTTTATGTCACCTGCATGTCCATAAACGTGTAATTACCCTTGGGAAAGGTATAAATCTACCTCTCCCACAGGTATGGGTTAATTAGTAGAACATATCAGTGAATCATTATTATTTAAAAAAAAATTTTTACAATCTAAAAATATTTTCTGGCTTTAAATAACATGCAAAAGGTTGATAAGCCATAAAAAACAATCAAATGATCAATCCTGGAGGTTAGCATCAGCCATACTGATGGAGGGCAAAAATAGTTCTATATGATGATTAAAGGAAAGGAGTTTTATTTTGAAGTATTAAAATTTACATCCATTTCTTGCCCTAGTTAACAATTAAATGAAGGTCATTTTCAAGAGTTTTACTTTTTCATCTTTATGTCTTGAAGTCTATAATCAAATGTTCACTCACAAGCTAGTCTACTGAGACTGTTGTTTTTTATGGGTGGAGAGATTATGGAGAGTCATCAGTCTAATATTCAAATAAGTATAACACTACACAAACAACTATTAAAAAATATTATGGTTCAAGAATTCTCTAAAATGCAATAATTTAAGAGCATTGTAACTTGATATAACTATTTCTCTATCTAAATATTCTTGTGAATAAAATTGTGTAGGATTGGGAGAATTCTTTTTTTTTTATATAAAATAAGGCATTTTCCAGTGCAATAGGTTAAAAAAGAAAAACGAGCCAATATGACATTTGGAGCATAAAAGAATCTAATTATACAAGAGGGTCACCAGAATGGTAAAGAGTAATTCCGTCACAGCTAATTATTCTAGAAAGCTAATTTATTTTATCAGAATCTCTAAATATCACTTCATACGAGGGCTGATCAAAAAGTATTGGGAATGATGTTATAAGAAGAAAACTACAATACATAACAATTCGCCATTTAATCTCCTTTGAAGTAGTCCTTTTCTGAAAGCTGGATTTGCTTGATGTCTTGAAATCTTGTTCTTATCAAATGGGATTTTATTTTTGAAGAAGAAAAAGTCGCAAAGAATAAGATCTGGGAAATATAGTTGTTGTTGGAGCTGGGGAATTTTGTCCTTTATCAAAAACTGGAGCACAAGCCATGGTTACTGATGAAATCTCTGTGGTGAGATGACCACACACTACACACTGTCCTTTCAAGCACTGCTATAAACAACAGTAGCAAGCGAGAATGTTATAACTCAGTATGTATGTGCACCAGAGTTCAAAGTCAATCTGTGTCAAGCAGCTTCACACTGCATACTTTAGCTGTTACCATAACAACAGTCCTGATACTTTTTGGTTAGACCTTTTTTTTTATATACACTATAACTGAAAACATTGTTCACTTTTGATGTGTTGATTCTGAGATACAGAAAATTCTCATTTTTGTTAGTCAGATCATCAGACACCTGAAGAAGGACAGAGGGCACAACATTCAAAACATTGTGGTAATTATAACAAAGATGAGGACATTGGTCCAAATGTAATTAATGATAAAGTCCCTAAAAATTGAAACTGAAATTAAAAGAAATTCATTCATGATACAAAGGGTGGGGTGTTTTTTTTTTGGGGGGTTCTCTTCACGTTTGTAACATATATTCTTTGAATCCACCAAGATGAATCATCAGTGAAGTTTTACAAGTTTAATTAAAAGTTTCAGGTATTTAATCATCAGACTCTTTCCACCAGGTAACCCTGTTTGTGTCGATTGAGTTCAAGCTCCCATGTTGGTGGTTGTGTGCTACGTATTCTTTAGACATGCTTGTTTTAACAGTTTTTTTTCTTCTTTAAGTGTTTCAAATGTTTTGCTATCAGCCAATGAAATTCTTCCACATGCTGCTGACATAACCATTTACTCCTGTCTCAATAGCAAGTCTGATCAGTTCAATACAGTCAAAATGGCAGCCTGTGTCCAAAATGACCTCCAGTCTGTTGTTAAAATGGGCAAAAGATGACTTGTTAATTAATCCCTCCAAAACTAAACTTCTCTCCATTAATCAACTGAGAGATCCCTCTCTGCATTCCATCAGCATGGTTAATGCTAACCTCCAGGAAAGTGACTTGTGCCTTCTCAGGATAACATTCTCAGCTGAGATGAAGTGGAGAGACAATATATCTTTTGCTAGGTCAACTGCTAAGAAAGTTGGTTCACTGTGCCGGACGAGACAATCTTTCTTTCCAGAATCTATCTTACATATCTATAAGTCTACCATTTGTCTATGCTTAAAATATTGTTGCCACATATGGTCCAGTTCCCCTCCTATTTACCTTGAGCTCCTTGATAAGATTCAAAGAAGAATCAGCAATATTATCAGTCCTCATCTGGCAGCTTAGCTTGGTTTCAGTCACTTTCTCACTGCCATAAGGCTGCCTTTTCTATAAATACTTTCATGGTAATTGTTTCGATGGGCCCTTCGCTATGGTACCAAGACTTGTATCGAGATCTCATAAATTTACAGTTGAGTTGGCTAGATGTAACTGTAAATTCTATGCTAACAGTTTCTTTTCTTGCACTTCATACTTGTGGATTCCATGCTTCCCAGCCAACTTTAATCCTCAAAAATTTAAATGCAATGTCAATCACTATCTACTGACGTGAAAAACACTAAGATTATATACTGTACAATTTTAAAATTTTATCATGTAGACCCATGCACAAACCTTACACACAATACATAACCATAGTGTTTTTTTACTTTACATGTAAAAATTTAATTTTCAGATGAACACAACAATTTTGTCTTAGAAAAAACAAGATTCTGATGATGACATTGTGCTAATGTCGGAAGTACTCAGAATAAAATGAATGTGCATCAACATGGCAATTTTCTTTCATCCTTTAATAAGGATACTAAGAAACTTTTCTGCAGTTACAAGAGGATCCTATTAAAAATAAGCAGACAAAACTTGTCTAAATTATTTTCTCCTGGTTTCTTGAGAGGTTATTTGGACTTATTTGTATTCTTAAGTGTGGTAAGACATTATTTGCTGTCATTTTTCTCACTTTTGTTTCTTTTTCCCTGATTTTAATCTCCCATTGTTAATTTATATTTGAAGATAATATTCACTCTTATTTCATTATTACTTTTGAAGATCAGGTGAAGAATTAAAAACAAAAATTAATTAAATATACAAAATACAAATCCAATCTCAATAGCCATTGTTCTGAGAAATTCATTTATTCTAAAGATTCTCTTGCAAAATTAATTTAAACTCAATCCCATTGAAACTTATTTGAAAGAACAATTTTCTTCTGGCGATTGGCAATAAATTTAGGGAACTATTTACAGCAGCATTTTTATCATACTATCAAAACTTGAAAACTAAATATCAATAAGTTTGTGAATAAGACGCCGATCTATCAATTGCACATCAGTTGGTTTTGTTTAAACATGTTTCATCTCTGTCTGCTCTGGCCTTTTAAGATATGTAATGCATTCAGCCAGAAAGGCAAGAAAACAACCAAGGTAAGGATATTAGTCCAGATGAATCAATGTAGGAAGATTAAAACATCATTCTAGTAAAATTTAGACAACTACTTCATATATGTCCAAATGAAACCTAAGGACATTTCATACAAAAATACTTTTATATTGGCATGAAATATGCACTGTTAACCTTCAGAACTCTGCATTATTAATATGACTTCCCTTTCCACTATATTCTTTTTCAAGGCATCTCAAATGAAGTAACCGTATTGTTAATTTCACTCAAAGGTGTTTTCTGTTGCCATAGTAGGAAATGGCAACACAACTATGATTCACCTTCAGTGCCTGGATAAACTTTTTGCACAGTAAATGAAGTCACATACAGAGTGATAGAGGTTAAGGCAAATTCAGTGTTCGAATATTCATTTAATCTTGAATAAAATCTTATGATTTTAATAACAATCAAAAATTTAAATCTCTTTTTTTTATGGATTGTTTCAATGTTCAATAATTTTAAAAGGTTCAATATTTGCAAATAATATGAAAAGATAAGAAAAAAGAAATAACCCAATCGCAAAATGCATAAACAGGAATACACAGCAAAGAGTTTGTTTACTCTCACTTGAGGAAAAAAAAAAAAAACAATCAGCAGAAGCAAAAAATATGAAGAGAATTCAAGAAGAGAAAATGACAAAGGGGGCAATAAATCTTTAGAGGGCAAAGAGAAAGAATCTGAGCTTTAAGGCTAAGCTAGAAAAATTGACCCACAATAAATAGGATAACAAATTTAAAAAAAAAAAAAAAAAAAAAAAAAGAACCATGCTGAAGACAACAGTGCAGAATTGTATAAAACATTTTGAATTCAGCAACAAATTCACTGGAAACAGAGACAGCTGAATAAAAGCAATAAAGGATAAAGCAAATATCAAAGTTTGATTTTGTGGTGTTTTCATGTTAAAAATGGTTATTTAATTAACTGTTTCTAAGCAAATAAATTCATCTAATTATTTCTTTAGAAAAAATCTTTCAGTATCTGTGTATATTTCTGAGATGAGGTATTGTAACTATTTACATTGTTCTAACTGTTGTCCTTATCTTTGTTGTCATATTCGCAACATTTCAGCTATTGTACGCTCTGGCCTTCTTCAGGTGATTGGACACATGGCCCAGTGAATAGGGTTGAAGTAATTCAAAGAGGTGTGAGTTCAATACCTGGCCACAGCAGAGGTGAACAAAAATTTGAGGTGTTGAATTAAAGGGAAATGACTGAGACTGAGATATCTGGAAGAGGCATGGCACATGGAACTAGAACAATCTACCCACTGTGGACAAAATAAAGGATTCAGTTCAAAATTCCAATCACCTGAAGAAGACTGGAGTGTACAACAGCTGAAATGTTGTGAACATGGCAACTAAGATGAGGACAACGGTCTAAATAATGTAAATTGCTATCTCACAGATGTGTCGTGCCTTCCCTCTGTCTTTCCTACAAGTACTTTCATGGCAACTGTTCCAATGAGCTACTTTCACTGATTCCCAAATTGCATGAATTTAAGCGTGTTACTAGGTTGGCATCTTGGTCCCACCCTTTCACTGTCAAAATGGCTAAATGTAGCCATCTCTTCTACTCCAACAGCTTCTTATCTCACACCTCCCATCAGTGAAACTCCCTTCCTCTTACTTGCATCCCTGATAGCTATAATATTCAAATATTCAAATATAATGTCAATCGACATCTTCTGATGCCTTGACCTTCATCCCTGTCCTTCTCTTTATCCTTTTCCCAAACACTCCTCTTCACTCTTACTGTCTGTAACCTCTTGTGTACTAGTGGCACTACTGCCTTGCTTGGGGAAATTTTTCTTAAACAAATAAATAAAATAAAAATCCTTCACAATAATTTTTGAAAAATACTTTAAAAGGTGAGCTTTTGATTTAGTTAAAATACACAAAAGATAATGTTTATGTTCTATTACTACTCTTTGATTTAGCAAATAACAGAAGGACATTAGTGATACTGGGTAAAGTATTTGCTATTTGACCAGAAAATAATTAAGAAATACACAGTTGACCTTGGCCTTTGTACTCGGTCAATTTATACAAGTGAAATACTCAATCACTAGTATTATAACAAATTTAGTTATTGAACCCTTATTAACTGCTGTATTTACAGTTGATTAGTCTTAATTTTAAAAATTTAGTAAGTTTAGTCAACCTTTTGTGGCCACTGCAGTAGCAAATGACATATAAAAGCAGTGAACTATTAATAGAAATACTCTTAATGCCACATAAGAGAGAGAGAGACCATTAAAGACTTCACACTGTCAGAAGTCATAATCATAAATGTTTTCCATTTGAATTTATGAAATAAAGAATTATTACCTAGCATTGTGGATTGAATAATGTAGACAACTCAAATTTTGAAGTCATCTGAAGAAGGGAAGTCAATACAAAAGCCAAAATAGTGTGACTATAAAAATCAAAAGTCAGGCACCAGTTGAAATATAATCACAAATATGCTTGTTTGTGTAATAGGATCAAAATGCCAGTTGCTACATAATCATTAAATAAAAGGCAATATCTACTTAAATGGGTGACCATTTAAGAAGCTTCTATTTTGTAAGCAGAAAAACTTTTTTTTTTTTTTTTTTTTTTTACAATGTTCACCCTGTACAAGGCCCAAGAGCCACTCAAAGTAGAGGGGGTACAGAGTAAGCGGTATAGTTTGTGGGAAAAATAAATGTTTAATCCTAGCCTTGAACAAGTTAAGATTGTAGTGATCGGGAAAGCATTGTCTTTGGAGTCAGTTTCACAAAGCAGTAGTTTGTGGGAAGAAGCTGTTTGAGCAGAACTTGCATCTCACCAATGCAATACAAATAAAATAAAGGTTTTTTTTTTCTACAATGGGGCATGACATGGCAGGTCTTGGCCGTGAAGGTTAGAACTGGTGGAACTTGGGAAAGTAGTTTGTCTGAACACTTTCCATATAAATAATGAAAGAGTAGCAAGAGACTTGCGACGTTTCATCTGTGAGAAAGTTATTGTAGGGTAAAAAATAATTTGTCCCCCACAACATGTTCTATAAAACAAGAGAAAATTCTAATAAAATTCTTGAAACACTTTTATCCAATTACTTATTTTTTAAAAATAAAATAATTTAAAAAGCCAGCATAAAAATTAAGCTTCTACAAATTGTCATCCCAATTTTATAATTTTCAGATTTAAAAAAGTCACAATCATTTCTAACCAGTTAGCTTTATGTACCTTTAATTAAATTCATAAACAGGCAGGTAAAAAGTTTCAGTAACTGTAGTAAAATAAAAAAAATATTACATTTTGTTTTTTGATTTTCTTTTAATTATATTTTGATGTGATAATAAATGTTTTTTTTTTTTTTAATTTTTTATCCATTTCAAAATTTTGGGAGGTTAAAAAAAAAAAAAAAAACACGTTGTGAGTGAATAAGTATTTTTCTGTTTTGCTTTAGGCATAACAAGATCTATAATGAAACTATACCTTCTTGTAATCCTTCTCTCTCTCTTTCTCTGTCACTTTACCTCTCAATGCCTATGTATTTCAAATTTGAATTAGCCAGAGCTTTGATTCATATTCAGCAGAACAAACAAAATCAAGCCCAGGGGTGACTGCCTTGAATGAAATAAATGTCTCACCCCTACATCCAATTTGTTCAGGCCATTACAATGTTTAGATACTTGAAAAGACTATGGAGATAAAATATCTTTCTATTAAAATAAACCTAAAACTTAACACGCCCATTTATCATCTTGGTATCACTACCACCATCAACACGTGTTTGTAAAATCTAAAGTATCTGAATGATGACAATTCAGATTCTAAACGTATATTTATGTGAAGACAGCAGCTATAACCCTTTTCAGGTTTCAGCAATTTTATAGGTAGCAAGGATAAGCCAGATGTGCAGTGATATAATGGAGAGCGGCTCAGAATGAAAAATTGGAGAGCCGGGTTCAAATTCCAGAAGAGTTCATTGCATCGACTTACATGCAAATATCCTTGAGAAAGGCATGAATCCATTTCTTTTTTTTTTCCTCACCAGCTACAGGTAAATAGCAGGACAGACTGGGCTCTATAGCCTCAGTTGGCAACCAGTCTAGGAGAAGGAAAACTCTGAATTCAAACCAGTCTGGAGAGTGTCAGGCTTCATCAGGCTATCTTGCCCAGGACATACCACTTCTGCAACAACTACAGTAGATGTGGTGCCCTTATGACTCTAAGGAGTTACAGGACTCGTGATTGGGAAGAATAAAAGCTAAGGACTGCAAAGCAGCCATTGTTTGACTTCACTTAGTGAACAAAGAGATTGGTGAAGAAATTTCATTCTTCCTCTTTGGTTATGTGTCTTTATCGTTATATAATCCAAAATATTCAACTGGCATAAATAGGGGCACCCAAGTTGCAAGAATTAGTTTAAGAATGCAATGACACCTATACAAAGTCTGCTTGGAAAGTACCCAGCCATTTAATATAAACAAAAAAAAAAAAAAAAAACCTAACAATAATAACAGTGCCATAGCCCTCTTCAAAATACTCCCCCAGAACCACAGTATCTCTCCCATTCAAAACAGTCTGCAATGTTATTTCTGGGATCACCATCAACTGCCTTGTTGTTGTTCTCTGTAATGTTTTATTTTATCCATGGCCTAAAATCTCCATACAGTGGAGATTTTAGCTTTGAGAAAAGCCAAAAGTCATCAAGTGACACAGAGTTGGGGGTACTGATAAACTTGATTGGTGCTATCTTTCAACAAAATACCCCGCACAGGACGTCATTATGAATGTGATGGTCACACAGTACTCTAATTTATCAAATACAAGTGTTAGCTCAATTATTTTCTTCCATTTACCAAACCCAGGCCCAGACAGGGCATTTATTTGGCATAACATGCTTATTATTTTTTTTCAAATAATTCCATATACAACACAATTATTTTGTTACAAAAACCAATGATTACCAATCTATTTAATAAGTTGAAAAATTTCCACTAGCATAACTATTACAGACAGCATTCATATTTGGCATGAAAGAGGATACATGAGCATGTCTGCCCATGCATGTGCAGTAAGGTTCCTCCTGATTAGCTGCACCAAGGTTGCACAACCAGTTCTAGAGATGTGGCTGGATTCTTTCCGGACAGATTTCATATAGACCAAGCAGTACCAAAGTATTATTTGTTGCCCCACCCTCCTGTTAGAAGAAAGCTGCAAACTCAATAAAAAAAATATATTCTTGTCTACATCTCCACAGGTTAGCTGCAGGTTAAAACGAAAGGAAAAAAAAAAAAACTCAGACCAAGCAAATTTAAAGAGACTGCAGCAAACTTTAGTTATGTTAATTTGTGTCATGAGAAGAAGAAAAAAAAAAAAAAACAATGTCAATAAAAACCAAAAGGGATGCTGGCCAATCAAAGAGGCAGGAAGACAAATCAACACTTTTGTAAGAAATGAGTAAAGCAATCAGGGGAAAGATGTTGAGTTGGTGAGAGGAAGCTGCCACAGTTAAGCGACAGAGATAGACAAGAGAGAGAGAGAGAGAGTGGTAGGTCCAGGGTGGTGTCCCTGGATAGAACAGGAAGGATCATCAGCAAACACATTCAGCAACACAGGCCCCCCTCCAAGGAGACACACAGCAATATAATATCAAGTAGTTTTCGAATCACATGTGACTATTTTTTTTTCCTAAGCTCTAAACCAGCCCTTAAAACTCTCAGAAGACGCTATGCACTATTTCTCGATAATTTGAAAGAAGCATATTATTAAAATATTATTAAATATAGAAGTAACATAGTAAACTATATCTATTTATAACTCTAAAACAAAAACTCGTCTCTTAACCTTTTGAACTGGTGTACAAGAAAAATGTTCAGAGTCTCATCACGGTGACAAACTAGTTATCTGAAGAGGTAAATACAACTAGGCTGTTTGGATAAGCAACTGCGTATCAACCTAAATACCCAGGGATAGTATATCGGCAAGTAGTCTACCCTCAAGGTTTAACAGGTCAAGATCAATAATTAAAAGCAATTAATTACCTATAAACTTTTTTTTTTTTTTTTTTTTACACAGTTCACCAATACATCCCATCACTTTCTTTAAAGCAGCCAACAAAAATCATAGTTAAATGCTTTATTTTTCTGGGAAAAGTTAAAAACTTATGCATATCATGAATGACTTCCTTGACAAAAAAAAAACTTTTAACCCTCAATCAGTTCAATGGTAATATTAGCAGTTGTCCACATAAGGAAAAGCAGTTGTCCACATAAGGAAACATTTAGCATTCATTGCTCAAGCATTTAGACTTACTGTTGGCTGAAATTTATAAAAATTTTTCTCATAAAACAATTTTTCAGGAAAATAGCTTTTTAGAGTTCAGTTACTGTTAATGCTTTCCAGTATTGATGGGGGTTTCCTTCCTTGCTTTTTGCTTGAGCTAGTGTGGAACGTCAGCATCTTGATTACGTAATTATTCTCTCTTCGAGTTATATGTGCCATCCATTTTAGTTGTTACCACTGTTAAAAGTCTTCAAATAATGTAGTTTCTGTTATCTGGTACAGTTGTGATTCTGCAATACCAATCCACAATGTTTGAGGAAGGATAGTCCATATTGGGGCCTACACAATTCACTTGCTTGAAGCCATTTTTGACCATCAGAAAGCAGTTGCATATAATCAATAGCTTAGATATTCCTGAAAGAGTTTGGCACCATATGAAAGTCTTGATCTGACAAGGCTATTTAAGAACCCTACTCTCGGTTATAGATTAATGTTTTGGTTTTGTAGCAGTTTGCAGTGTTGGGAAAAATTACCCCTAGCACAATACATTCCATGTTCAGTCTCCTTATCACCTATACTAAATTTATTATAACTGATCCATACCCAAAGATATTTGAAATGTTTAGTATTTACAAATTCCACATCTTAGATTTTATGAAGGATTCAGGGTATACACCATCACTGCTTTATTCCTATTCTAGTTCATAGTTTCAGTTTTGGAAAGGTTTATCTTCAGTTCTACTTATTGGTAGAAGATGCTGGCTTTTTGTTCAAGATCATTCTTGTCACAAGAAACGCTCTACAATTTTTTTTTTTTTTAATAATAATATTCATCAAGTAGCAAAAGTCAGATTTTCATAATTAGTCAAGTAGCTTTCTGAATAGTTCTGTCAAGTACGAAAAGGAGTTTCTGGTTTTAGTCATATTTGCACAAATTACCAGTACATGACCGTAAAGTGCACCTTCTCAGGCTAACATTCTCAGCTAACATGAAGTGGAATGATTATAATGAATCCATTGCTAGATCAGCTGTTAAGAAAGTTGGTTCACTGTGTTGTATAAGACAGTTTTTCTCTCCAGAATGTATCTTACATATCTATGTCTACCATTAGTTCATGCTTAGAATATTGCTGCCACATCTGGTGATCCTGCAATTTACCTTGAGCTCCTTGATGAAATCCAAAGAAGCATCAGCAATATTATTGGTCCTGATCTGGCTGCTCAGCTTCAGTCACTTTCCCACTGCCATAAGATTGTCTCCCTATAAATACTTGTCAATTTTTCAGATTAGCTCTTCACTATGGTACCTAGACATTTTGAATTGAAGCGCAGTGCTAGACTGGTGTCGAGATCTCATCAATTAAGCTGGCTAGATGTAAACGTAACTTCTATGCTAACAGTCTCTTTTCTACAACTTTTCCCTTGTAGAACTCCCTTCTAGCTCCATTCTTTCTAGTCAACTTTAATCTGCAAAAATCTAACTGCAATATCAATTGCTATCTGCTTTTCTCCTGGTTACTCTTTTCTCTTCCCACCCATTATTAATGTTTCTGTTCCTAATTCTTTCACACCCAGTAACCCCTTGAGTCTTAGTGGTTTTACTGCCTTGCTGGGGGTGAAATAGATAAAAAAAAAAAGTAAAGGCTAATAATTTTGGTAGAAATGAATGCAAAGATTGCAGTAACTAGTTCCTTACATAGAATGTGGAAAAAAATAAAAAAAGTTGAAGTGGGGGGTCAGAGTGATCATAAAATGTTTTAAAATAACCTACTAAATTGTGATTTTCAAAACTTAAAATTCTTTTTTTTTAATTTTTTAATTCCATTCATCAAACTAAAACTTTTAGTTCTTTTTTTTTTTTTTCTTTTTCATTCAATCCTATAAAATCCAGAAAGAACACTTAAGACAATATATGAATATAACAAGAGAATTAATAACTAAATGATATAGCTATAATATTTTAAATGGAGTGTTTAAAAGCCTCATGGTATTAACGCTGTGAAAATGGCCGACAGTACTAATGGATGGTTTAAAGAGGCTCCATATTCTTTAATATCATAACATCCAATCAATTGTGAATGCAACGTTTTAGAGAGTTATGAAAATTTCTTCAAGTTTTAACATCTCCAAGTTAACAAGAATTCCGTCTGTGAAATTTTGGTTTCTGACTTTTCAACTTAATCGTTAAAATAAAAGAATGAACAAGCTATAACCTGTATCTATAATCTCATACTTATCGCCTTTCAGAGTTGCTAATCAAAAATGGTCCTCCCCCACCTTCAGATTGAAATGACAATTTCCATCTTATTTTTAAACATTCCCTCTATATATAAGTTGTATGGATATGGGTTTGTCACACCGGATTTCACACTTTTCCGATCATTATTTTGATTGCAAAAGTGTTAAACCCTGGGTTACAAACTCATATCCATGAAACATATTATGTTAGCACTATCACTAATATTGAGTGCTTTCCACTAAGTACCACACATATAAAATTACATACACATATATATATATATATATATATATATATATATATATATATATATATATATATAAGAAATATAATTTTAAGGTGTGCTATATTTATGGGATAAAGTGCTCAATCTCAGAGATAGAGCGTATGTAAATATAAATATAAAAGTGAACATTGAAGTCAACACTTAGAGGCGACAGGCCGTTTCAAGCCTGACGATTGCGTCAAGCATGAAACAGCCTGTCACCTCTGAGTGTTGACTTCAATGTTCATATATATATATATATATATATATATATATATATATATATATATATATATATATAGCTGATATCCACTGACAAGTGAACAGATGGCTTCATCTACAAATCCCTGCTCAAGGATGCTGAAGGTAATATCAATCAAATAAGTGACAAACCTTTTACTTATATATATATATATATATATATATATATATATATATGTATACACTTCTGTTTTTGACATGTTTCACCCAAAAATCAGTATCATCAAAAAATTTATTTTTCATGACACTAATTCATCAGCAAAACACAACAATACAGAAATTTATCAAATTGTCTTATATATTTACCAACAAGCTAAAAAATAAGGATTAAATCTGGCAGAATGATTAAATAAGGGAACTTTTATAAATTTAACATGCTTCCCTATTTCTGATGAAGCCAAAAAGTGTTAAATTATATATATCTCAGTTTTTCCCTTTGCTCATATATTGGAGATGTCAATCAAAAAGACTCCACCTATCAAGATTAGTACTTTTGGTAACTAAAGCACTGCATCCATCCCATAGTATTTAGGCTATTTATTCAGCATTTGACCAATTCTGCTTCTGCTTTCATTAACAACCTTCTAGGTCTTACTGGAGCTGTGTATCTCCTTTGGAACAATGAGGTGCACCATGCATACCCGACTAGTACTGACTGGATTGAACACATGGATGAGGTTGGTGATGATCTGTCCTGCACTGTAAGAATCCGAAGCCGATGGTGTTCCCAGTGTAGCTGTATTATGTTGATTAATAGATACCGGCGATGTGTTGTCCAGTAGACAATAATGGCAAATTGTTGTAAGGCCTTCCAGCATGGTCAACATGTGGTCAGGAGGAAGACTTTTTAGCTGGCCATTTCTACAAAAAAAAAAAAAAAATGTCAATATCAAAATTGATTATTAATTAAAAAAACAACAAAATAAAATAAAGAAATCAATTACACACACACCCACACACACCTATGTTGTTGGTCGATTTTGTTTAGCAGCCTATCAACCTCTATGGGTTATTTAATCTTTAACATTCTGGAGGTGATTTTTTTTGTTTGCAAAGCAAAAATTTTATTTTAACACTGCAAGTGACTCAGATAAATGATGGCATGTTTGTATTTTGCAGTTAGTGTTGTCATATCCTGCTATGGCAACAGAAAATGACCATGACTCAAATTAAGTAGTGTAGTAGAGGAGCCTTGAAAAACAAAGTAATGGAAAGGAATGTAGTGAATAATGTAGCATGTTAAAGGTTAATACCAAAATCTAAATATTTTGAACACAATTTTATTACTTCATCTATACTATGTATCAGTGTTTTGTAACCATTTTTAATTCAGGGTGCACTTATAGAAAATCTAAAACTCTGAAGCATACTTTAAATTTTAATAAGGAAAAATTAGTCATTAAATTTAAAAAGTCTCCTGAAATAAGCATTTCTTTTTAAGACATTACGTCGTATATTTAAGTGGTAGAGTTTTCATTGAAATGGATTTATGAAGAATCTGCTATTTTTCTTTTTGGAGAGACTGATAATGACTTATTTAAATCTGTCGAGGAAGGCAAAAGGCAAAGGATTATCCACCCCTTCTTAAAGATTAAGGAATTTAGCATCCAGTTTAAAATATCAAATGACAAAGACTTGATTTAGACATGGAAGCCATGTGTTTGGAGTCTCTAGTTTTTTAAAAATATTTTTTTTTTTTTTTTTTTACATGTAAAAATATTTAATAAATTACCCTTCTCTAAACTTAAGGACACATCTGACTACCTTTCAGAGCACATTAGCATGCCTGTGTACACACGTTGAGAAACACTGCCATATACTTTAAATAGGTATTGTTGGTAATTTTGCTATAAATATGTATATTTGGTAATTTTTTGAAAAAATTTTTTATATATAAAAATGTATTTTTATACTTTCATAGTGTTTTGTTTTTGTTTGGGGGTTAACTATTTGCTGTTAGCTGGGACCCTAACAGATGCTACCACGCTGGGTCAGAGTGAACCTGGAAAAGACAGCAATTAAGAGGTATTATACATATGTTGTGACAGTGTAGTAAATATTAATAAGAAATTTTTCAAACACTGTTTAAAAAAAAAAAAAAATTACAAAAATATATCAATTTTGCATTTAAAGATTAAAAAGAACCCTATTTACACCAATATACGTATATCAAACATTTTTGAAGATTATATATTTCAGACAAACATTAACACCCTATTTGTCTGGGAGCAGGTATGAACATTTAAAAAAAAAAAAAAAATGTTCAAAGGAGCTCATTTTCCATATTAATTTGAAAAATTTCTTACCTTTCTTCCTTTGAGGCTGTGTACAAAAGAGAGACAGATTCCAAATTACGACAGAGCTGAGAAACTACCACCATGACCACAGACGCCAATGCCTTGCCCATATGGGGCAGGGCAGCAGTAATCATGGAAATCCAGTGCCGGTGCATGTGAGCTCTGTGCACTTGCTTTAAGGCACTCAGCACAGCAGATAAGAACATAGTCTGCTGAACAATTGGCAGTCCAGAGTTGTAACGCACACGCAGCAGAGATGAGTGGATGTTAGATTTAGATCGATCGCCATCTACAGACGAGGAGGGCACATTGTCTGCACTGGTTCCATCTCCACCCACTGCGGTGGTCGATGTGCTAGTAGCACCTTTGATGCGCTGAATCTGGCCCTCCAGCATCACCATAACCAGCAACAGATTCAACAGTTCAATCTGAAATGTTTCGTTGGCGCTTGCCTCCAGACTGTCCTCGTTGAACGATACGATTGTCTCGGTGAAGTTGACGGGCTGCAGCACGTTGCTCGGGGTTTGCCGAGCATTGTAGACACTGGCAAGAACTGAGTGCAGGATAGCCTTTTGCAGTTTGCATTTGGTCAGCAGGTCGCTGATGTAGGAGACAAAGCTCTTGCCACTCTCCTTCATGATATTGATCAACTCGGACACAAGGTGCTTGAGGATCTCCGCACTCAGTATGTGCACCTCTTTGTTGCCGTGCAGCTCGTCCAGAGACAGCTTGCTCATCATTAGGTTCGGATAGTAAGAGCGGATGAAATACAGACAGAGAGAGATCACAATCTCCAGATACATGTTTGTTCGGTAGTTGGACATAACATCCGATGGTAGCTCTCCAAAGAAATTCTTTCCAAACACTGACTTACGGTGACGAGCAAGAAGCATTTGTAATTTGGGTAATTGTAGTGACCGATTCGTACTGATACTGGTCGTTGCCATGGCAGTGACCATAAGACGAGGGCAAGTAATGAGCATGGACTTCAACGTCGACAAGGCATACAATGTCTGTTGGCAGTCATATTTCTGTACATAAAGAAGTACATGCATATGCAATGTATGGATGCCAGTCGTCTCATCCTCTTGTTCAATGTTCTGACTGACCTGACTACTGTTAGTAGCACTGCTATCTTTGCCAGCATGACCAACGGAAGGTTTTGACAAATCCATCTCACTGCCCATTGGAGAGTCTATTTCCAAACCACTTTTATCTATAGCGTTCAAAAGGTCCTCATCACCGAGGATACTACTGCCTTTGGAATTGGTATCAGGTTTTCCATCAGGGAGACAGAAATCTTCCGTGATTTCAATCTCCTTGCTCGAGAGCAGTGGCTCCCTCGTGACCATATCGATGATCTCATCGAGGATCTCCTTAACAATGGCTTCGCTGGACTCGCTGCTTTGGTCATCTATTGTCACCGTGCTTTCCGAAGTCTCATTCTCGTCAAAGTAAATTCCCTCCTTTGCACACGTCTCCTTGTCCAGTCGGCGAATGTTACCCAGGTCAAAATTCTGAGCAGAGGGTGGCAGCTCAAATCCATCAAATATCAAACGATCCAACGAATTTGCTGACCCACCAAATGGGTTAATCCGGAGATTTAGATTCTCTGGATTAACTCTTTCAAAGGGCATGTCAATCTGAGCTCTGGTTGGTGCTGTCATCACCCCAGAGCCTTTCTCATTCATAACAGTCAGGGCAAAAGATTTAAGCTCCTCCACATTCTTCTTGGAAATATTTTTGGCCTGTGAGCTAACATGGTAGATGATATTACCCCCTTCACTGCTGATGGCATAAATCTTTGTATCCGATTTGTCCTCATCTACATCGGATAACTTCACTTTTTTCGGTTGGTGAATATTTACATGCTGAATAGATATCCTGAAAAAATAAAATGAAAATCAATTCAAAGTATATGAATTAATTAAAATTAATTCATATTACATGAATATTTACATCCTGAAAAAATAAAATTAATTCAAAGTAACAATGTTGTAATAATTATCAGTGACATGACTTAACCACAAAAGGTCACAGCAATGTTTCAAAAGAACACATCATGGTTATAGATTTATTTACTGTTCAAAATAAAGATACTTTTATTCGAAAAGAAACAATACGATTCAAAATGAAAAGATTATTCTCCATTGAACAAATTCTTTTATTCAAAATAAATGATACTCTTGTTCAAAACAATGAAACCTGTATTCACTGTAGACAATCTGAAATTCTACCACTCAAGTGTCATGCTAAATTAAATTACAAGTAATGATCTGTGTCAGATTTTTGCCACCTCTTAGTCCAATGTTTAATCCAGTAATAGAAGAGGCTTTCAGTTCTTTGAAAGCCAAATTTCCTGACGATCCTGAAATTTCATGCAATACATAGCAATTAAAGAACAAGCCTATTCTGGATTTTGAAGAATTTTTCTATAAATGTCGATGGTTTTTATTCTCACATGACAGAATTTTATGAAAAATGTTTGGCCAAAGCTCCAATATTGAACTGCACCTATGTTAATATCAAACAAGAAAAAATAGTTTATCTACCTACAACACAAATGGGCAAAATATAGTTTAAAATATGAAACCAAAAGTATTTTTTGATTCATTAATGGTATCATTACTTTGAATTCACATCTTTAGTGAATAACAGTTTCAATGCTTTGAATGTCTTATCTTGAATAAAGATATCTTTATATTGAATAAAATAATTTGTTCAATGAATCATAGTTCTTTTAGTTTGAATAAAAGTATCCTTAATTTGAATAGAAGTAACTTGCTGAGTGAGTAACTCTGTAACACCTGGTCAAATGAATGCAAAGCATGTGATCTAGCCATTTAACCTAAATACAAGTAAAAATTATATGGCTTTGATAAAGAAAATGTATATAAAGTGACCTACTGGCTACAGTGGGCAGTAAGTATGAAATCACACATATGACAGTCAGAGAATTTGGACATTGAAATATTGCCATCTTTCTGCACAGTTGGAGGTTGTTAGATGAAATGATTTTTATATTTGACTAAATAAGAAACTTTGTCTTCTTTAATGTCTCGTTATCATATCCAAACACAACTACCAAAGTCAAAGTTGTACTTTCAATATCCCTAACCATGAAGACAAAGATAGGTATTTTTGCCATTAATTCTATTTCATTTTTTTTTTTTTAGCAACTGTGTTGCATGAAACACCTCATGATGATGATGACATGGAATCCACAATAACTGATCCTACTCATTCTTTACATTCTGTTCAGAGGTTTTGAGGACAATACACATCAACCAGCTCCATCAAGACCTACCCCCCACCCTCTCACTACAAGCTTCATTCAGCTTACGCTGACATTTGTTTTACCTCAAGGGTGACACGGCCATTAATACAAAAATTTTAGACAATAGTCAAGATTAAGAATACAACAAGCCATTTGATGACAATCAAAAAAGATTTTACAAACTACTTAATAGGTTAGAAAGGAGCACAAGGGTTAAGTGTCCTGAGGGGAGCACATTAAAAGAAGCTAAAGCAGCATAGCCTCAAACAGGCTCTTCATCCATTAATATTAAAATGGCTGGATTCTTTCTCATCGATTTTTTTTTTTACAGATTATCAACCCTTTAAAGGCTATTTAAAGCCAGAAAATATTTTTAGATTGTAAGAATTTTTTGAAGATAATAATGATTTAGCAATACAAGTCTTACTAATTAACCCACAGCTGGGGGAAGAAAAGGTGGATTTATACCTTTCCAAAAAGCTTTGCACATAATTAAATATAATGCACCTAACTGGAATTGAAACTTGGCCAATTAACAATTCCAAGCCATTATAAATTATACCAATTGTGCACTCAAGCTTATAGCACCTGGTATTCCTAAGCGGTCACACATCTAGGTACTGACCAAGCGCAACATTGCTTAACTTTGGTGATCATACTGGAACCTGTGTTTCAATATGATCTGGGTGCTTTCTGGATATACCTTATAAAGTGCAAAGTTAAAAATTTTGCTATTTTGGTGGGGGGAGGGGGTGCTCAATATTGGGGAATTGAACATATGTAAATATAAACAATGTAGACACAGAAATCAACATTACATGCTTATTGCCAGTTTCTCACCTCAAGCAATGATTAGACCATGGTATATATGATTGTTTAATCTTTTGAGCCCTGACCGCCGCCTGTACAGTGGTAGCAAAAAATTACTGAATGCCCAGCCACCAGTTGGTAAACACTTGTAACTATTTTTGTATCTACTGTGAAACATTACATACCAACTATTTGCGGATTTTGACTCAGGAGCTGAGGCAGAAGGCTTAAAATTGTTCAGGAACTCAAAGGGTCAAAGGATTAAGGGATGAAAGTGATTGTAACCACACAATGTTGATTATTATGTTATATATATATATATATATATATATATATATATATATATATATATATATATATATATATATATATATTAGCTATCTTATTACTCCAAATATTATTTTAGTGTATACCCATGTTTGAGTAGAAACCGTTTTTTTTTTTGTTTTTTTAACAATTTGAATTATGCCTACTGGTTTGCATTTTCAAGAGACTTAATAAATAAAATGTGCTAACCAGCATTGGAATATTAAGAAATAATGCTGGATTAAAAAGAAAATCCATTCCTTAAATTCCTTACATATTGCTTTGTTTGAATTTCAGATACAAAATCAAGCAGATATGGATTTTCAAAAGCTGAACGTGAAGGTAAGAATTTTTAAAAGAATTACTGAACTTTGCTAATCTGGCACTCTTTGTGGCCAAGAACCATAAAGCATGCCAGATCAGACAATGATTTCTCCTAGAAAGAAGGATGCAAGTTCAAACCCTGCTAGAGAGCAAATTTTCTTTAAGTCTCTCGTAGTTTGCACAGGCTGGTAGACCCAATTCAAATTCAAAAAAAAACCCTTGTGTTTTGAATTTACATCATCCATCACCTAAACTGGTTGGCAACCAAAGCTAGCCTGATCTACTATTAACCCATACCTGGAGAGAAGAGAAATGGATTCATACCTTTCCCCAAGAGTATTAGCATGTAAATGAACATAATGAACCGAGTCCTTCAATTTCCCATTCTAAGCCACTATCTCTCTATTTAAATAAAGAGAGGGGAACAAAATCTAAGGGTTACAAGAATCTGTGAGCAAAATAGTTTACCTTGCAGTATCTGGGTGTAAAAGTATAAGCAGGATTGGCTCTAGGATTCTGTAGATTCCTCCTCTTTGAATTGTGTGCATAAGCCAGGTGCTGGCCAAGGTTTTCGCTGAACTGGTCTCTTCTCGAAGACTATCCAATACAGCAAACATAGAACTGCAAAAAGGTAAATGCAAAGAAATAAAAATATATATATTCCACACAGGACATTCTTATTCCAACCACACTTTTTATCAAATAGTCAAATTGAATTCTTAAGATACTTGACAAAAACTGAAGAAAAATCTGCAATGTTATCAATCCTGACTTGGCATCTCAGCTTCAGTCACTTTCCTATTGCTGTAGTGTAGCTTCCCCATACCTGTTCAACAAATATTTTCACAGAAACTGTTCCAATGATCTTTTTCTCTGGTGCATCAAATTCACAAATTTAAACACAGTACTAGATTGGCAGCTAACGAATTTAACATTTTACAAAACTGAGAACAAACGTTACAGCAGCTCTATATAGGGAACTGTTAGTGTACCTACGGTAGTTCACGTATAAGTTTTAGAATAAAATAAAATACTAGTGCTTCTAATAGCTGATGCCAATAAGTGCCTCTTGCCAATAGACCTTTACCTGTAAAGAATATAAAATTTCGAATGTAGGTCATGATGTCACGTGATAGCTGTAGAAATTAATATTTAAAAATTTCTAGATGTAACTCAAATTTTTAAGATAATGGATTCTTCTCTTACTCTTCTTGCTTTCCAGTCAACTTTAAAAATTTAAATGCAATGTCAATCACCATTTTCTGTGTCTCTGAATTCTGTCCTTTTCATGTATTTCCCCAATAATGTTTTCTTAGTTTCTTTTACTTTCACTAACCCGTTGCGTCTTAGTGGCTTTATCACCTTGATTGGGTGAAATGATTAAAAAAATTCCTTTGTCTAGAATGCTTACAGACTAAAAATAGGAACGGGAGGAAATTTTCAGAATATTCAATAGAAGTTTTCTTGGGTGGATTTTTTTATCTCACACACACACACACACACACAAAAGTCCTGGCCTGCCTATTTGAAACTCAAATATGACTTAAATATTTTATTGCAAATGAATTTTTTAAAATTTATCTTCACCTTATGGAACTTAAACATTAATTTAACATATACAAGAGAAGTGTGAAACCATCTAGAATCAATTTTTTAGTATATTTCAAGAAACATAAAAAAAAAAAATCAATTTTTTATTTCTAACCTACCACAGAATTGTGTCTTCTTTCAACTTTTCCATGAATGTAAAATCATGTTCATTACATTATGGTCTTATAACCTATATTTCAATTCATTTTTTTTACAACTTATTGAATAAGTTTTAAACATTGAAAAAAAATAAAAGTGACACAAAAATTTAACTAGTAATTTTCCTTTTCCACATTTTGTGTCTGTGCAGGGTGCAATGGGTTGTCAGTATTTTATATTTTTAATTTCACGCATGTGCGTCATTTTTGATTTTGTTGTCTGCACACTATAGTAGGGTCAGTTGAACACAGTCCGTGAGAAAAAAAGCACCATAACACAATTCACTTTGCCAGAAATCTGGAAACTGCATGCTGTACTGTTTGGCATTCACACCAGAAGCTGCAATGCAAGCATTTCAGAGTCATTGGGTGTCAATCTGAGAACAGTACAAAGGATTCAGGAAGAGTTAGAGGAGTTTAATGATGATTACGAAGGTACAGCAGCTCGAAAAACTCACTGTTTATTCTGATAAGTAAAGAATTCCCGAATTTGTTGGTGAGGGCCTCAGGCTCAGCATAGGTTCCTACATCAGGTGTCTTGAGGAGGTAGTGCTGCCCCTGATTAAGAGAGTGGCTGCTGGAAGACCCCATTTGGCAATAGGACTTTGCACCATGCCACACAAGCAGGAGTACCCAGTCATGGCTGTCAGACAATTTCTTATATTTGGCCACCTAACTTCTCAGACTGCAAACCTCTTGATTACTATGTGTGGGGTACAGTAGAGCAAAAGACCAACAAAATTTCTTGTAACACCAAAGATGAACTGAAGGCAAGGATTATGTCAGCACTCACCAATTTAAACAAGCAGACTGTTCAGAAGAGTTGCAGAAGATTCTGAAGTCATCTAGAGGCTGTGGCTGAAGCCAATGGCAACTTTATTGAATAAATTTACTCTTTATTATTTCAAGATATTTTTGTGTAATTTTGGTAAATATATCTGTTAAAATGAGATGTCAGTGTTATTCTCATTTTTGCATAATTTAGACGACAATTTATCTATCGCACCTTGTGATAGTAGTAAAAATAAGAACTAATATGGCAGAAATTTATGGAAACAAGGATCAATTCATTCATAACGGATTCGGAGGTTTTTGTATATTATTTGAATTGTTTGTGATGATGGATCTCTCGCCAATTAAATCATTAACCTTTGCTTTTGTTTTTGTGTGAATAATTCATGAATTTGTAAATTGATTGCACGTTTATCATAATTAAAATAACTGATCCAAGTGCGACTTTTGGATAATAAGTGCGACATTACTGTAATTATTGAACAATATAGTTTATGCCACTTTGACAGAAAATTTACCAGTAAAAATTTGTTCATCACCATATTTATACTAACGCACAACCTTTAAAAAATTTAAAATCA
Source organism: Acanthosepion pharaonis (assembly GCA_903632075.3). Taxonomy (NCBI): domain Eukaryota; kingdom Metazoa; phylum Mollusca; class Cephalopoda; order Sepiida; family Sepiidae; genus Acanthosepion; species Acanthosepion pharaonis. The sequence goes on from CAHIKZ030000563.1 coordinate 954,268, forward strand.
AACTCAGCGTTGCTACTGGCGCTCCAAAAACAATAACTCATTTTCAATAGCATTTTCGGATACAACAATACATATATTTTCGTTGTCCTCTTATTACTAAGAAAAAAAACAAGAACAACATCTATTCTATACCTGAAGATGTCTGTAGGAACAGACGAAAGCTTGTAGTAAAAATAACTAATACGGCAGAAATTTATGGAAACAAGGATCAATTCATTCATAACGGATTCGGAGGTTTTTGTATATTATTTGAATTGTTTATGATGATGGATTTTCGCCAATTAAATCATTAACCTTTGCTTTTGTTTTTGTATGAATAATTCATGAATATATATATATATATATATATATATATATATATTATATAAATGGTGGTACTGCTTAGAAAAACCTTGGGTATGTTGGTTTGTAGTAGAACAAACTAGTACCCAATGAGGAATAAAAAAAAAGAACTATGAACATGAAACTGATGCGAAAACAATCGTCCAGAGTTCAAGCTCAGAGTCCAAAGAAAAAAAAATCTCCAAAACAAGTAAAAGCAACTACGTAAAGTGCTCAATACACGAAGTAGAGCAAACATAATATAAACCTAAAGAGCCAGGCAAACCTACCTAGGTTTCACCTAAACAGATCGTCAGGGAAATGCTGGCCTATATCTATATATATATATATATATATATATATGCCAGCAATAAACAAACAGCGAAATATTTGTTAAAATCCTACACATTAAAAAGTGCTCAATTTCAAGTTGGAAACCAAACTTGCAGAGCGATTACTATCTTAAAAAGTTAAGAACACTGACCAGAACACTAGCGCAGTTTCAACGACCAAGGTCTTGTCAGTTAGTTTGTTCAACTGAACAAACTCACTGACAAGACCTTGGCAGTCTAAACTCGCATGTATGTTCCAGTCGGCATTCTTATCTTTTTTTTATTTTTATATATATATATATATATATATATATATATATATATATATATATATATATTGCGCTGTTCTTTTCTTTTTCTTGTTTATTCTAACTTTGTCAAGTCTATCAAACAGTTTTGTCATTTATTTACATTTAACCATCGCCACTCACTCTACAAATTGCCATAGAATTTATAATTTAAATGAGATGTTGTCAGTTATGCAATATTTTGAAAATAGCAATAAAGTTGCAAGAGGTTTGCAATGTTTCACCTGTGGGAAAGGGGTTGTAGGTTGGAAAATAATTCATCACCCACAAGGCCATGACAGCATTATTCATTATAGACATGTAGAACATGAAAATCGGTTGTTATCAATTGTTTTATTGTTACCAATCTGACTGAATCTTATGTTGTTTTTGAAGTTTGATGTGTTTCCCCAAACACAGACACATGACAACACATTACATGGTTGCAGAATTGAGATTTAAATACCAAGGAAAAGATATATAGCATTTAAACACACAATGTTACAAATAGATTTACAAATTCCTCATGACTAAATAATAAAACAAAGCAGGATAACAAACACAAAACTTGCATAATTTCTCTTAATGTCAGAATCAATAGTTACCGATCAAAAGTCCTCAGAGGCATGCCAGGAGCGCGTGAAGTTTTCTTGTCTCTCGTTAAATGCCAAAGGGTTGTGAATTTTCGGAAGGCTTCAATACGTTTACTCTAGAATGCAATAAACATAAAAGAAAACAGTGAAATGAAAAGAATTTGTAATCAGTTTCACAAGAATAATTTCTGTAATTTATTCTTTTTATATAAACTGAACAATAAATTCTTTACTCATTCCTTCAATTGGTTAAGTTAGTTAGTTTGATTTAAAGACATGTCAACCCTTATTAGGATATTTATTCTTAAATTTTGTATAAATCACTCAGTAAGGATCAAACTCAGCCGTAATAGTTAACCAGATTAGCCTTATTAACATTAGCCCTGACAAGGCATTTATTGCTTCAATTGTTAGTTGAAGTTAGAGGTTACGTTAAGTTTGTTTTGCTTTACAGCATATCAACTGCAATGGCTGGTAGACAAGATTTTTATATATCTGTCTATATTTCTGAAATGAGGTATTATGTACACTATTTACATTATTCGGACTACTGTCCTCATCTTTGTCGCCATATTTATTACAACATTTTCGCCATTGTACGTTCCGGCCTTCTTCAGGTGGTTGGAATGTTGAACTGAACCTTTTATTTCGCTCACTGGGGTAGACTGTTCTAGTTCCACATGCCATGTTTAATGTATGTCAGTTAAATCCCCTCTCCAAGTTCTCCACTGCCTTAACCAGGTATTGATCTCTCACTCTTTGGATCCTGTCACTGGATCTAACCATGCCTTTATCCACTGTGCCTTGTGTCCTTAAACATGGCACATGGAACTAGAACAGTCTACTTCAGTGAGCAAAATAAAAGGTTCAGTTTGACATTCCAAACACCTGAAGAAGGCCGGAGTGTACAACGGCCAAAACGTTGTAATAAATATGGCGACAAAGATGAGGATAATAGTTGAAATAATGTAAAGATTTTTATTGCTGGTAATGATTTTTTCAAAAAATGCTGGTTAATAAAACCTATGTTTACACTTCCATAGTGTTTTGATCCTAGTCTGGGGGTTAATTATTTGCCCATAGCTGGGACCCTAACAGGTGCTATAACCTCGGGTCATGGTGGACCTGGGAACATCAGCAATCAAGAAGTGGTTCCATGCTCCTCAAAACCTACTGATCAGAGGTTTTTCTGCCGGATTAGTTGATCATCGTATCCAAGAGGCAGTTGAAGTTGGAAACCAACCATTAAGAAGAGGACCTTCAAAAACAACTGTATTTTCCTTTGAAAAGTTTTTGATATGCTTCCTTCCTCTCTTCCCTTCAACCACTGTAACAAAACAACTGGCTGTAGCAAAAAGAAACTGTTTTCAGATTCTTGAATTCTATCCTTTTATTTTTTTTCCTTCCTGTCTTTGGTTCCATATCCATATTGCACACACACACACACAGAGAAAGAGACAAGGTTCAGGCCTATATATATATATACACATACACACTCACTCACTCTCTCTCTCAGAAAGAGACAAGGTTCAGGCCAATACTCTGAAGGTGAAGGAACCTATTGGACCATGTGCCACCAGACTAGTGATTCTCCCACAACTATTTGGTTAAAATTGCTCAGACTCAAATAAGTCCATAATAAATAAGTTTTTCTCTTTGCTTATTTTCTCTGTACACCTATGTAGTCAACTAATTTTGATGTTTTTTTTCCTCCTCTCCACTTACCCCTCAATTTTATGTTAGTACAAATATTCTGTTCCTCCTTTATTCATTTGCATTCTGGTCATCCAATGATTACAGTAGCATGAAACTAGAGTAATGGTCTGAAATTGGTCTCTTTTTGAGTCATGACACTGAGAAGGAAGTGTATTTGCTCTGTCTTGGTAATTTAGACATAGAGTACTTTATGTCTGTCTTTTGGCCTTTTCTTAGTTTGTTTCCTATTTCCCTTTTTTTCATGTTTTTATCTTGGTTCTTGTTTTATTGGTTGTTAGATTTTTCTTTTTACTATTTCTTTCTTTGGTCACCTGGCTTTTGTGTGTGTGTGTGTGTGTGTGTGTGTGTGTGTGTGTGTGTGTGTGGAGAAGACGTAGAACAAATTCCAGTTACCATTTTACTTTTAAAGCACTAGAGATACAGAGATGCTTAGCTTTAAATTATTTAAATGCATCTCAACAAAATTCATTTGGCTTTTTATTGCTTTTGTTTTTGCTTTTATTGCTGTTGTTTTTATCTCTCATTGTATCAGTATTCATCCACCTTTATATACTGTATTTCTTCTAACAAAACTAATGCTGATACAATGGGGGATATTTCAAAACAATAGCAATGAAAATAATAACAATAGATAGACAGATAAATGACTGAGATTTGCTAATTTATACATCTAGATCAGTGGATCCCAACTGATTTTTGACCAGCGTCCAAAGACCATGGAGTCCATGAAAGAGAAAAATTAAAAAAACCAAAAAGACAGTTAAATATATATAGTTTTCAAAACATATAATAGAGAACTGAAAGGTAGAAATATAAAATATTTGAATGAAAGTTTATTCTATGATATACTTTGATCATTTTAATCATGAAATAATAATGCAAAATGAAATTTGAGATCATGGTGGTATAGTAAGCCGAAGGGTGCACATCTTATGCATACCCCACTAAAATATTACCATGCCCCATCGGTGAGGCATACACCCCACGTTGGAAATCATTGATCTAGATATACAAGACATAAAAAAAATATTCATTTAAAGCTAAACATTCCTGTATCTTCAGCATTCTTCTTTTGCATTACAACAAAAAGAGAAACAGCTGACATTAAATAAGATCTTTCTCCACAGGGTTCCATGTACCGATGTGTGTATATAAAAAAAAAATACAAAAAAACTCCAGTTTGACTGTTTAAATGGCGTCACCTTGAGTGACTTGGAATTGGCTTCAGAAAAATGTGAGAGCAAACACCGGTATTAACCAAAAATAGTTACATAAATATACACCAAATACTATCCTTTAAAAACAAATGTAGCAACATTCAGAAATACTAGGAAAAAAAAATATATAAAAGAAAAAATATGAACTTTGGTAAATTTACATTAAATATAAAACAATTAATTCAGAAATTTGAAAAAGTTCATAACAAATTTAATAGAACTTGTCGATATTATTCAATGAAACATGTTTGAAAGAATTCTTGCTGCTGAAATACACCTTGTGTGTGTGTGTGTGTGTGTGTGTGTGTGTGTGTGTGTGTGTAAGACTATCAACAAAACCATTGTTAGTCTAGCTCTCAAGAAGTTTCTCCCAGGAACAAAACACATTGGTCCAGTGATTCTGCTATGTATTTAGAGATTTTTGATAAAATCCAAAGAAGAATCTGCAATATTATTGGACCTGACCATCAGTCACATTCCTACTGCCCTCATGTAGCTTCCCTGAGCCTTTTCTATATTTTTTTGGCAATTGTTCTGATCAGATTTCCTCTTTGGTTTGTGAATTTAAGCACAATGCTAGATTTCTTCTCTCATACTTCTTACTTGTGGAACTCTCTTCTGGCTTCTTGCTTTCCGGTCAACTGTGATCTACAAAAATTTAAATACTATATCAATCATAATTTCCTTTAATTCTGTTCTTTTGTTGTCCTCTCTCTTTAATAATGATTTTTTCTTAGATTCTTTCACTTTCAGTAAACCTTTGCATCTTAATGGCTTTATTGCCTTGCTTGAGGTGAAATGTATAAAAAAAAAAGAAATTTTGACTTTCAATTACGCACATATTTTCACATTGAAAAACCAAACTTTAGTGGCAAATCAGAAAAAAAAAAAAATTTCAAATGCTAAACATTTTTACTCACCTGGCCATCACCAATCAAAGCACTACCAATAACATCCTCACACACCCAGCTGTTCGGAGTCACCTGATGCAACTGCTGAAACAACTCCACACTTCTCTGATGGTTGCTTGGAGTTGTTTCACTCAGCTGATTCCATAAATTCCGTGCTACCATCTACAATGAGAGAAAATATAAGAATGCATTAACAAGAACTGTTTATAGCAATGACATAGATATGAAAGAGATAAAAAATAAAAAGCAGGTAGATAGATACAAAGACAAGCAAGATTTTAACTATATGACTGTGAACTGGGGCAGGAATTGGCTGGTTAACTTTAATGCCTCAAAAACAAAACTGCTCTCTATTACTCACCACAGAGAACCACCCCTGCACCCCATTAGAATATCTGATGCTCAACTTCTTGAGAGCTCCTCTTTGCGACTACTCGGCCTCACATTGACTGCTGACCTGAGATGGAACAAATACATTGAGTCAATAGCTTCGTCCACTGCAAGGAAAGTTGGCTCCCTGTGCCACACCAGGAAATTTTTCTTGACAAAGTCGATCGTTCAAATCTACAAATCAACCATTTGCCCTTGCATGGAGTATTGCTGCCATATATGGTCTGGTGCACCTTATGTTTGTCTCAAGGTTCTTCATAAGATCCAGTGACAGATATGCAACGTAATTGGCCCTGATCTGGCATCTCGTCTGCAGTCGCTCTCTCACAGACATGCCATCACCTACCTCTGTCTTTTTTACAAATACTTTCACAGTAACTGCTCCAATGAGCTGCTTTCGCTGGTTCCCAGACTTCATGAATTCAAGCGTTCAACTAGTCTGGCATCTCACTCTCACCCTTTCACTGTCGAAACTGTTAAATGTAGCCATCTCTTCTACTCCAATAGCTTCACATCTCGCACTTCTCGCCTGTGGAACTCTCTCCCCATTTCTTATTTCCCTGGTAGCTATAATCTCCAACTATTCAAATGTAATGTCAATCGATGCCTCCAGATGCCCTGATCTATCCCCTATCCTTCTCTTCATCCTTTCCTCTATCACTCCTATTTGCTTTCGCTCCAACTCTCTGTAACCCCTTGCATGCTATTGGCTTCCCACCTTGCTTGGGGTGAAACGCTTGAAAAAAAAAAATAAATAAATAAAATAAAATAAAATATATGCACAGCAATGAAGAATTTTGTTTGCTTTTATGGTTACAGACAAAAGACCTTTACTTTGCTACTTTGTTCCTCCAGCACAGCAAAAAGCCACAATTTTCCTTGTTGGCTAGTCACAGAACCTGGAATCAGTTGGTGTTTCCTTCTTTTTTTTTTTTTTTTTTTTCAGTTCTCTAACTGTAAAATGCTCTGTCATTTTATGACTAGCCCTTGGTCTTTTACAGCCTTGAGGTATCCAGTTTAAAGAAACACTAGCTGGCTGTCAGGTAGTCACAGGCTATAGCTGATGAAATGTATCCATCTATCTGCCACCATTACACTCAGGTTTTCTAGAATTTGCACATTTTTAGCACTTCCTTGTTCCTGATTCTATCACTCTAAGACACCTTTAGGATTTTGCAAAGGCATCTTAAATGTAACACATCTAAGAGTGGAATAACTTTTGTGGTGTATTTCCAAGATTCGCATGCATATTAGGCAAAGACAGGAAGCCAAAATACATGATTTTGTCTCAAATCAATAACACAGACTCCAGTTAACTTATAATTTTACCTTTTGTGTATAAAGCAGTAACTTTACTACAAAATGAAATAATCTTTTTCAATTTAAAATTTATAGACTTGATTGTTTTTGTGATTGGTCAATTGATTCGTATTTTTACAGCTTTATATAAATATATGTATATATATCTGTCATACTCTTCCCCCTCCTCTATCACCTTACATCAACTTAAAACTACCCCTCAAAAGAATAATATTAAATTTTTAAACATTTTTTTCCACCCTTGGAAATGTGATCTGATGAAAAAAACCACGTACATGGGGAAATAAATTATAATCAATGGACACTTAAGGTTGTCTGTTTTCTAATTGAATTTATTTATTTTTACATATGAGGCACAGTGACGTATTCAGCTCTTCAAAAAGTGTGGCTGGTTCTGCACAAAGCCTTCACCACTATAATCAAATCATATGTGCAGGTGTCTTTCTGTCGGTTCATAGAAATTGCTTAACCCTCATACGTTGATAAATGATGGGAGAGTTCAACATTTATTTTTATTTATATATATATATATATATATATATATAAAAAATCTCAAAAAGAGATAAAATTCAAGCTGTTACTCTGAAGGTATAGTTATAATCTTAGACACCTATTATATTATCTGCCACCAGTTTAGTTATTATTTTTCTCCTCCTCCCCACTATTCAGTTAGATTAGAATGTTGCCAACTAATGTTCATGATATTATCTCCCCCCACCCTATATTATATTAGTATAAATGCGCCATTCCTCCTTTATTTTTGCATTTTGGTCGCCAGATGATAACTATATCTTGAATAGAAGAGGCAAGAGAGAGCAGCTAAAATACATGATCTTGTGTTGTGCAGATAACACAGATGCCACTTATAACTAATTTTACCTTTTATGCACGGAGCATAATTTTTTAATATAAATTGAAATAATTTTTTCCCATTTAAAATTTAAACATTTGATTTTTTTTTTTTTTTTTTTTTTTTTTTTTACAGCTTATCAACTCTTTGTGGTTTATTTAAAGTTCAAACATTTTGGATTGTAAGAATACAAGTCAGTACTGCAATAACAATGTTTTAAGAATCAGTTTTCTACATACAAGTACAACTATTTAACCATAGCTAGGGAAGGAGATGGATTTATACCTTTTCCAAGGTTAAAGGTATAATTATAAAAAAAGAGTGTGAGTGAGTGAATGTAATGAACCCAACTGGAATTCAAACTTGGCTCTCCGATTTTTCATTCCAAGCTCTTATTTATTACACCATCCACACATCCTAGGACAGAGAAAAATGTTTATTATAGTTGTAAAATCTTGTTGATAATTACACTTTTCTTGGTCATTTACTGGCTCTAATTTTGCCCTATAAACAAGCACCTGCACCAAGCAATTATCATTTAGCAGACAATTTTGGCAGTTTTAAATGCAATGTCAACGGTTATCTTGTCTTCTTAATTCTTGTTCTTTTATTGTCCTCTCTCCTTAATAATATTTTTTTCATATTCTCAGTAACCCATTGCATCCTAGTGGCTTTATTACCTTGCTTGGTGTGAAATGATTAAAATGTGACATTTTTTTCTCAGCTGCTTTCACACCTGTGTGATACTATTTAGCTATGGTAATTGGCTAACTAATTAACCATAGAAATTAAAAATGGGAAATACTTAAGGCGAGAAAGAGCTATATCGAAAGATAGACTGAGCAACATTAAAAAGAAGAATTTATTTTATTTGCAAAAGAAAGATAATTTTCGCAAAAGACAGAAAATCTGTAAGAAAAAGTGAGACTGTGATTCTGTCAAAATTAATTAATGTCACGATAAGGGAGTGGATATATAAACAGAATTCAGATAGAAAAGGAAAGCTGGCCAACACATGCAGCCATGGAGGAAATTTGGCTTGGGACCACCCTGGAGAATAGCTATTAATTATCTTTCAGATTTAATTTTAATTCCTGATTCCAGCAAGAGAAGCCATCTGGTATATGCATGAATCTTGATATGAAAAGAGACTCGAAAAGGGGATCATTATTATTGCTTATTCAAACTGTTGATGTCAGACATAGCGTCTCGAAAATGAGCATCTGGTGATAAGAGAACTTTAAGGCATGAGAAAAATAAAAGAATTTAATTATCTGGTAAACACGACCACCCAGTTAAAAGTTGACTAAGTGGATCTGAGTGTCCCCAAAATTAAGATGTGATAAGAATTATTCGGCAATCTGGGATTTGTAAATGTTTTGGCCAAAGGAAAAGAAAAAAAAAAGAAAAAAAAGGATTTTGTAAACAAGTTGGAGACCAGCCTCGCAGAAGCTGACTGAAAGATTTCTACGTCCTTTTCAACTTATTCTTCCTACCAAAAGCAAGTTTTTATTGACGAACGACTTAAGATACCATAACTTGCTTAAGAAACGCAAAAAGTGACACAAATCTATAGAAGCAAGCTGGGAGAGAAACACGCTCCTGTATTCAACAGATAAAGATAATTGTTACTTCTCAACATATTTGAACCTCTTGAGTTGTTCTATTATTTTCTTTTACTTACGCTTGCACTACAGCCCAACACCTGATTGATTTCGTCTACCTAAGATCAAATCACAACGTGGGTAGGTTAGACTTGAGATCAAAGTAGTTACTTCGGTGACCAAGTGTTGGAGGCAAGCTGAGAACGAGAAAGTTGGTATTGAACCGGAAACGACCTGATTGACCGGGACACAGGTTGGTGGCAGCAACAAGGAGTCAACCCCAAAATGCTGGTGGAAGAAACCTTACAGCTTCACGCCACAACTGGGAGTTGACCATGGCTCAACGGCGCAGTGTCATATATTGACGTTGCAACCAGTGGACGTCACATATTGCGATGGGTGTCACACCTCCTCATACCCAATCTTTTTTTATCATTCTACCCCTTTATTATTTTCCCTATGTTTTTTATGCAATTCTAACTAATTCTTAGTGTTTTTATTAAAAGCACTGTAAACAGAGTTTTTGGGAAAATGCTTATTTAACAATGTTAAGATTATAATACCAATTTTCATTTTCACCTCTAAATTAAAAGTGGTGGTGTTAAACTAAATTATATTTCTGCTTCTTTTTGGGTGGCCCTTAGCACCAATTTAGCCTGATGGCGATCTTTTTCTAAAATTCGATGTCTCTCTCTCTTTTACATAAATCATTATCATTGCATAGCAATCTTCTATGTCAACATAATAGGATATCATCTTTGATGTGAATATCTTTGTTTAAATATCAGTGAGCTGATCAAGGAACAGCTTAATAAAAAATATCCAAATGTCGGAAAATTTTTGTCGTTATTTTCACTCAAAATTAAAGCAAATATATGAAGGTTAGAACGGCTCATGATCAAACATAATAGTCATTCATTTTCTGTTATATTTAACAATATGTTTGAATAATGATCTGCTGCCCCAATACACTAAATATATAAATAAATATATACTTTTCTCTTTTTTTTTTTCATCACCAGTAGCATGATAGAGTTTCATGCACAATGCAATCTTCAGGTACTGAGTTAAGACTGACTTAGTGCTACTGGTGAGGAAAAAAAATGTATATTTATTAATATATAGTTATCTTGCATTAAGCACTATTTTATTAACACCACCACTTTATGTGTGATATATATATATATATATATATATATATATATTCTGAATTTTATTTTAATAGTTAATAATATGCCAATGAAAATAGTTACTATATAGGGGGCTGCAAAAGTAGGTATACAGTAAGTATTATACCTTCATGTTTATATAATAAATACAATATGTTTTGTGAACACATTTTTACTGTATAGCTACCTGCACATGTCATTCAAAATTATCCCTCAGCTAATTCTTTAGGTTTTTTTTTTTTTATGAACAAAACAAAAATCATGTTAATCTGAGAGCAAGGAAGACTGTCCTTAAAATGCTGGAAAACCACACAGATGAATTCTCAACACCTGCACATTCTTTTACCTGATAGAAAAGGGTGTTGTTGTTGAGGTACTTCAGGTGTCTGGGCAAGAGTGCGGGCAGGATAACCACTGATATTGTGCCCCCACCATTGCCAGAGGATGACTTGCGGTCACCATCGTCCTTGTTGCGGGACTCACATTCCACAGACTGCGTCAGGCTGATCAAATCCAACATGGTAGAAATAGCAGCCACTTGGATATGAAAGTTGTCCACAAAGCAACTGCATATGATCAGATCCTGTAGCCATGGTGGCAGCACGGAATCTTCCTCTGGTTAAAGAAAAACAGAAAAAACAAATTTATTTGACATATGTAAGGACAATAATAATAATTCATTTGCAATCTGGATATTAAAAAAAAACCCTTTGATGAAAGTAACAATCCATTGATACCAAAAAAATGGGTTACAAGGAAAAACCTTTAATTGATGATTTTTTTTTTTTTGCAAACCTATAATTGATAACGTACTTTTTTATTTTTTATTTTTTTTTTTTACAAATGTATAATTAATTATTTTTATAAACCTTTAATTAATAATATATTTTTTTAACAAACCTATAACTGGTAATGAATTTTTTTTTTTTTTTTTTTTTACAAACCTATAATTGATACTGTTTTTTAATCATTTTTTTTAATAATACCAGATTTTATGGTCAGTATTAATGGTTTAGACTGTATAGTGTGGCAGTCATTGTCATGTAAAGTGAGAATGGCAAATCAAGTTCAAAATCCAGTTGATACTGTAACATTGACTTTCACACAAATGCCTTTGTAAAAGGTATGAAACCATCTTGTTTCCCCCAGCTATAGATTAAATAGCATGGTAGACAGGGATCTCTAACCTTGGATGGCAACTAGTCTAAGAGAAGACAACTCTGAATTTTAACCATGGCAAAAACAACAGGAAACCATTGGCAATTATGGCAATTCAAAGATAATAAAAAGGTTATCTGTGAAGTGCTATGATTGCCTATGTCCAAAAGGGATATAGCATTAGAAAAAAAATCGAAAAATTCTTGGACTAAACTAACATTTACTTTCCTTCTTTTACTTTTTTTTTTTTTTGATTCAACCACGGCCTCCAGACAACATCAGAATCTCCTGCAACTCTTCTGGACAGTTTCTATGTTTCAGTTGGTGAATACTGCCAAAATCCTTGCCGTCAGTTCATCATTGGTGTTACAAGGAGTTTTGTTAGTCTCTTGCTCAACTGCTCTCCACACATAATAATCAACGGGGTTACAGCCTGGGGAGTTAGGTTGCCAGATGTAAGAAGTGATGTGCTTGCAGAAATTGCCTGACAGCGATGACTGGGTTCTCCTGCTTGTGTGGCATGGTACAGAGTCCTGTTGCCAGATATAGAGTCTTCCAGCAGCCACCCTCTTGACCCAGGGCATCACAACCTCCTCAAAGTACTTGATGTAGGCCTCTGTGTCAAGTCTGAGGCCTTTACCAACAAATCCAGGAGTTCTTTTCTCATCAGAACGATCAGAGCTAGTTTTTCAAGCTGCCATATTTTCATAGGCAGGTGATTAGACTCATCCAACTGTCCTCAGATTGACACACCTCTCTGAAATGTTCATATTGGAGCTTCTGGCACGAATGTCAAGCAGTAGAGCATACAGTTACCAAATTTCTGATGTCCTTTGAAATTCTTTTAACATACATCTTTGCAACGATGCTGGTATCATCACTCTCTCTGCGTACACAAGTACATCATTACATAATGAAAATGAATTATTTCCAATATTTTTTCCTTTAGATCTTAATTTCTCCTTCATTCTCATTATAAAGTCATCTTTTCCCACCTTAATTTTTATTTTCCCCAATGTTATGGAAAGTTCTCTTACAGTATTGTATAATACATTATTAATTTCATTTTCAGTCCTTATTGCCGCCATTCTGTGCCTTCAAGTGCTTCACAGAATCTTGGTTTTAGTCTAGACAATCCATCTGCATGAATTAATTGTTTGGATAGTAGAAATTCCATTTTATAATTCAACAGGATAATTCCCCAGCACTGCAGTCTATTCACTGCATGTGTGGGAACACCTTTTTTGATCCATATATGAACAACTATGGACGATGGTCTGTCTGTAGTATGAATTCTTTACCATGCATGAAGTTGTGAAACATTTTCATGGATCTAAAGCTGCAAAAGGTACACTCCTTTTTGGTATAAATGTCGGTGTTACATTGTCTTTTAACTCAAACTTACCTTTTGCTTTCATGCATGTCCCTAGATCTTCTGAAAAACTTCTGGAAAACTCTTTTTCAGTTCATTTTTCAATTATTCAGTTGCCATATTAGTAATGTAATGTCAACGGACACTCGCTGCCACTTTTGTGATGTCAACGGACACTCGCTGCCACTTTTGTGATGTCAACGGACACTCGCTGCCACTTTTGTGATGTCAACGGACACTCGCTGCCATTTTTGTGATGTCAACGGACACTCGCTGCCACTTTTGTGATGTCAACGGACACTCGCTGCCACTTTTGTGATGCTCATTGTAGTAGAGACTCTGTAATTGCAGATACAACTATAGTAGCATCGTTGAACAACACTGGTGTCACTCGCACTAATACTACTTGTTTGATAATACTCGCTTGAAAAGTACCGAATAGTATTCTGTATAGTGATCACTTAGATGGCATGCTAATTCCCATATATACATTTCCTTTGTGATCACATGATCTACTTATTCAAAATGGGATCACCTGTGTTTGCTCTCTGGTGATCTCTGTTCAAACTCCAATGTCGGCAGCAACACTTTATTCCTATATAAGAATATCCTTTGTATTTTATAAAGAATGTCCAAATAACAGAAGCGCCAGACCCCGATGTGACAGCAACAGCACAAGTTTACCAAATAGAATGAAAATAATGCACACCAATAATATATCCAAGAAACATATGGAATTTAAGTAAAAATATATAAACATAAAAGGGACTTAAAATTTAATAAGACACTCAACGCATTTGTATGCTAACTGAAACTTTAATGCTGTTTTAATAATGAAGAAAAGCAACAATAATTTCCTCAAAAGAAGATGCACTAAAAGATCTACAAGTCCCATACAAGTCCTCTACAAATAACACATGGCCGGGGTATTTCATTTTTATCATTTGTACTGCATTACACACCCACAACACATACATACATTTTATATATACACATACACACACAGACAGACAGACACAACAATCAACTTGACGCTTTTCATAAACAGTGTCTTTGTTCAATATGCAGTTATACATGGCAGGACAAAATCTCTAACCCTAATCTTTTCATCAAATGTGGCATTGAATCCTTTCTGATGCAATCACAGTTCAGATGGGTTGGTCATTGTAAGCGATCTGGGATTGCAAAGGAAATGTTTGTTGCAGATTATTTCTACATCACTGAGAATAAATCACTAAGTTTAGACTCGAACATCGGGAACAGAAAGAAAATGCCGAAAACTCGATTCGCAAGTACTATTTCACAAATCACAATGCACGCAACCAGTCAGAAAAATAACGTCAACAACTGGAGAGGATGTTCAGTAATTTGCATATCAACATACTTTTACAGCAACTCCTGCGACGGACTTGTCTTTTTTAATTCAAATATTCCATTTTCAGCATGTCATGCGATATACGTGCCCTTTTGTTTGGTAAGTAATTTTCTTTTTCACCACATTTTCTGTCGTAGAATACACGTGACACACTGTCGCTTGGTTTGACGAGGTAAGTCGCCGTTTTCTTCGCTATAGTCATGTCACCAGAATGAGTGATGATCGGTTGCCAAAAATCCTCATATATAGCCAATTGTTTTATGGTAAGCATAATGTAGGCCATCCTTGGTTTTGCTTCAAGGACAAACTCAAATACAATTTAAATGCTGCAAACTTGCTGTTGAAAATCGAGCAGAGTGGAGAAACACTTGTCACCGAGGTATGACTAACTTTGAAAAGAATCACTTTAACTCTCTGAGAGAATTAAGAACTAACATTAAATCTCAGGCCAATACATCAGTCCATATGACGGTCGACCCTTCAGCATGTCCCTCATGCAGACTTGTTTGCAAATCTCATGTAGGATTGTTGTCTCATATGCAACATAAACATAAAAACTGAACTGAAAGACACTCATACATTGAAAATGATGGGAGAGTTCATCACACACATATGTGTGTGTGTGTGTATTTATATTTTAGGTACCTCTAAAAATTTTCTCAAAAAGAGCATACCAAGATGAAAAAGGCCCCAAACTTGATAAAAAACAAAGTTTTATCATCAAAATGTTTGTTATTATTAAGAGGAAAGGTCAAAGTATTTTTTGATTACATTATTAATTTTTTTAATCCTTTACAGCAAATTCAAAATCTAGGTTAAAAATATTGTTTTTCTTGAGTCAGCAGGGGGGCCAAAGATTAGTATTGGAAATTTTAGCATTTTTTTTTTTTTGGTGTTAAAAACACATTGTTTTAAAAATTCCTACAAATAATTGACATATTTTAATGAAATTTTCAGGTCTTATCCACAAATGAATTAAATTACTTTGCAATTTTTTTTTTTCATTTGTTACCCCCACTAACATAATTTTGTGAAATTTCAAGAAATTAAAATTTGAATCTCTTCATATTTATGTTAGTTAAAAGCAGGACTCCTTGGAGAATTTAAATCCTCAATTTGTTTTTGTCAAATACAATCACCATTTATTGAAAATCTATTCTGAATCTTAAAATAAAAAATGCAATAAAACTATAACAATATTTAATTAGAGAAGCTTTTAATTTCTCTTATAAATAATATAAATAAGAACCCTATTGTCTTTAGAAAAAAAATATTTTTTGATGAATAATAAATTTTTACAAGAATTGTTTGCAATTTTTTTAAATTTTAATTAGAAAAATTTATTGAGTTTTAAATCTTTAAATTCTGTAATAATTTCAGTTTTTTAGAGGATATTATTATTAAGTGAAAACTATATTTACTAATCATAAATGAAAAAGCTTAATACAAATCACCAAACACCAATAATTAAATATTATTGGTGTTTGATGATTTGTATTAAGCTTTTAGATAAATTAATTAAAATAGACAAGGAACAAACAAAAAAATATACACCAAGACACAGATAGTAGCGCAAGTTTATTATTTTTTTGTTAAATTTTGTACCATTAAGAATCATCCTATTATAATTGTGCTTGCACCTCTCTTTGTTAGTTCATACGGCCATTATGTCCTGCCAATACCTCATAAATAATGGACTATTCAATTTTGATCATGTAGAAAGAGGGTAAAAGACACTACTATGTTTCAGTTAGAAAATGAATGAAGAGAAGATGGAAATGGAGAGAGAAAATCTGATTAAGCTGACAGGAACAGATACTACGCTTTGATCTTAGACAAAACGCCAATAAACAATGGCAACTGCTATAACAGTGCCATTTTTCAGTATTGAACAATGTAAAGCGAGTAAGGCAATTGCCAAAAATACAGTTACCATAAAATAACATTGTCTGCTGAATTATTATTATTATTAAAGGAAATGTTTGTAAAATGGGGATTTGGCTAGAAAGAAAGGGAAGATAAGTGTTCAATGTCACCTGCAAATATACCTCATAAATAATGGACTATTTAGTTTTGATTGCATAGAAAAACAAGACATACGCTCAAATTAAAGAAAAAAAGGAAAGGAAGATAAAAGTGTTTTATAGTTGTTTCAGGGAAATGGGAAAAAGTTGCCAAGTTCAAATAATGACCAGCATTCATATTTATGATTGTTATTGCAATATTTTTTTAAAGTTGTTCATCTCAAATATTTAACGATGTGATAGGAGAATTTCTAAGGATATTTTATTGTTGTAGAACTCACCATGAGTTTATTTAATTATTTAACTGAAGAATTAAGATTCATCAAAAAATTCAAATAGGAAAATCTTGAAATTTTCACAGGTCTTTCTAATTTAAATAATTTTATTTGAATTCAGTCTGTTCTTTCATTTTACTTTTTACATAATTGATGCATTTCTTGATGCCAATGTCTCCTTTGGTTTAGACACAACAATGCATAAAACAAATGAAATTCACCAAACCATTAAGAAGTAATGAGTGTTTAAAATAAATTCTTACCTTGCTGGAAAGACTGTTCTAATACTTTGTGATAATCAGTGCAGTATACTGGGAAACTGGCAAACTCGACAAGCAGTCGGCAGGCCCACATGAATGCTTCACAAAAATCTGAACTCAGTTGATGAATAGCAATCCGCAAAGGAGGTCCATTTTCTATGCTCTGCTTACGCAGGGTTTCATCTTGACTGTATAGAGAGGAGGAACTCCCAATCACAGAATCCTT
Organism: Acanthosepion pharaonis; assembly: GCA_903632075.3. Classification (NCBI taxonomy): domain Eukaryota; kingdom Metazoa; phylum Mollusca; class Cephalopoda; order Sepiida; family Sepiidae; genus Acanthosepion; species Acanthosepion pharaonis. The sequence continues at coordinate 971,668 of CAHIKZ030000563.1, forward strand.
GTCTGAACACCGTATCAGGTCCAATGGCACAGTGATTGAGTCGAGGAACGTTCGAATGCCATTGTCTTCATTGAATACCTTGTGCGATACAAATATGTGAAAAAAGTTCTGGAAGCACTGGACACAAGCCTGCATGAGAGTCAAAGGAGCTCCCACCATTTTGTCAGAAGACTTGATTGGAGAATTCTTGATTCTGTTGTAAAATGATGCTCTAAGGTTAGCTACATGATCAAGAGTGTCAGCTGGTGTGCGTTTGGACATGTCCATGATCTGGTTACGACTGGCAGCATCTCTTGCTCCTCGGAAGAGTTGTGGACTAGAGTGAGTCTCAAAATCGTTTAAGGCACTTGGGTCGGATTCACTACCACTGTCACTACTAGTGGTATTGTCCATGTTACCAGAGCTATCGGAGAGGTTCTCATCCTCTGCTGGAGCTTCTTTGTTGTTGATGTCGCCAGCAATGGAGCTGTCTGAAGTCTTACCCTGCTCATCAACACCAATCACAGTCATGGACGGCTGAGCACGAGTGAGGATTTTGCCACACAATTTCAAGCTGCACACAATCTCATTGTTCCTGAGTTTATCACTGAAACCAATCAACGAGGTTATCATTCTTCGTAACAATTTTGGCAAAAATTCTGTCTGTGTTTCTAAGTAGGTTTCCTGAGGAAAAAGAAAAAGGACAAAACCAAATGAAAATCATGTACAATACAATGAGAATACATGATATAATTAAATAAGCATTTAAATTTCTTAAATGAAGCACTGTCTTTAATTTTTTACAATTAGATTGAGGCAGAGATAATTTCCATTTTGGGAAACCAATTGTAATCACTAATGTTCCTGAAACATATCAGCTCATAAAGAATGGGTTACTTATGAAAATGGTTTGGTTTGTTTTATTTTGTTTTATGGCATATAAATGTCAATGGGTTTTTTAATGCCAACAAGATTTTTAATGCTGGTAATATTTTTTTTTTTTTTTCAAAAATGTATTGCTGGTAATATATGTTTTTTCAAAACCGTATTGCTGACATTAAAACCTATTTTTATACTTTCAGAGTGTTTTGACTCCTTTTGGTGAGTTAGCTATTTGCCCATAGCTGGGACCCTGACCAGTGCTACCACCCTGGATCAGGGTGGACCTGGGAACACCAGCAATTAAGAGGTGGTTCCAGATTCCTCAAAACTTTCTAATTGAAGGCCTTGCTGTCAGATGTAGTTTATTTTCTTACCCAGGATGGCAGAAGAAACAGTTTTAATTGATTAACTTTCTATGGCTTATCAATTCTTTGCAGGTGTTTTAAAGCCAGGAAATAATTTTAAATTGTAAGAATATTTTTTTGAGATAATAATGATTTAATGATACAAGTTTTACTAATTACCCCAATGGCTAAGGGGGGGATTCATACCTTATCAGAATCTGATAAATTATAATGTGGATATAAAGTGGGAGATCGATTCTATATTACAATCAATACAAAAACGGATCCCTCACTTTTTGGTCACTGTTGTTTCTATACATTTATATTCCAGAGAATGTAAATAAATCTAAAAGACATGCTTGTGTAGCTAATGAGTATTTTATTGATTGATCAATTTGCTTTCTATGGCTTATCAAACCTTTACAGGTTATTTAAAGCCAGAAAATATTTTTAGATTGTAAGAATTTTTAGTAGATCATAATGGTTTAGTGATATAAGTCTTACTAATAGATGGGGGTGGAAAAGAGGTGGAGTCATACCTTTTCCAAGGGTATTTGCATATAAGTGAATAAAACAAAGCCAACCGAAATTGGAACCAAGCTCTCCAATTAACAATTCCAAGCTATTATCCATTACACCACCCACACATCCAAGCTTACAGCACCTGGTATTCCCAAGCAGTCACCCATCTAGGTAGTGACTAGGCTCTACATTGCTCAATTTTGGTGGTCATACAGGAACTGGTGTTTCCATACAAGTAAGGTAATATTGCATGTGGTGGGATTGTCAAAGTACAGGGTGCAGCAGAAATACCTGCCACATTTTAAACTTTCACTTGTGGCGTTATAGAGAATTTAGGTTAATGGCAATAGTGTCTTCATCTAGTTAATATCTTACCATGCATTTGCTGTTGAAAAGTTTTCTAAGACTGGTAAATCTGTAATTGCAACAAAGAGAAATTTTCATGCTCATTTCATGTTAATTTGGAATGATGCTGTTGCAGATAGAAAACCAATACTGCTATGGGTCAAAAAATTTCAGAGCCACAGGTTCAGTGCTTAAAAAAAAAAAAAAAAAAAAAGCTGCCTGGAAGATCTCCAAGTGCTTGAACTTCTGGGTGATAGAAAATATTAGAAATCATCATCTACAATGAAGAGAAGCCACCATTTTGAGGATGTCATTTTTAAAACCAACTGAATAAAAACTGTAGCTCTTTTTTTAAACAACAGTGAAATATTTTTTTTTCAAATAACTTGATCTTTTTGTCAAACTTTGAAATATGGATGGTATTTCTGATGCATCCTGTATTATTCTTTTCAAGTTCTTAAAATCCAATGAAATATACATCTAGTAATTGCAACATGCCTGTTGTAGCTTACCTACAGACAATAATGGGTATGTCCGCACTCACATAAACACGGTAGTAAATACTGTCTGTTGGTCTGCGGTTGGAGATTCATTGTGGAATTCACTTGACTCACTTCTAGCATTTGACTACTACTTCTGTGCACCGCTGGCAAATCTTTATGTGTTGTTCTTGTAGTAAGTATTATCATTTATTACCAACCTTTGTGTGCTTATTCTATTCAGTATCCTTCCCTAGATTACAACAAAACCCATAAAAAAGTGCCCTGTACTTGTCAATATATGGCAATTAAAGAAAACTCAACTTATACAACTTGAATTGCAGAATGCTTGCATGAATTTCATCTTCAGTACATGATTATATTGCACTCAAGGTAACCTTGTTTTTCTTGATGTCTCATAAAAATGATCAATTCAAAAATCAAGCATTGCATTATTTTTTAGATATTTGGTGAAATCAAGACAATTTATGTAATCATTCTGTCACTGATCACTTCAAACAAATCATTTTATTTATTTTTCTAGAAAAACATTCAAAAAATCTCCTGCGTCACTCAAATATATGGACAACTGACACCCACTTCCGCATAACTATCATCTACTAGGCACACGTTTTTTTCTTTTTATGTCCCTTCAGGACGTAGGCGATCATGGCTCTCCACTTGCCCCTATCCCTTGTAGTTATCAATAAGTTCTGTCCCTTTTCTACTTCCTCCAGGTTATCATCTGTCATCCACTTGCTTAAGCCCACTAGGTATGTCATGTGTTGTTTTCCTTTGTCTCTCTTTCCCTCTATTTGACCTGTGTGTATCAGATTCTCCAGGCCTTCCTTTCTCATTACGTGTCCCAGAAATCTCAGCTGCCTCTTCCTGATGTTAAGTATAAGCTTCCTCCTTGTTTGCAACCTCACCAAAACCTCATCATTGTTCACATGCTTGATCCATGATATCCTTAGAGGAAACTGGTAACATTTTATCATCTGCTTAAGGAAATTGGTAGCAACTTATCCACTTAGTAAGTGGGCAATGACCATTTTTTTTTTTTTTTTTTTCATTATATTTTACCAAAACAATTGAATTATCAAGAGCTTTTTTTTTTTTTCCTCACAAAACTACATTTCAAGTGACAATTTTGCACTGGAAATTTAAATCATTTCCTTTTGTTTAAAAAAAAATTGCTTAGTAAGCTGGCAATAACTTGTTACTGCTTTTTCTGAATGGTGTCCAGTAAATGGTAATTTATAATGATAGTCAATACCTATTAATATCTATTTTGCTCAATTTCAGTAAAAGTTTCAAATTGATGCAATGCTCAAAATTTAACTGGCTGAGGTTCCTGTTTGTGCATAAAAATACACTCTAGGAGGCTGGTAGCATTAAAAGACAATGACAAAATTAATATTATGCTCAAATTAAAAAACTAACCCCACCATTGGAAATTTAATTCAATTCTTTTGTTAGAAAAAAAATTATTTAGTAAGCCAACAACACTAGGCAGAGTGCTTCAACTGAAGTCGGCAGTCCAGGTGGAGGTTTCCTCAGATGGAATCAATGGCCACATTTCCATGATCGAGATGAGCCTTCAAGTTGGACAACATTGGGTTGTGTTTTAACCTGGAGAAGGAGTATTCCCACCAGGTTTACTTGCCTTAGACATGCTAAGCATGCATAAGTGAATGAATACCCCTATCAGTTTTCAATCCATACATATGGAGAGAAATGGTCAGGTGCTTAGCTGCACAGTGACCTGATAACCACTCCTGGTCAGGAGACTGATGATGATTATACTTGCCTATTGGTCAATGTATACCATGTGCTTAGCATATGTACGATGTATTTTTAATTTCTGTCTGAATTTCTGACATGAAGACTATTAATCAATATGTCATCAGATTCATATACCAACACTTTAATTCACTAAGCCATTGTCTCATAGGACAATGTGGGTTCAATCCGACGAGTGTGGCAGTGTGTACTTAGACTCAATGGAAAACAGGCACGCTATATCTGAGGAGTGCTAAAAAATAAGAACTAGACGATATCCATTGACATAGGCAGTCCTCTTATTGAATTACTACACCACATCCATCCAGTGTTGCAAACACAACCTTGCCTGGGATATTAAGGTTTCAAGGTCATTAAGTGTGCATGGATTTTCAAGTATGGGGCAAACTAGAAGATTGTCTGCATTGGCAGTTGGAATAAACATTGGTGACATATCTCCATTTCTTAAGGTTGGCTCTACAGCGACCAACAGCTGTTTGGGGGCGATTTACATCAGACTAGAAGGGCTAGGCATCACTGGAGCTGAGACAGAGGAATTCTGCAGGACTGAGAGCCTCTGTTCTACGTTGTTAAGGTGGCTGCACCACAGAGACACAGAGAAATGTGCTGACAAGGAACTCTGTTGTTCAGTGGTTCAGTTGAATGTAAAAAGTTGTATCTTGACTTGAGCCTCTTTGTCAATGGTTCACAGATGTAGAGTGGATGATGAAGGTCAATTTCCTGCTTCTACTTCCATTTGGGAGTGCACTATCCTTTTTATGTAAGGGGGAGCAATGCCACTAAGAAAGTAAAGGTCATCTACTTTGGTTGACTTGAGACACTCGCTGTTCACTCTGCAAGAGGTGTTTATGGCAAGGTCAATTTTCTTTGCATGTGATGATCTGCTCAACACTGGTGAGACATATTCTGGAAATCAAGTGAATGAGTAGTGAAACAAGAACAGTATATCCCCATAAATTAAATAATGGGTTCAGTTTAGAATTTCCTGCAGGTAACCTAGATCAATATACACCAGATGAAGGCCAGAGGACATAATGGCCAAAATGTTGTAATAACAACAAAGACGTGAACTATAGTCCAAATATAAATCGTGTAAATGATATATCTTTACTTACATAAAGCCAGTCTCGGTATTTTAATAGTCACACCTTGCATAAAAATAAAAATACGGATATAATATTTCAACATCTATAATGTAATTTCTTCTTGAAATATAATAAACAATTCAGTATACTTACTAAAGAGATAATATCCAACAGAAAGTTACTCAATTCACATAATTCCACAAAGTCTGGTATGTCTGTGGTGCTTTCAAGAGATGACTGTCTGTCAATGATCACCCGTTTGTCCTGCTTTTGACAAGCTGTTTCAAACATTCGCCCAATGAAATCCCAGATGAAAAATGGCTCAAATGCATTGAACAATAAATTTGCCGTCTTTAATAATTCGTTCACAATCTTCTCATCCCGCTGACACATGGATTCCCGCCTTTTGTGAGAAGAGTCCCTTTTAGGATAATGATAATTTGCTGTGTAACTGGGGAAGCTTTCAGCCAGTTTGCACTCCCTGTAGAGACTGCGGAATATTGCCCAGAGGACATTCTCCAAGATGACAGGTCCTATTTCTGGCTTGTCGAGCAGGCTTATGAGAATGCGAAATGGCTGAAGGATAGAGGCCTTTCCCGTTGGTTCATCCCCACTGTAATCTGGAATGCAAGAGCTTTCATACAGTCTTGATTTCAGAGCAGCAACCAAGAGGTCTTTGGAGAAACTGTGGAAGTAAGATTGGTCCAACTCAACAGACATGGAACTATCTGTGCTGTTACTTAGGGAACTGGAATGCCTTTGTTGGGCCTCAACTGCACCTGATGAAATAAAGGATTCATTGTTAAGACAATCAAAAAGGGATGGTTTCATAAAATATACAGAATTTTGGTTTGAATTTCTAAAATGAAAAATTATCACACATTTTTTTTTATTACAAGGTTCATCCTACACAAGCCCCAAAAGCCACTCAAAGTAGAGGGTTACAGATTGATTTTTTTTTATTGTTTAACAATCCTTTACACTTTATTTAAAGCAAAAAATATTTTTTGAGATTGTAAGAATTTTTTTTTTTTTATAATAATGGTTTAGCAATACAAGTCATACTAATTAACCCATAGCTTGGGGGGGAAGAGAGGTGGATTAATACCTTTTCCAAGATTATTTGCACTTAAGTGAATATAAAAAAAACAATGGGAATTGCAACTTGGCTCTCCAATTAACAATTCTGAGCCATTATCCATTACACCACTTGCACATGGTATTCCAAAATGGTCACCCATCTAGGTACTGACCAAACTCAACATTGCTTAACTTCAGTGAGAACCAGTGTTTCAACATGATATGGTCATAAACCCAGTGAGTTACAGAGTAAGAGGAACAGTTTATACAGATATGTGAGAAAGAATGGTTAACCCTAAACTTGAACAGGCTAAGATTGTAGCATTTGGGGAGCATCCTCTTGGGAATTAATTCCACAAAACAACAGTTCATGGGAAGAAGCTGCCTGATTGGAACTTACATCTCACCAATGGAATACAAAGGAAATGAGGGTGTGCATGGTATGATAGGTGTTAGCTGTGAAGGTTTGAACTGGTGAAACTAAGGAATGTAGTTCATCTGAACAATTTCCATGGAAATAGCTGTAGATCAGTGAGAGACTTGCAATGTTTCATCTGTGTGAAAGGGAATTTAGAGTGGAAAATAATTCGTCACCCACAAAGATGCGGAGACTCTTTTGGACTCTCTTGAAACTAGAAAGTGAAGACTGAGCAACTCCTGTCCATATACAAACTAATAGTCAAAAAAAAAAAAGATCAGGGTAATTTCATCTGAAGACTCCCCCTGGAAATAACAATAGGGCAATGACAGGCTCGCAACATTTCATCTTTGAGAAAGAGGTTGTAAGGTGGAATATAATTTGTTACCCAAAATGGATCTATCTGGACTAGTATCCTCATCTTTGTTGTCTCTGTATTTCTGTGATTAGGAATTATCATATATTAATCTATTCAGAGGAATGTCCTCATCTTCAATGTTTATAGTCAGGCTTTAAGCCACTGTATCTTTCAACCTTCTTTTAGTATCTATTCAGTTAATTTCTAGGAATCTGAAACTAAATTCTTTATTCAGTCTACAGATTGTTCTCCTTCCACTGTCCATACAAGGGGAGATAACACATATAAAATTAATTCTTCATTAATTAGTCCTTGTGATTTTTCCTCCCTCCACCGTCAATGATCTCCACTGCCTAACCCCATGATTAAACTCACAATCACCAGATGTCCTTAACTAAGGCTTTTTATTTACTAGGCCTAATTGGAGAAGCAAAAATAACATCATAAGAAAGAGTTAATTAAGAATTAACAGCAATATCTCCTAGCATGGAGAAACGGAATGAAAACAATCCCCTTTGGTCTAAATAATGGGTTTGACTGGATGTCCCTGAAGGCTACTGAATATGTCCAACCTAGAGAAGGCTTGTGGCTATATTGGCCAAACCTTGACCATGACAACTAAGATTGTTGACCGATTCATTTTCTATGGCTTATCAACCCTTTACAGGTTATTTAAAGCCAGAAATACTTTTTAGATTGTAAGAATTTTTTCTGTTTTTTTCTTTTTTTTTTTTTAGATGATAATGATTTAGTGATACAAGTCTTACTAATTAACCCATAGCCAAGGGTGGGAGAAAAGGTAGATTCATATCTTTTTTAAGGGTATTTGTGGATAATGAACCCAACTGGAATTGGAACTCAGCTCTCAGATTAACAATTCCGAGACATTGAACATTACACCACCCACACAACCAAGTTTACAGCACCTGATATTTCCAAGCAGTCACCCATCCAGGTACTGACCAGGCTCAGCGTTACTTAGACTTGGTCATTGTATGGGAACCAGTGTTTCAACATTATATGACCATGACAACTAAGATAAGGACATCTGTCTATATTTCTGAGATGAGGTATTACGTACATTATTTACATTATTCAGACTATTGTCCTCATCTTTGTGACCATATTTATTACAACGTTTCAGCCGTTGTACGCTCCGGCCTTCTTCAGGTGGTTGGAATGTCGAACTGAACACTTTATTTCGCTCACTGGGGAAGACTGTTCTAGTTCCACATGCCATGTTTAATGGATGTCAGTTATCAGTTATCTCCTGTTAATTTTCCCTCTGAAATTTCTCCACTGCCTTAACCAGGTATTGAACTCACACTCTTTGGGTCCTGTCACTGGATCTATCACAACGCCTTTATCCACTGTGCCATGTGTCCTTGAGGGAAATTCGACATTCCAACCACCTGAAGAAGGCCGGAGCGTACAACGGTCGAAATGTTGTAATAAATATGGCAACAAAGATGAGGACAATAGTCCAAATAATGTAAATAATGTAAGATAACACTAGTCTTAATAGACCAGAGTATAAGAAAATCTATCAGATTTGGCCTGTGAATTGGATAAAGCCTTTGAAGTCAGGTCTTCTAAGCAGCACTCTTGATCACATAGGAACAAAAAAATAAATAAATGAAGGAGATTTTTTGAGGCCAACAACAAACTAGACATTAATGATTTCCATTTGCTAGTGTACAGGGTGCGATGGATAAACTGTCATCTAAATTACACAAGATTGAAAATAACACTGATATCTCATTTTAACAGATAAATTTACCAAAATTACACTTGATGTAGGCCTCTCTGTTGAGTGAGGCTGTGTGGGAAGGTGAATGGAAGCATAATGTCACCATCACTATCAATCACTCCACACACTTTCGTAATCACCATTAGCCTCATCCAACTCTTTCTGAATCCTCTGCACGGTCCTCAGATTGACACCTAAACACTGAAATGTTCATATTGTAGCTTCTGGTGCAAATGCCAAGTAGTACAGCATGCCATTTCCAAATTTATGTCAGAGTGAATTGTGTCATAGTGCTCTTTTTCTCAGTGTCCAACTGACCCTACTATACTGTGCAGTCGGCAAAATCAAAAACAAACACGCATATACAAAATTAAAAATATAAAATAGTGGCAATTGGCTCATCACACCCTGTATATTAACAGTCACATTTGGGATTGAACTCCTGACAGGGTACAGATTGTTCTTCAGGTAATTCCAATGCCACCAGTTCATGTTACCAGCCATGCATTGTGAAATTGCTAGGAGGAAGAGTTGAAGAGTTAATCTATAAATCACAAGAGAACAGAAGTCTAAACTGCTTAGACCTAGAAAAATTTATCTGTAGATTTATATTATTGAAGAGAGGGTAGCAAAGTGTCAACACAATGAACAGGAGTGGGAGGGACAAGTACAAATGACAGCTAGTGAAATACATTGGAATCAAATCAAAATTTAAATCATAAAGAACAGCAAGATATATAATCCAGTGTTCTTATTGATATTTCTTATTTTTATAAAACAGTGCTCAATGTAAATTTACAGAGCATAAATTAAATCTGAAGTTTTTAGCTTCAGTTTTTGAAACATGGTTATGTTTTACCAGTTTGTGACTGGAAGGGATAATTCCAAGGAGGATATAAATCCAAGGAGAGCTCAATGTAGACTACAGAGCATTGTAATGATAAGAAGATGGAGACTTTCATTCTGCATTTTGTTTATAATTTTTATATCATGAACATTTGTTTATTTCATCAGAACGAAAACCTAAATTCAATATAATTCATCTTCATAATTATAAAATACAACATATATGTGTGTGTGTGTGTGTGTGGCATATACATATAAAAAACATGCAAAAATATACATCTATACAAACACACAAGTGAACAAATTATACAATACATGCACATACATATATATATGTATGTATGTAGGTATACATATATACACACAAACATATGTACACATAAACACCTACATACACATACATAAACATACCCACACAATACAAATTATATAAAATCTGTACATGGAAAGGATAATCTAAGTATGTCTTTTTAATAAAAAATATTAAAAAGATAGATCCATGAAGAGAGCTCAATGTATTGTATACAGAGCAATATGATATACATCAATGGAAAAAACTTAGCACACCTCAAAAGATCTGATAATAAATTTATTTTGACAGGTAAGTTTTTAATATCTGCCTCATCAGACCGGGATTACAAAATGATTTAAATTTATCCAGACAATATGTTAAAAAAAAAAATAAAAAAAAAAATAAAAAAATAAATCACAATATAATGGTGTGTGTGTGTGTATATATATATATATATATATATATATATATATATAAATACGATAAACATATATACATCCATAAATAATACCCACTCATACTTATACATATATACACATACATGCACACAAACACATACACTTATATAGATGTACACGCATACATTGTTATTATTTGATGTAAATTAGATGATGAGGAGTTAAATTTTAATTTGATCCCAAAGTATTTCACTCATTGTCATCTGTACTTCCTCCTTTCACCTCTGCTCATTGTGTTGATACTTTGCTTCCCCCACCCCTCTCTTCAATAATATAAATCCACAAATAAATTATCTTAGGTCAAGCAGTTTACACTTACTTTGTGTTCTCTTGTGATTTAATTATTTTAATTTTTTTTTTTTTAATATTGTCAGGATAAATTTAAATCATTTTGTAATCCTGGTTTGATGAGGCAGATATTAAAAACTTACCTGTCAAAATAAATTTATTATTGGATCTTTTGAGATGTATTAAGTTTTTTTCTTTGATGTATATCATATTGCTCCATATACAATAGAATGAGTTCTCTTCATGGATCTATCTTTAATATTTTATATTAAAAAGACCTACTTAGATTATCCTTTCCACTAACAGATTTATATATATATATATATATATATATATATATATATATATATATATCAACAATGATATTGCTTGGCTAAAGAAAAAAAAGAATATTCAATGTTATAATTGGAAGTTTTGACAGAGCCAAAACTTGCAAGCTGATAATTCTTGTAGTATACATGTCTAAGGAAAAATAATCAACAAAAATGACATAGGCCTCTAGAAGAATGACAATCTTGTAATCCTCAGAAACTGTAACAGACAAAAACCATACAAATAATCACAAAAATTTTAAAACATATAGGATTTGACAGACATAAAAAGAAACCTAAAAGAAATAGATTTCCTCGATGTAACACTCAACCTAAGAAAAGGCACATATCAGCCATATAGAAAACCCAACCACAAATGACTCTACATACACACATCTTCCAACCACCTGCCAATAATAATCAAGCTGATCCCACAATCAATTAACCACAGGTTACCTGACAATTTTTCTGGAGAAAACCATCTTCAACAAAGCCAAAAAAATAGCTATAAAACAATAGCATTCTGGCCCATAATTATTCACTAGCCACTAGAATAATTTAAAAATTAATTGTTCACACCTATTCAGTAGCCACTGAAATAACACAAACCAGAAATACATGACCTTGCTACTGATAATGTCACAATGACAAGCATATATAGTACAGATACCACCCAACACATATTGCATTTAAGTATGAAACAAAGCCTCATGACTTGGAGTTAACTTCAATATCCACTCACATATTTAGACATTCTAGCCCAGATATTGAGCACTTTTACCCATGAATATAGCATAATTTAAAACTATATTTTTTGTCATATATATAATAGGAGTAGATAGGATCATTTATCGTCCGGTTCACACTCCTCCCTTGTCTTTTGAACAGGAGCAAAGGTTTATCCCTTGTTTACGGTTTAGGAGTAGATTTCCAGTTCCATGTAAATTCTACTTCAACTATGCTTCTAACACCTCCACCTAAACTCTAAAATTTATACTATTATTGGGTTTTTGGTTCCTTCAAATGTTTTTTTTCCTTCTCTTTCACTTCCAGTTGCCCCTTGTACCTTACTAGAGTTATTGCCTTGCTTGGGGCAAATTGATTAATATATATTGTATACTCTATATACATATATTCAAACAACAAAGAAAATACTCTATAAACCAAACAACCATAATACCATAAAAATATGGAGAAAAAAAAATCACTTTACTATTTAAGCACTAGTTTATATATTAATAGCAAAGTACAAAAGTGTACATGTGTTTGTGTGTGCACATTTACATATGAATATAGGTATATGCATACAAATTCAAACAACAATAAATAAAATTTTAATTATACAACCTACAATATCCTAATAGTACTTAAGATACCTTCAAATCAAATAAGAAAAAAAAAATAATGGCCAAGTGAAGACATATTTACTTTATTATTTAAGCATTAAAATTAATTACATAAAATAATGAAATCCAATTTTCCTAAATCAAGAAAAGACTAAAACTTTCAAAAATTAACAACAGCCTGTCTAAAAAAAAAAAAAAAACACACGATAGTCAAATGGTAACAATTCAAATAAAAGAGGAAAAAAAGAGAAGAGGTTAAGGAGTAAAGTGAAAAAAAAAACCAACAAAAAGGACAAATAAACATGAGATTCTACATGTACATACATCTGCACAGAAAGGCAAATGGATACAAAAGCACACACATACACCATGAAAAAAGAATAAAAATAAAAAAAAACTTGCACCAATGATAAGTGTAAATAAAAATCAAGAAGCAGTCAACTGCTGATACCCCTTGACGAGTGGACACACAGATCCATTGATGAAACTCTTGAGTCAGAATGCTGAAGGTAACATCAATCAGCTAAGTGACAAACCTTTTACTTGTATTAATTATATATATATTTTGAACAATAAGAAAATAAAAAATTAAAAAATTAAAATCATTAGACACACTGGGTTGTAGATTAATATCCTTTCGTTTTTTTATTATTATTATTCCATTTAGATTCCTCGACTAGTTTCGACCGAAATGGCCATCATCAGGAGAAATATTTCTGCTTGCTGTTAGCAGTGAACTACAGAAATGAATGTCTTTTGTTGGAGAAAATGAACTTTTGTCTGTAGTTTTCATTTGTTTTTTTATTTTTTTATCTTTTTCACATGAATCTTTTAACATTCCTTGTGTTGGTCAAACAGTCTCTTAAGTTGTTATTTGAGATAAGAACTGGATAGATACATTTTATCCTGAATTCTCTGGTCAGTTTGACAGTTTTATTGGACCTGGTGAGGGGATGTGTCTCTGTTTAGTGTTTGTGTGTGTGTTATTTGGTTCTTAGGGAGTGAGTGAGTATGATATGTGTAAGCGTGTGTATTGCTGTAGGTCTGTGTTATCATTTGGCTCATATATATATATATATATATATATATATATATATATATATAAAATTAATACAATTAAAAGGCTTTGTCACTTAGCTGTTTATATATATATATATATATTTTCTCTTCCCCAATAAACGTTATATTGAAATCTGTCTTTTAATTTCTTTTCTTTCTTTGTTTCTCCCTTTTAACATTAAAACTTTCTATCTCATTTTTTCCTTCTTCCTTTTTTGTCTCTTCCTTTTCTTTTTCCTTGTATTTGGATGAATTAAACTCCATTTCTAAATGTACTTTTGGTCTTAATGATTGGGTAATATCCCATGAAATAAATTGTTACCATGATGGATTTTTAAGGATTCCTTGTTCAATATTATTATATATTATGAAATGGACAAATTCTGAAAATTATTTTAAGACATTTTTATGTTTATATATTCTTTTTATAGATACAGATATTTAAGTAAAGGCTCTTTTTGTAATAAACAGTATTAAACAACATTTACCGGCCTGAATGTCCGAGAAATTTTCATAGAAGATATTCGTCCTCTGACAGGAATCGAACCTGTATCCTATATGGAACCGTCATATAGCCTGACATGCTTTAACTGCTTGGGCCAAGGTCGATTGTAGTTTAAAGACAGTAACACTCCTCTGTGGCCCAAACAGTAAAGGCATGTCAGGCTATATGACAGTTCCATATAGGATACAGTTTTGATTCCTGCCAGAGGATGAATATTTTCTATGAAAATTTCTTGGACATTCAGGCCAGTAAATGTTGTTTAATACTGTTTATTATAAACAGAGCATTTACTTAAATATTTGTATCTATAAAAAGAATGTATAAATATAAAAATGTCTTAAAATATATATATATATATATATATATATATATATATATATATATATATATATATATATCAATTTTATTTTTGAGACCAACTTACAGACCAAAAAAAAAATGCCAATTCTAGCCCACTTCCCAAAAAGTTTCCTGGACACTGTACTATGTCACAGGATAATTTGATACTGACAAGATATTAAACTTACTAATGAATGAAATCAGAAATTACTTTCTTTAGAAGTCTAGAGAAGAATTCCAGGTAAATTAGTTTAATCATATATTAAAACACACCAACTTATCTTTGTTTTAAGATTAGAAAATTAAGAGTGTGCTTGCATAAAACTATATAATGAATTTTTTTTCATATTATCAAGGACACATACCAATGAGAGGTAGGCCATTACAATCTGTTCCTAACATCCACGCATACAGGCGACGGTTAAGAGACATGTCCCTGCGCAATATCACAGTAATTGCTGCCTTTACAATTTTCAACATGTCACGCTTGGTCAGTTGGCCATTGTGCATCGGGAATGCAGCCAGTAGAAAATCAAGCATGCTTCGCTGAACAAGCACACTGCTGTCCTGCACTGCTGCACATGCAGACTGCACCTAGAAAGAAAACAAAAACATTCCATTACAATGTATCAACAAAAATAATAACCTATAAATATTTAGTTATTTCTTAGTAATAATTAACTTAGCAACACCATATTATATGGCAATTGCGATTTATAAGTTTTCAGTAACAGTAAAGAATGTATTTGTTTATTGGATTAAGCTGTTTAGAGCCTCTGCAAAACTTTTATCTGATAATGGCTGTGAATTTAATAGCAATGAAATACACAAACTTGATGTTAAGTCTAAGAGCAGATACAAAATCCAATAGGAGGGAATAGTAACAGCAATTTCTCATTCAAAGTGACATGGCTTCATGAGGCACCTGATACAAAAAAACTGACAAATGAGAAATTGGCATAGCTTAAATACAGCACCAGGATCAAACCACTTAATGAACAGAGGTGTCAAGCTTCCTACTAATTAAAAGTGGTTCGATCCTCATTAAGTTATTCTTTTTTTATGCATGAATATCAAAATATCTACATCTACAGCAAAAAACTATTCAATCATTTTTATGCTTTTATTCACTAATCAAATTTACAAGGATTTATTTTAGAAAAGGGATCCTATACATTCAGATGTATCTGTGGTATTACGACTTAATGCAGTACTATTTTGACAGCTAGGTCTCATTTTATAGTTGAAATTGCTAGATGCAACCATAGTTTCTATGGTAACAGTTTCTTCACTCACACTTCTCACCTGTGGAACCCTCTTCCAGTTTCTTGCTTTTCAGTCAACTTTGATCTTCAAAAATTTAATGCATGTTAATCTTCTGTCTCCTTGAATCCTGTCCTTTTATTGTCCTCTCAATAAAGATTTTTCTAAAATTCTTGCACTATCAGTAAACCCATTGCATTTTAGTGGTGTTATCACTTCGCTCAGAATGAAATGTTTCGGAAAAAAAAAAATAATAATGTTCTAATGTGAGATAGAAAGTGTACTGCCTGAACTAAATTTCTCAAGGTTGATTCCCGTCAGCTGAAATTAAAAAGTAATTTTGACAAAATAGTGAAATTCTGTGAATTCAAATTGGATTCTAATTTAGAATAACTAACTATAAATGACACTAAAAGTTTTTTTTGTTTTTTAAAGGGGATGGGTGGAATTTAAAAAAGTTTTTTTTTTTTTGTTTTGTTTTCTTGTCAGTTTGCACTAACAATCACTTATGATCCAAACTGAGCAGAAATACCGGAAATTTGTGTCTGACAAATCAATCAAACAATAATTATAAAAGTGCAAGGAGGTGCTGAAAACTTTTGGCCACCCACTTCCAAAAATCTGACCAAACATCTAAATTTCCCGCCCACTCAAATCTCTTCTTTACAAGGTTAAAAACTTTTAAACAACCTGTTTTATATTGAAGAGTCTGTTTTTTGTTGATTTTGTTCTTTTAATTTTTGTCTCCTGCTGTATTTAAATGAATAACCTTAGGTGAATTCATTCAGCTTTCTATAGATTTTTTATTACTATTATTTTTAAATATTGGAATAGATCCATTAGTTTTGTTAGGAATGGAGATATTTCATATGATCCTGGATATGAATTTACTATGAAAGTCTGAAATTAGTGCGCTTTCAATACATTTTCACCTTAGAGAAAAGTATATGTAGAAGAAGCTGAAAAAAGTGAGAAAACTTACCATGAGGTCAATGTTATGACCCATCATGTACAGTTGATCTTCCATTGTCTGCCTTTTATTGTAATGCGCAAGCAGAAAGGTGATGGCCTGAAGACGGATGGCAGGGAAAGAATAGATACACTCCCAGACACATGTGTAAAAGTAACTACGTTCAGCCACTTCACTGAATTCTTCTAACAAGGCATTTGTTCTGCAAATAAGAATGTTTAACAAAAAATTGAAAAAAAAAAAAAAAGAGAAAATAAACAATCAACACAGCAATAAGTGAAATTAAATATTTGAAACATGCAACCCAACATTTTAGGGAAATTGAACAGCATGCACAGACCAAATGTAGTACAGACTTTTGTTGATGTTTGTCAAATTAACGCAGGGAATTACTTTGAAGTAAATGGTGGATGGTAAGATGTTAGGTAGATTAGAAGGTAGGTTTTCTTCCATTTTGATTGCACGGACAAACATCAGAGACGCTACTTGTTTTCAGTGAGAAAAAGAAAGAAGGGAAGGAAAGAAGGGAAGGAAAGAAGGAAAGGACAGGAAAGAAGGAAAGGACAGGAAAGAAGGAAAGGACAGGAAAGAAGGAAAGGACAGGAAAGAAGGAAAGGACAGGAAAGAAGGAAAGGACAGGAAAGAAGGAAAGGACAGGAAAGAAGGAAAGAAGGAAAGGACAGGAAAGTCATGATTGTCACCAAACATAAAGATCATGTAAACATAGAAATTTGGTTGGTTGTTTTTTTTTTTTTTTAGAGGATCAATATACCAACCTCTATGGTTCATTTAATGCTGAAACCTACATATTTTGTATGCAATTTTATTTATTATTTTTTTTTCTATAGGGTGGGGCAGAAAGGTTGCCCTGATTTCAAAGGTTAATAAAAAACAAACATATGAAGATAAAAAAAAAAACTTTCTATCTCTATGAAGTATTGGGAAATTGAGAAATTGGGGTAACCTTTCTGTCACACCCTGTAGATAATAATGGATACAAGTCTTACTAATTAACCTATAGCTGGGGGAGAAGAGGTGAATTAATACCTTTCCCAAGGGTATATGTGAATATAACAAACCCAATAAAAGTTGAAACTTAGCCCTCTGACTAACCCTTTACCCACCAATTATTTTGGGACAAAACATTTCATTTGCAGACAGATCTTTTATTTGTTTTTAATACAGTAACTAAGAAACTGTGGCATCTTGAAGTACCCGAGCAGTGGCTAACACCTCTACCAGGTGTATGAATTGACAGCTGCACCCGTTTCAAGCTCAGAAGGGCATAAAAAGGATCAAGATCAACTTATAAACATGTCTGTAGCCAGTTTTTAAATGTTATGTTTTGGACATTTATTTGTCCATGTTGCCTGAAAAAGACACTTTCAGTAAAAAAGTATATACACCGAGGAAAGGGATAACAATTTCAAGCCATTATCCATTACACCACCCACACATTCAAGCTTACAGCACCTGGTATTCTGAAGCGGTCACCCATCTAGATACTGACCAGGCTCAACATTGTTTAACTTTGATGATTGTATGCAAACTGGTGTTTCAACATAATGCTGCCATAAGCCCAAGTATAGGAATAAAAGTTCCAAAGATAGACTTGTAAGTATATTGATAACAATCTCTATAAAATTTGCTGTTTCCTTATTAGAAACATTTAAGGTAATCTTTCAAGCAGACATTAATGCCACTTGTAGGAATTACATCTGCCTTTTGATGACATCTGCAATTCTTGGTCATCTAGTTGCAACTAACAATCCAGAATTGGCCCAATAGATTAAAACATCAATGAATCAAATTTTGGCCACAATCCCAGTGCGGAATAAAATCAGGAGCAATGACTTTATAACTATTGCTTGAAGGTAGCACTTGTCATATTTGTTGGATAAAGATACACTTCTTGAGCACCAAGTTAGAATCATAATGACTTCCAAGATCAACACAAAATCTTTGAATTTTTGAGAACAAATATTATTATTATCCAACTGAGTATGTACAGAGCAAGGCCAAAAGATTTGTGGGCTGGCAGGAATCTCTCCTTGGCACTATTAAGTGTTGGAAGATGTCATTTTTTGGCCATGTCATACAGCATTAACAGCCTCTGCAAGACCATCATGCAAGGTACTGTTGAAGGCAGATGCAAGCAGGAAGTCCAATGCAAGAGATGGGCAGACATGACAATGCCAGAACTCCTGAGAGCCAGTGCCAACAGATTATCCTGGATGAGATTACCCGTTTCTTATGCTCTTAGGTCCCCCTGACAACTAAAGCAGTCAAGAGATTGATGATTATTATCCAATGAATTTGTTTTCAGCTTTTAAGCATTGGCATCTCAATCTTTAAGATTACTTACATTCGTATTAATCTACTTGAGGTCATAATAGATTGTTCCATACCTTAATTCATTTTTTTATTTTTACAGCTTAACATTTTGCAGGTCCTTTAAAGCCAGAAAATCAATGGTGCAGCAGTAATACCTTCCGCATAATGGTAAGACATTATTGCCAATGTGTGTTCATCTAACTAATGTCTTACTAGTATGGGAGGTATTTCTGCTATACCCTGTATTTTTAAATTATAACATTTTTTTTTTTTTGAGATTTACTGATACAAGTTCTACTAATTAACCCATAGATGAGGAGAGAAGAGATGTATTCATACCTTTTCCAAGGGTATTTGCTTGTAAGTGAATATAATAATCCTCAAGTGTTATTAGTTATTGGTTTGTGAATGTGGTGGCATAGTAACTGAGTTCAATCCCTCAGTCAGTCAAATCTTTGTGATAAAAACCCAAGAGGAAGATACAAACCTGAATAATTTGTGAAATAATGAAAATACTTAATCTCAGAACTTCAGGCCACATTTATCAGGATTGTCAACAAAATGGACAGAATAACCATGAAAGTAAACTGAGGCTTGAACCAAAGCATGAAAATTGGTCACATGCAACAAAAGAATAACTTACCTGCCAGAAAACTCTGATCCTTCTTCAAGCCCTGGCAACAAACCTAAGAGAAGTCCATTAAGGCCTGGCTTGATATGCTTCCCTAACAGCACAAAATGTCGTTCGTAAAGGTCAAGAAGAACAGGTTTCACATTCATAGCAGCATGACCCATCAACGGAAAAAGACCAGCAGTGTAAATAAACAAGTCCTGAGAGAGACGGCAAGGACCAATGCTCTTGAAGATGATATCATAGGTTTCCAGAGCCTTAAGATGCACACCACTTGGAAGATTAGGATGGAGACATTGCGCCAGGCGTTTCCCTATTGTAACCCGTTTTGGAATTACTGCATATCGCATGTTAGACAGCAGCACCTGATTTAAAAAAAAAAAAAAATAAAAAAAAGTGTATTTTTTTTGGCAATTCAAACAAGCTTCAATGTACAAAACTGGTAAAAATAGGCTGTTAATATCTACCATCACTATTTTTAATACCTTTTTATTATCAAATTCACACCTAACTTCAAGATTCTAATTGATTTTTATATATACATTCTTACTTTACAAAGTCTTGAGCCACCCGTCATTTCTTTTTATTTTGTTACCAAGGAAACAGGCATTCTTGTAAAGTTTTATGGTGGTCTTGATAACAGTTCTTCAGACATTCTGAAAGTCTATCAAAGATTTTCTTTGGACATTCGCTTCTTTTTCATTCCAGTCCTTCTACTTGACCATTTTCAGAGCAATAATTTGTTAAGCCACATAACCCTAACCTATGAATCATTCAAGTATAAAATAAGCATCTTACACAACAGAACCAGTGTTGTGCCCAGGGCCAGCAAGTAATGTCGCCGAATCCCGAACCTTCTAACCCTTGCTATCTTTAGTATGTGTCTATATTTCTGAGATGAGGTATTATGTACATTATTCGGACTATTGTCCTCATCTTTATCGCCATATTTATTACAACGTTTAGGGCCATTTTGTAACAATTCGCCTTCTTCAGGTGGTTGGAATGTCTAACTGAACCCTTTATCTCGCTCACTGGGGTAGACTGTTCTAGTTCCATGTGCCATGTTTAATGGATGTCAGTTATCAGTTATCTCCTGTTGATTTCCTTCTGAAAGTTCTCCACTGCCTTAACCGGGTATTGAACTCACACTCTTTGGGTCCTGTCATTGGATCTAACCAATGCCTTTATACACTGTGCCAAGTGTCCTTGCTATCTTATTAACATTTGCTTTCTTCTACCTACATTTATATGCATTATTAATTAAACTAAGCACAATTATTAAAGGATGAAAACCTTTCCTGGATTTTAATATGTTGGGTTCTTTCTTTTTTTTTTATCCAAATCCGTGAATTTGTTTTTTGCTCATGCTAGTCTCAAAAAAAGCTGATGTTAAAAATTATTACAAAACATTATAGATTTATTTGGAGTGTATGACATAACTCTACATTTTATTTAGATACATTGTAATTGTTTTCAACTTTTGTCGTTGAAGTGTTCACCTATATGGCATATTATCCATTATTGTACATAATTAGGCTACAATAAAATTTGTACCTTATATAAATATTACCTTACGAAAATTGAGGAGGGTATCGTAGATTGGGGGGGGGGCATGAGACGCTTGCACTACAGCCCTGTTTGTGCCAACACATAACTGGCAACCGAACAATAGCCCAATTTTAAATCGTATCTTTAGGGATTTTATTCTAATTTTTTAATTACATATTTACTAAGTTAATTGGTCATAGCATTTGTTGGCTAATCAGTAATGGTCTTTTTTCAATGATTAATGTTATTCTTATTTCGTTATTCTTGTTTATTATATCAAACAATTTCCTCCTTGGCTTAAGAATCATTATCTTAG
This sequence comes from Acanthosepion pharaonis, assembly GCA_903632075.3. Classification (NCBI taxonomy): domain Eukaryota; kingdom Metazoa; phylum Mollusca; class Cephalopoda; order Sepiida; family Sepiidae; genus Acanthosepion; species Acanthosepion pharaonis. The sequence continues at coordinate 993,222 of CAHIKZ030000563.1, forward strand.
AAACATAATGAATTTAAATTTTCATTGATTTTTTTTTCTTTTTCTTTTGCCAATCTTTATTGAGAGCATTTAAATTACTGATTACTAACTAATAAATCAGTGAAACCCCAGCTATGGGTTAAATAGCAGGGAAGACTGTTGGGTAGAAACAACTGCTTATGTGGTGGACTGTGACATTCTGAAACTTATGCAAAAAGTGAACTGTAGGCAATGCCAATATCAAATGAACTTCTGGTCATGACATGTTTACTTTACACAAATGGGGGAGGGTCAGCAATTTTCGCCACCAACTCATCCTATAAAACCAACGAAGCAAAGAGAATTACAAATGACGTGCACAAGTAATGTGTATAGTCCCATTCAAAAACAGTAACTGAAATTGATCCAAGATGAAAGCCTACCTGATAATGTCTTATAGATGGAAATAAATTTTATGATTGATAATTGCAAGACAATTCAAGAAAGGTTCCCTCTGAACTTTCCACAAATGTCAAAATTGGATAGAATGGTAGCAAAAAAAATGTTTAAATAGAAGGCAGATGCTACTTTTTGGTAACTGAGTTGAAAATATGGATCATATCTGAAAGGACCCACCAAACGCATTTTTTCATGTCCACATATTCATAAAACATACACTTATAGAATTTAAGATCGAAAAATTTGCATTTGATGTAACCTTGTATTCCACATGTTTTATCTTTTTCATAAAGGTCATGTCCATGGAATCAGATCACCTGAGAAGAGCTCTTTTTTTTTTCTTTTTTTTTTTTTTTAAATGAAGGTTAAAGGTTAAACTTTGGTCCTGTGATTCTACAAATTTACTCTTATCAAATTGAACTAAATCCCATTTATCCTACTGGCAATTTCATAAACATAATTAGTTTTTTTTTTAATTTACCAAGAAGAAACACACACATACACACTGTATTTCCAAGAGTATAAGATGCCCTTATAATTCATCAGAGGACAAGTATATCAAACAGAGATGTTAATATCTACATAAAGATCTCTTCTAACCAAAGTTTTAATTTTTAGAATGATGTTTTATATAGTGAGAAACACGGTATATGAACTAATATTATTCCCAATTTAAAAGAAGAGTTACCTGATTATTCTAATCTCAAACAGAACAACTTACCTTATTTAGTTTGCCAAGGGCAGAAATAAGATCAGCCCATTCGCTGGTTGTCTCAAAACTTTTCAGGGCTTTATCTACCTGAGAAATATACGAGCGATACTTTGAATCACTCAGGAGTTCACACTCCTCCACTGTCAGCATACTCATGATGGTATCTTCTGATGATCTGGAAAAAAAAGAAAAAAGAAAATTCAATTTAAAATGCATGATAGCTGGTAATAAATATAAATTTTTGACACAGATTTCAAATTAGAAAATAGTGCATCAGAATTATCCAAGTTCCTTGCAGTCATTTGAGAAGCTTGTTTTCTGCACCTTGTCAGCAGAAATTACACATCTTACTACTTCAACTGTAATCAGCACCTACCAAAATCTTAAAACAAGAATATGGAGTAAAAGCCAGCAGACATGAAAGCTACAAATCAATACAGGAAACAGAGTGATGGAAGACTTTCACTTTCTTAAATCGATGAGAAGTAATTCTTTTAAGTCTCTTTTTTTTTTTTTTTTTTTTTTTTAAATCCATCTACATTTGGGGGTAGAAACAATAAGAGCTCTCCAAAGTCTTTTTTTATTTTTTTTTTTCCCCCCCTGTGAATTGCTGTAACTGTTCTTGGGAAAAGTAGTGGTTTCCTGCTAACTTCTACATTGTTTCTGAATTCAATTTTGTCCTTCTAGACTGGATGCACTTCCAAGGCTCAAGCCTACTCTATTTAACCCACAGCTAGGGAAGACGAGATTGGTACATTACCCAGAATTTTCAATTTGCCAATATGGTACCATCCACGGATATCATCTCTTTTAAAGGAAAGAGAAAATGTTTTTCTATTTAAATTAATCAACTCATTTTTTTTTTTATTTTTTTTTTTTAAGTAATTTTTAATAAATAATTTCATCTTTTATAATAGTAGCTACTAGTTTAAATAATCTTATAAGTTTTTAATTAGCAACGGAATCACTTCAACATCTGCTCAGAACAGAAGAATTTCAGTAAGTAGGCCAGCAGTAGGCAAGCAATGAACAGACAACTGAGAAGAGAATTTTCGATGTTCTACTTCCAATTGGAAAATCTTTTTTTAGCTTGCAACTTTACAATTGTAAAAATGCAAAGGTTGTATAAATATCAATATTTACGGCATAACCTATTTGTCAATTCCAAAGATACTGTATTACATTCAGTAATATTCTTGTATTATTTTGAACTATTGTTCATATCTTAGTTGATATTGTTGTTAACCTTTAACACTCTGGAGGTGATTTTGTTTACAAAGCAAAAAAGTTACTCAGATGAATGAATAATACCATGTTTGAAATTTGCAGTTGTGTTGTCATATCCTGCTATGGAAACAGAAAATGACCATGACTGAAATTAAGCAGTGCTTGAAAAACAATGCAGTGAAAAGGAAAATAATGAATAATGCAGCATGTTAAAGGTTAAATAGTTCAAATATATATTTACAACCCAGCACATCTCAGGGTTTACTGCAAAGTGAGAGCATTAATACCAATACCCTCTTCTTTTTGTCTAGGTTAATCGCTAACTGCCATATCTTGACTTCCATTTTTCAATGGTTGTAGCATTTCTCATCATCAAATATTAATGTATTTTTATAATTTACTGATGTCTTTTTTTTTCTTTTTTTGCACCAGAATTTCGCTCTGCTTTGAACTGATAGCCTTCAGGTAATGTAAACTTGCGCTGGGTAGTAAACATACATTTGAGTTATTTAACAACTTAACAGATATAGATGTTATTATAGATACAATGTTTCAACCAAGTACCCTCTGATCATCATCAGGTGCCCATTGATTGATATGGGATACCTGTTGATTATTGTAAAATTTTTGTCCCTGTGATGTCATTCATTTGTTCCTGTTGAATTGGTGCTTCCCTACAAGGACTGAACTCAAGACCACAAGATGACACTAACACATGTATAACCAACTCCTATATCTGTTATGCCAAAGTCCCGAAGGACGTTAGTAGTAGTTTTGGGAGCCTTTTGTATTCAATGTCACACAATTTTGACATTGGGTATGATAAGAACAATAATAATATAAGAATATTGACACTTAGTCATCTCAACAAAAATCCCATATCAGCCAATCAATGGACACCTGATGATGACCAGAGGGTATTTGGTTGAAATGTTGTGTCTATAATAAAATCTATATAAACCAAGACGAGAACAATAGTTTAAAATAATATAAGAATATTTACAATTACTCATCTTGGAAATGAAATTCGATAGATTCGCTAAGAAAAACAATATAAAATATTTGATAGATTCGGTAAGTAAAACAATATAAAATATTAGACTTTTAATGCTTTAATTTTTGTGAAAATCTTACAATCATGATGTTCTTCAGGTAAATCTTTTTTTTTTAAATGAATGTTAATGACAAGCCTTACCTATTTGTTGTAGCATATCTACAGACAATAATGGGCATGTCTCCATTCACATAAATACAGTAGTAAATACTGTATGTTGGTTTGCAGTAGGAGATTCATTGTGGAATTCACTTGACTCACTTCTAGCAGTTGACGACTTCTTCTATGCACCACTGGCAAATCTTATATGTGTTGTTCTTGTCCTAAGTATTATTGTTCATTACCAACCTTTGTGTGATTATTCTATTCCATAACCTTCCCTAGTTTACAACACTATTTATACCACCCTGTTTCCATATTAGCTCTTATATTTGAAGAGACATTTCCCACACCAAATGTCACAACATTTCTAGGACAGACTAGTATCTTATTGCCTTTCTCTGTAATGTCTCAATGAATGGGAGATTTTGGCAATGTTTAACCTTTGTGCCCACAAAAAACAGTTTTTCAAAATGTTTTTTTTTGTTTCTGTTGACATTATGATTACTTTAAATTTCTGATACTCCCTCGGCAATGTTCATTTACAAGATTATATAAATATGTGAACCAACTAGAATGCAATATTTACCATTTTATAACTATTTATAAGTTTATAAAGAAAGAAATTTGAAGAGGAATCTTTTTATTCAAAAATTCATAAAAACCAACAAAATTTTCAACAAATTGTGTTCTTTGGAATGTCTGACAAAACATCAGTGAATTTTTTTTTTTTTTTAAGCATTACGCCCTGAGCAAGGTGGGAAGCCACTAGGATGCAGGGGGCTGCAGAAGATTTGGAGCGAGAGCAGATAGGAGTGATAGAAGAAAGGATGAGAAGAAGGATAGTGGATAGATCAAGGTAACTGGAGATGTCAATTGACATTACATTTGAATAGTTGGAGATTATAGCTCTCAGGGAAACAGTAATAGGGAAGGGTGTTCCACAGGCGAGAGGTGCGAGATATGAAGCTATTGGAGTAGAAGAGATGGCTACATTTAAAAGCTTCTACAGTGAAAGGGTGAGAGTGGGATGCCAGCCTCCTAGGGCGCTTGAATTCATGAAGTCTGGGAACCAGTGAAAGCAGCTCATCAGAGCAATTACCATGAAAGTATTTGTAAAAAAGACAGAGAGAGGCGACGGCGCGTCTGTGAGATAGCAACTGTAGACGAGATGCCATATCAGGGCCAATTATATTACATATCTGCCTCTGGATCTTGTCAAGAACTCCGAGGTAAACAGAAGGTGCACCAGACCATATATGGCAGCAATACTCCATGCTAGGGCAAATGGTTGATTTGTATTATTTGAAGTATCGATTTCGGGGAGAAAAATTTCCTGGCATGGCACAGAGAGCCAACTTTCCTTGCAGTGGATGAAGCAATTGACTCAATGTATTTGTTCCATCTCGGGTCAGCAGTCAACGTGAGACCGAGCAGATGCAGAGAGTTGCTCTCAAGAAGTTGAGCATCAGACATTCTAATGGGGGGGCAGGAAAAGATCTCTATAGTGATCAATAGAGAGCAGTTTAGTTTTTGAGGCATTAAAGTTGACCAGCCAATTCTTGCCCCAATTAACAACCAATTGGAGGTCCATTTCAAGATGAGCGGCCAGGTTAGTTTTGTCAGCGACACTAGATTTGTTTTTGAGGCAGGAGTAAATTGTAGTGTCGTCCGCGTAGATGCCAACTTGGGAACCTATGGCGTCAGGAAGGTCGTTGATGAAAATAAGGAATAGAGTGTGGCCAAGAATGGAGCCTTGGGGAACACCTGCGTTCGTGGGATAGGAACTGGAGGAGAATCCGTTGAGAACAACCTTCAATTCACGGTTTGACAGGAATGATTGTATTAGGTCGAAGAATTGCCAAGTGATTTTAACTTTATAAAATGCTAAATAATAAACATTTCATTGGTTTAAATATTTTTATGATTTAGTAAAATTTTATAGGACAGATATTTTTAATATTTATTCCTTTATGCTTGGGTTTTATTAAAATTCCAATCATCTCTTTTTAAAACAATAAACATTGGCAAGGCAGTTAAGGTAGTACAAAATAATTGCAGTGTCAAGGGAAAAACTGCCCTTTTGACACACCATTTTATTGCCAACACAAAGTTTAAACTTTTTCAAAGATTTTTATGAAGCTTGGTGATAAAAACAAACCAACTCTGTGAAAAAGCAGAAAATAACAATAATTGGGAGAAAAAATAAAATTTATATATGCAGTAATTTTTAACAGCTAATGATTGATTGTTTTTTACAGGTTATCAATCCTTTATGGGTTATTTAAAGTATTTTGAATTGTAAGAATTATTTTTTTTTTTTTGTATTAACAATTTTTGGAGATAAGTTTTTTTAAATTGCTGTGAACTTATATTTTTAAAAAAAATAAATAAATAAAAATCATGCAAAGTTTTCACAGAAATTTATTCTTTTAAAAGAGAATTAATTTCAATCAAGAAACATCAAGTCTATTTTCTCCAGATGTAAAAAATATTTACTCTTAATATATCTCTAATTTTTCTTGTAATCTCAGGTCATTTGACATTAAGTGTTATGCAAACAGAATGCCATCAAATGTAAAAAAGTACAAGCCTTGTGATAAAAAGCAAGATGAAAGCACCAATAAAATGTGCATAAATTATTTTTTAACTTAATATAAAAATAATGAAAATGAGAAAATCGGCAGACAATTGCTGATACCTCCTGACAAGTGGACCAAATGATTACAAAAAGGTCCGTCTACCAAACTCTGGAGTCAGGGTACTGAATAACATCAATCTGCTAAGTTTTATATTTGTATTAATCATATTTTATATATATATATATATATATATAAAAAAATGAATAATCTCACACCATCCTGGGTATGACGATAAACTACATCCATGTCCTGGGTAAGATGATAAACTACATCCAACAGCAAGGCCTCTGACCAGGTTTTGAGGAGCATGGAACCACCTCTTAATTGCTGGTGTTCCCAGATCCACCCTGACCCGGGGTGGTACTACCTGTTAGGGTCCCAACTATGGGCAAATAGGTAACCCCCAAACTGGGGTCAAAACACTTTGAAAGTGTAAAAATAGGTCTTAATACCAAAAATACTTTGTAAAAGATTATTACCAGCAATACAATACATTAAAACAAAACAAAAAAAAAAAAAAAAAAAAATTACAAGAAATACATTTTTGAAAGAAAAAAAAATTACCAACAATAGATTTTTTTGAAGAAACAAAATATTACCAGCAATAAAAATCTTGTCAGCATAAAATAATCCATTGAGGTTGATATGCCTTAAAACAAAACAAATTAAGCCAAACCAATCTATCTCAACTTTGTACCAATGAAAAGTGCATAAATTATTTTTCCAACACATGTAAAAGAAAAATATAAGAATAAACAGTCAACTGCTTATATCCTCTGACAAGTGGATGGAGTGATTGGTGTAGGGTCCCATCGATGAAACTCTAGAATCAAGATGCTGAAGGTAACATCAATCAGCTAAGTGACAAGTTTTATATTTGTATCAATTATATATATATATATATATATATATATATATATATATATATCCCCAAAGGAGATGAAATAACTTGTTTATAAACAAAAATGCTTTTCCCCTCCCCCTCAAGCAACATCAGTACCAGGAAGCAATAGTGTCATGAATGAAGTAAATATAGTGATATTATAAATACCTTTGTAATCATATACATCCAAAGATTTCAACTTAAACACCAGGAACCTATCCTGTTCCTAAGTCGGAGAGTTTTTTAATTTAAATTATCCAAAATTTGCTTAACCTACGTTCATTTATAAAGGCAGGAATGTGTTTGTTAAGTGTTGTTTACATTTTCTATAAACAGAGATGTGAGTCATTCAAACTAATAAAATACACTGCAGAAAATAATGAACCACAAATATTCATTTCACTTGAGCAACTGAATAAAAGAAAAAATAAATTCTATACAATTCTATAAACCAAAAATATACTTTGCAAATTGCAGGAGACAATGAATTTAATTACAAATGACAAAATGTAAAAAGAAAAATAAATAAAATAAAAAAAAAGATTATAAATTTTCTATCCTGACAAGTGGTTAAAATATGACCACAAACAAGACACAGTTTTAATGATTAATAACAGAGTTCATTGCTAATTCAAAAGAACAACTGAAAAGGTTAATGAGGCCAATAACTCTTTGTATGAGAAGCATTTTTCTCTTGAATAAAAAGAGTAAAGTTGAAAAACATTGACGACAACCATTTGAGCACTATCATTATGGTAATCACATTCGGCACAATGCCATCTACAAAAGCTATTTGGTCATTTTTTTTTTTAACAAAGTGTTAGAGTAACATAAGTAGAGAACAAAAGTCAAGAAATTAGTCTTTATTCAAAAATCTACTTCTACTGCTGAATTCCTTTAGTTCTTCTGTACAGAAAAATTCCAAACAAATTAGTTCTCCGACAACATTACAATATACTTCATTATTAATTATATAACTATAATTTGGCATCACTCTCAAATGATAAAGAACTTTAGTTTTATAACAGCAATCGAGGCAATAATTGGCCACTTTTGGCATCTGACCAGTGGACAAAATATTTAAGTTACAAATTAGGTTTGCTTAAAGAAAAACACGCTTGTAAAAATCTGACCTTTAATATAAAATTGAGGTAAATTCAATTGCTAATAATGTTGACGTTTGTGAATTTTCAAAGAAATGCAGTCTAACTGCATCCATATTCCCAATAGGTTTTTTTTTTGTACAATGTGCATTATTTAAGGCAAATTATGTTAATAGTTTGTAATCTTCCAAAACATTTTGGGTGTTATTCTTTGCTAAATAATTTAACCAAACCAAAGATTTTCCTCTACAAAAGTTAAAATAATAATAATAGGCTTTCTCTCAATTAAATATATTTTTATGTTTCAGAAGCAAAATTTTGGTTCCTAATCAGAACATTCAACATCAAAAGCCAAATAAAGATTGAAAATATACTATATATACTCATGTAGAAGGTGACTTCATGTATAGTACAACTCCTGAATTTTTTGGAATTAATTTTTAAAATTACCAGTGTAAAATGAAAATATATAAATTACCTGGTCACTGAAAATATATAATTTTTAATCTCTTCTCAAAAAAGAAAAAAGAAAAGAAAAAATAACAGCAATAAAATGAAAGAAAAAGTAGTTAAAAATGAATAATAATTGACAAGGCTTCGTATAAGAAATTCAGATAATTTAAATCTATTACTACTTGGTAAAAGGCAGGAGAAATAAGATAAAAGAAAGATTACTGTATATATTCATGTATAAGCTGACTTTATATATAAAGTGCAACCCCTGAATGTCTTTGCATGAATTTTAATCCCTCCAGAAAAAATTTACCTGTGTATAGTGAAACTAGTAATAACTTAATCTCCTCCTCCTCCTCCTCAAAAAAAAAAAAAATTAACTGTGTATAGTGCAACCCCCTATTTTTTGTGTAAAAAAAAAAAAAACTAATCATAAAAACTAGCACTATACCAAAGAATATATATTATTTTATATTCCTTTGAAAATTAAACAGGACTGCATCAATAAATCAGTAACCTAAATTTTTACTGTTGAAATTAATAAATGTAACCCTAAGTTCTATAATAATAGTTTCTTCTCTCGTACTTCTTGCTTGTGGAACTCTTCCAACTTCTTGCTTTCCTGTCAACTGCAATCTTCAAAATTTTAAATGCAATGTTTACATTTCCAGTCTTTTTGAAACCTGATCTCCAACTGTCCTTTCGGCTCAATAATATTTTCTCAATCTCTTTCACTCTTTAGTAAACCCTTGCATCTTAATGCTTTTATCACCTTGCTTGTGGGGGTATAAAGTAAAAACAGAGATATTGATCTGAAATTTTCAAAGTATAATATTCAGCAATGAATTAAGTCACATAAAATGTTGTTTTTTTTTCCATCTTTCAGATGTGGAATTAGGGATGTACCCTTGGTGTAACAAAGCAATTACCTCAGAGTAAAAAAAAATAAAAAAAAAAATAAAGAGGCTCATTGGAACAAGGTATTCTAGCTGCAAAAATGTAGAAACCTTATATAGAAAGTTTTAAAATGCAACCAAAAGAAATAAATAAATCAATAAAATTGAAAGTAGATCAGTAGAAATGTTTCATATAATATAATGTAATACAGACACAGTTGTCTTTGACCTCAGAGGAAAAAATTTTTTTAAAAAAAGGCAGTGTTGTCTATCTTTCATGAACCTGAAAAAAGAGAAAAGTTGGAAGGTACCAAATATAGATTATAAAATAGGTTTGCTAAAAGAGTCCAGCCAAAATCTGCAACATCATCCATGGTCTTCAAACTGTTGTGGGACCTGGTGTTAATCATGACACATATAAGTCTACCATTCATCCATGCTTAGAATATTGCTACCGCATATGGTCCAGTGCCCCTGCTATTTACCTTGAGCTCCTTCACAAAATCCAAAGAAGAATCTGCAATATTATTGGTCCTGATCTTATGGCTTCAGTCACTTACCCCCATCATCATAAGGTTGCCTCCCTTTGCCTTTTCTATAAATACATTCATTGTAATTGTTCAGATGACCTCTTCGCTATGGTACCTAGACTTGCATCGAGAGCTCATCAATTTACACTTCAGAAAGCCAAATTTTACAAATTTTCAAAAGTTTTATTTAATAATTTCAATAAAGTGACCAAACAATAATGTAGCATTTTGTCTCTTGATGACTTTGTGTTGCTACTTTTCTGTAGGTTTTGCCACTTTTGCTTAATTCTTATTTAGGATTGTAGAATTCTTTGCAAAGGTTGCTCCAGAAACTCATCAAGTTAGACTAAAGAAGGAAGTATGAGGTACAAAACACAATAAAGATGGTACAACTTATCCAATGGATGGATACCCCAGCTAGTAGATTTTTTCTTATTTTCTTGTTTTAATAACATTTATATATTTTTACACTTTCTCACTAAGTATTAGAATAAAGTAAAAAGAGAAATCTATACTGCAAACAAGGGGGTGGGAATTCTATACTGAAAATGGAGAAAAAAATCAAATTCCCTAAAACCTGAAACAGAAATAAGGAAATTTGAAATGGAAAATCAACCCCTCTATACACGTCACCTTGTTTCCACCCAATAAGTTTTGATAAAGTAATTACATAAGATTACAGCAGATTATTTGCTTGTGTGCAATATAACAATAATAAACAACTCTGTGCTTTATAAGTATTTTAGTGTTCTGCAAAATTTTAACACCAGCAGTGATCACCTAGTTTGTTTACTATACAGAACTAATAACCAAGTTATTTAGTTCATTTATTATATGAACAAGCTTTAAAAACTAATCCAGATGATAAATTCCAAACCTGATTACCAATGCATATATGTTATACTTCCACTTTTATTAATATTTCCAATTTGATTATTGATATTAATGTGAAAAACATTCAAATTATGACAATTATATACAGCAGCAAGTTGTAGCTGAATAACTTATTGGCTTCATTTGATATCAGGTATGGGATTATCTTGGAAGGCAACAACAAACACTAACTTTCTCACTACTACATAATCATCATGTTCCTTTTAGTTGAACACCAATAATAAAAATTGCTACAAATATTTGCTTTGGTTTCTTTCTTGTAAATATTCAATTTCCTTTTTGGCTATTATAGAGAAGGCTTAAAGAGAGTTTTATGGTTTGCCTGGAATCTCTTTAAAGTTTAAAAAGATGAACTTTTTGTTTTTTTAAATGTGAACCCAGATATAGATTAGTATTCAAGGCGGAAAGTTTTCAAAGTTTTATGGAGAAGACATTTAAGGACCTTAACTATGTAAAAATGAACTGATCAAATAAGTTTGAAAGAAACTTTCACAAATATGAGAGCATCTACTAAATGAGAGATATTTAATAACAAGATCAATGGGGTATGACTGTTTTTATATATATATATATATATATATATATATATATTATAAAACACGTAAAATGAGACATGACTTTAGAGCGGGATATGAGTTCATAATTATTAACTTCATAGAATTATCTAAAATTTAATCATGCAGCTTTAAAAAATATAAAAAATAAAAAAAAGATTGAATTTCCTAATCCAATAGATTCCAATTCTTAATCCTAAGAGGTCACTGACCAAAATCTGGACAGTCAGTATAAAATTTTATAGAATAATACTATAAAACTATTATGAGACTCAATTACTATTACTTTTTATTTAATTACTATTTCTTTCATGTTAATTTCATATGCTTGACAGCATTGCCACTTTTATGACATCGATTGACTAATTGAGCATGAGTTTGAAACAGGACAGTAAAAAGACCAACACTTTGAAGACAATAATTGGAAGATATATATATTTAAAAATACACATGTGAAAACCTTAACAAAATATGCTGTCATTTTTTATAGCTAAGGTATGCCATTAATAATAATAATAGTAGTAATATTAGCATTTATGGTGAAACTCTTTATCTACATTATTATTATTTTGCTTAACCCTTCCATGTATTAAAAGATCACACTTTCAGTAATAACAGAAGGGAAAAGATTCTGTTTCAGTTTTTCATTTCAGAGATCAGGAATTGTCAATATACTTTTTTTTTTTATTTCAAACTATTGTTCCCCTCTTGGTCGATATGTTATTATAGGCACAACATTTTGACCAAATACTCTCTGGTCATTATCAGCTGTCCAATGATTAGCTGATATGAGATAATACAAGATTATGCTTGTTTGAACTTGCTTGGACATTAAAACTTAAGTGAATCCTGACATGATTAGAATCACAGGTACCAGAGATAAGCAAACAAATTAGATATCTGCTAAGGCAGAGTTCTACTGAATATATATTGCAATTAACATGGAAATAGAAAGTCTTTCTTCTCTTAATATCTGTAATTATTTGAATTTGTTTTAAATGGGCTTGACACAGTATGGAATTAAAATATATATATATATATAATAAAAAAAAATAATAAAAAAACATGGAGTATTTTAAAAATAATTTTATCCATATAGTCAAAGAATGATGGCTTAATGTGTGTCATTTATCTATCTCCAGGTTTGTAATTTAAATAGTGTAAGAGTTGCATAGAGTTCAAATTATAAATGATAAATAATGCAAAAAAATAAAATAAAATAGAATAAAATAAAAAGTGGAACTTCTACAATGCATGCATTTTTTATACCAGGAGAGAAGCAGATTCTAGTGGCAACAGGTGTTAAGTAGAAAAACTAAAATCATAATGACCAGATTAAAGACATTAAATTAACTTTTATTATTACCATTTCTGGTTGATTCTTTTCCACTATTTAAATCATTAATGCCCCATCAAAAAAAAAAAGTATTAACTGTAGGCTTTTTACATATAACCCATTAATGCCCACTATTCAAAAAAAAAAAATATATATATATATATATATATATATATATATATATATATATATGACAGTGAGCATTATTAGGTTAAATGGAAATCAAATTGATTTTTTTTTATGGTTAATCAACCCTTTGCAGGTCACTTAAAGTCAAAAAACACTTAGATTGTAAGAATTTTTTTTTTTTTGAGATAATAGTTTAGTGATGCAAGTCTTACTAATTAACACATAGCTGGGGGAGAAGAAGTGGATTAATACTTTTCCCAAAGGTATTTGCACAAAAGTGAATGGGTATTAGAACTCTGTTCTCCGATTAAAAATTCAGGTACATTATCCATTACACCACTTATACATCCAAGCTTACAGCAGCTGGCATTCCCAAGTGGTCACCCATCTAGGTACTGATCAGGCTTGACATTGCTTAACTTCAGTGATGTGGCCATAAACCAAAATCAAATTACAACATTTAAGAAAACAAAGGGAGAAAAGTAAAGATTCATTTTCTATCATATTATTTCAAGTAACTTAAGAACAACACTATATATTTATCCCTTTCTTCAATATAATAAATGCAAATGTCAGTGTGTCACTGTATCACACTTTTTCAACTTTACTCATAGAGGCCATAGTCCAACATATATCAATTTGGAATCAGGGTAACTCCGTGAACAAATGAAAAATATTCCAGGGTAGATCCAGAACCACAATCCCAAAATTTTGGATTCCCAAGTTTTCATTACTGCGATTGCTTTTGGATTCTACCATATTGGCCTCTACTGATAAAAACGAGGACACAACTCTCTAATTTTCAATTAGTTCATGTTCAAATGAAAAAATTACTGTTCCCAAATTAGTCTTTCAAAATAAAATTGTCCTTGTTTTCAAGTTTACCCCTAAAGGCCATAGCCCAACATATACCATTTTCGAATCATGCCAACTCCATGAGAAAAATTAAAAACATTCTGGGCATGATCCAAACCTGCAATCCTGAAATTTTGGATTCCTAAGTTTTCATTATGCAATGGCTTTCCCCAATTTTTTTATGTGATTTTTTGCAACAATTTTTTTGTACAATAATAATTTTTATAACTTGGAAATAAATTTGGGAATAATCAAAATTAATTGTGAAATCCAGCAAAAGTCACTCCTGAAATAAAAATAATTGTTTGTACAGAAAGTAAGGACCTATGTACATCGAATTGTCTTTGGCAGAAGAATTATCATTAAACTTTTAAAAGGTAAGCTTAAATATTAATACGATACTCAAATGCAGTGATCAATTTTGAGTTCTTCTGTAGTTTACTGTTGTCTATCGCATCTAATCCTCCCTAACTAGTGTGATGAAGGCCTGATCAAGAGCCCTCCACGGGAGTTAGCTTAAATGCCACCCAACAGGGAGGTTTTTAAGCTAATCATCTTATATTCTGCATTTGAAGATGAACTGAGGTAGGTGGTCATTCTAAGTCTTAGAGTATAATGTTAGCAGAAACAAGAAAGTAAAAACCGATAGCAAATAGTTTCAGTTAATAATAAAATCAACTGCAATGGTCAAATAGTGTATGGTATAACACTTGTTATTTTAACACTTACAAAACAATGTGTACTCTATCAGTAGAAAAAATTAAAGCTTTATCTGTATTAGAAACAAACAGCTTATATGCAAATGGACAACAAATTAAGATAACTAAAATAGAAAGTTCATCCTCAACAAGGATGTGTTTTCTTACCAGCTTTATTTAACCTGTATAAGTAGATGATTGTACATGAACTGGAGGTCTTATCAAGATTCATTATAAGCAGACATAACCATAACAACATACGCTATGGAGATGACAGTGTTCATGGCAAATTCAGAAAGAACTATTAGAGAAGGCAATCAAGAAGAGCTAACTGTAAGAAGATGAAAAGCATAGTGGTGAACAAAAAGGACAGCCCAAAGCACGACTTGCATATTGGGGATGACTTCAAAATTAAATTAAGAGCAGACATTCAACTATCTGGGCAGTATAATAATAAATGGTGGAAAGTGTGATACATTTATCTAAACGCACACAGAAATAGACAAAGATCCTTTTCAGTAACATTCTAAAAAGGAAAGAGAACTGAACTTTGTCATGTCTAGCAGTGAAAATGAGACAATTTAATCACAAATTAAAAAAAAACTTGCAATAGCTAAAATGTGATTTTACTGATGAAAATGGAAAATGCCATAGGTAACACATGCAACAAACAAGGAAGTTCTAAAGAGAATAGGAACTAGAAAGAAACTGCTCATAACTATCACAATGAACTGAAATTTTTGGTACACAAAATGAGAAAAGAAAGCTTGGAGCATATAAAACTCACAGGACGGATGAAAAGCAAGAGAAACACAGGAAAGCAGTGAGAGACTGACATGACAAGTGTGTGCAAACAAAGAGAACATGTATCACAGAAAGAAAGACAAAGTATTGCTGAGATAAAATATAAGGAAGTTGTGGAGAGCCGTAACTGACCACATCCTGAAGAGTTACATCACAGAGAAAGCTATTTTATTTTTGATAATGTGTTCTCTTTTGTGGGCCTCTACAGCAACAAGACTCTGCTCTACCAACTCCAATTGAAGCCAGACTTTCAAAACAAAAATCTATGACTTTGAAAGGCTAACAGATGCCACATATGTGTTCCCATATGTCAAATTATCTTTAACAAATTAAAGCTTCAAAATGAAATTAAAAAGCTCAGCAGACTCAGTGATAATTCTAAGTAATCTGAAGCAATGGATTGATTGATTTTTTAAAGTTTATCAACCTTTTGTAGGTTATTCTAAAGCCTGAAAATATTTTTAGATTATAAGAATTTTTTGGAGATAGTAATGATTTACTGATTCAAGTCCTACTAATTAACCCATAGCTGGAGGGAACAGAGGTGGATTCATATCTTTCCCAAGGGTATTTGCGTATAAGTAAATATAACAAACCTGACTGGAATTGGCACATCGATTTCCAATTCCAAACCAATATCCATAACACCACCTGTACATCCAAACTTACAGCACTTGGTATTACCAAGCAGTCACCCACCTAGGTATTGACCAGGCTCAATGTTGCTTAACTTCTGTGATCATACAAGAACCAGTATTTTAATGTAATATGGCCGTAAGCCTTCAGCAATGGAAGGATTTAGAGAGCTTATAATCTTGTCAGAAGGATTGGCTATAATTCAAATTAAGTACTTTTTATGTTTTCTATAGTTAAGCCTAAATCTGATCCCTTACTCACTCAGTCCAATACTCAACAGCTATGGGTGCCAGAAGCTTTGCAGGAGGCATCTACCCCTATACACACCTACCTTCTTGGCATTGAGGCAACTGTGTGGCCTTGATGTAAGTGTAAATAGACATTTTTGAAAGTGTCACCTGAGTCTCATTCTTTGTTGTTTTTTTTTGTTTTTTTTTTGTGTGAATTGTAATCTATTTTTGTATGTTATTTTCAGGATACATAAGTTGTTGGAACTTTATAATTCAGTGGTACTTGTCTCAGCAAATGCGGAATGCAGTTTTAGTGGAATGCATCATTTAAAGTCTTGACTAAGGTCAAAGATGACGGCCAACAGTCTGAAAAACAGGATGTTTCCTGCCACACACAAAAACCAAATAGATAACTTATGCTATGCGAAAAACAAAGGAATGTACATGAGGAAAAGAAAAAAAAACAGGAGGTGTTGGAACTATTTCAGAACATTTTAGAATGCAACTATTAAAAAGTCCTATCAGGATTTATTATTGACAGACACAATCTTAACAACATATGGAGATGACATTGTATAGATGGCAAACACAGATATAAAATTGCAGGAACACTTAGTCAAGCTTCTTTTTTTTTCTTTTTTTTGTAAAAATTTCACCCCAAGCAAGCCAATAAAGCCACTAAGATACAAGGGGTTACAGTGTGTTTGAGAAAAAAAAACAGCAACACTATCAAAGAGAGAAAACGTTAAAGGAACAAGAAGACGGAAGATAATGATTAACATTGGATTTACATTTTTGAAGATTGAAATTGACTGGGAAACAAGAAACCAGAAGACAGTCCCACAACTAAGAAGTTTGAGATAAGAAACTGTTAGCATAGAACTTACAGTTACATCTAGGCATTTCAGCTGTAAAATGATGGGACCTTGCTGCCAATCTAGTACTGCAATTAAATTCATAAAGTCTAGGTACCATAGAGGAAAGTTCATCACAACAATTACCATTAAAGTATTTATAGAAAAGGCACAGGGAAGATACATTATGGTTATGGGAAAGTGACCTCATACTATCCTCTACCTTTATAAGAGCCAGCTCAGGCCAAAAATGGAGTACTGTTGTCATATTTGGGCAGGAGATACCTAGTCTGGACTTTACAGTCTTGATAGAGTTCAAAAGTGTCCTTGAGTCCTTGTGGGTGAATTATTTTCCACCCTCCAACCTCTTTCTCACAGGCAAGATGTAGTAAATCTCTCGCTGCTTTATCGCTACTACCACAGAATGTGCTTGGACGAATTAGATCTCTTGATTCTACCAGGTCAGATTTTCATGGCTAGGAGCTGCTATGCCACTTACATAGTAGCAAACCACCCATATTTGCACTGTATTCCATTAGCAAGAAGTTCCACTCAAACAGCTTCCTCCCATGAATCACTGCCCTATGGGACACACTCCCAATCACTACAATCTTAACCTGTTCAAGTCTACAGTCAACTAATATCATTCCCCTTCTATCTATATAAACTCCTCCTTATCGTAACCCTCTGCTTCAAGTGGACCCCTAGCCTTGTACAGGGTGAACTTTACTGTAAAAAAAAAAAAAAAAAACACATTGTCAAATGCCCTTTCTGAAAAGATGCCCCCATTGCCTTGAATTACTTCAGCTGCTCCTGAACCTTTTTCATCAGAGCATGTAGTTCCGATTTGGAAACAAGTACAGTTAACGTTAAGTCCAGCATGTTGTCACTTAATGAGGTGACCTCCCTACAACCAAAACCTACATTGGTTCTAATTTCAGCTGTGGGTTATAATGTACTTAAAATAAAAAGAACTTAAAATCTTTAGTCAAGTGTGTAATATCTGTCACAAATATTAGAAAAATCAAGCTGTTACTTGCACTTTTTACTTGGTGAAATCTACACACTATATCTAACTGCTACGTTAGCAATGCATTTAGACACAGATTTCATTTATTTTGATATCAATCATTTTGAAAGATCACTTATTAGTTGTTCTCACCAATAGCAACTGATTTGTTAATAGAAGAGTAAAAGTTCTACTTTTATCTAAGATTGAAGTATAAGATGTGTTTGCTATATTAGAGAAAAAAATTTAGCTGAGATAAAATTAATGTTGATATATAAATTTAACAAAAGAATTTCTTTGTTGTTTTTATGAATTATCTGTTGAAAATTCATTTTTTATTTAAAAATACTGAGTACCAGTTTTAAGACATGGTATGAGAGCAACCAGATTGGGTTGCCAGTTCCTTCTAAAGTCGACTTCAGTAGTTCCCAAATGGGTGTGGCGAAAGATTGATTGAAAGATTTAGAAGCAATTTCAAGAAATTCATATGCCAAAAATAAATATTATTTCAAAATTTAAAATATTATTTTACATGACTTGTAATTGCATGCATGAGTCCCAGTCTAAATAGTTATTGACCGAGTTTATCACTGAGATATTTTTGCATTATATCAAGTATTAAGAATATAGTAACTAGGGATCGCAGGTTGGAGGAGAGAGTTATCAATGATAAGGTTCTGACTTTGAACTCATGGCTATCTCCCTTTAACCCCCTCTCTGCTATTTTTTTTATTTTTAAATGTAATTTTTATCACATAAAATTTGGTGAGGCACAAGCAAATTTTCATTCCAAAAATGCAGCACAGAGAAAAAAAAAATGTTTTGAAACCATTTGTCTACTTCTAACATCTCTGCCTGAACTCTGAAATTTTTTTTACTGATTTTTTTTTTTTTTTTAACTTAAAAAAGTGTCAAAAGGTCGGTTTTTTCCCTTGACACTGCTATTATTTTAACTACCTTCACTCCTCGGCAATGTTTATTCTTTTAAAAAGCAATGATTAGAATTTTAATAAAACCTAAACATGATGAAAGTAAATTTATACATTTTCTTTGTTCTTGAGAATTGACATCAAAAATAATAAACACTATTTTTTTTTTTATTATACTCTTTTTATTGGAATGTTTGGCAAAACATCATCTAATTGCTAATTGATTAGAACTTTATAAAATGGTAAATAATAAGGATTTCTTTATAATTGGTTCACATATTTTAATAATTTAGTAAATGTTTATAAATTTATGAATAAAAAATTCTTTTCATATTTATTTCTTTATAAACTGGTAAATGATAAATATTGCATTAGTTTTAATGTAATTGTATTAGTTCTTAGTATTTTGTAAATATAAAATTCTTGTAGATAAACAACATAGTGTTTAATATTTTTGCTTTAAATTCTCAAGAACAAAAAGAAAATGTATAAATTTACTTTCATCCTATGTTTAAGTTTTTACAATTCTAATCATCACTTAAAATAAACACTGCCAAGAAGTAAAGGTTGTTAAAATAGTAGCAGTGTCAAGGGAAAAACCATCCTTTTTAAACACCTTTTTTTTAATGAAGATTAAAGATCGCAAAAAAAATTAAATTAAAAATAGAAACAGTGATAAAAAGAAAAATAAAGTTAATTAGATTTTAAAATCAGTGACTTAGTTAAAAGTAGAAGGGTAGAGAAGTGACTTCAATGACTTCATCCATTAATTAGGAGAATTTTATATTTATTTTCACAATGAGAACACATTTTATTGTCCCCCTTTCCAGAAGAGAAAAATCAGTTTGATTTTTGCTTCTAAATGAAACAGTGCCTCTCAATGAACAATTTTTTTTCATTGAGTGATTTTTTTTATTTTTTTTTTATCCAAATTAGGAGTTGTTTAAAGACAAATAAAGCCAAAACGTATTTTAGATTGTAAGAATGATTCCCCCCAGCCTCCACACCCAAGGTATGCATGTAAACAAATGCAATGAACCCAGTTGGAATTAGAACTCTGATTTCTCAATCCAAGTCACTATATATTATGCCATCCAGACATCCTCTTGACACTATGGATGATAATCTACATCCAGCAGAAAGGCTTCTGATCGAGAGATTTGAGGTTGAGGAGCAAGGAACAATTTAATTGCTGTTGTTCCAAGGTCCACCTTGACCCGAAGTGGTAGCAACTGTTAGGGTCCCAGCTATGGGCAAACAGTGAACCCAAAAAAAAAAAAAAAAAAAAAAAAAAAATCCCTTTTAATACTAAAATTACCAACAACACATTTTATGAAATATATATGTAAAAATGCTAATTTTATACTTTCAGAGTAAAGGTATCTACAAAATAATATCTGTAGTTGAAAGCATAATTTCAAAATATTTAGATTCAGGCATTAAATCGCCCATACTGGTTGATATGTTGCTAAACAAAAATCAATCAATCAACCAACATGAAAGAACTCCTTTATGGCGTTAGCTCATATAATATCCTACAATTTCTTAAAGAAATCAAACTGTATTCCAAAATATAACTTCAACAAAACCACAACATAAAACACACATATCATTGCCTCTAGTAATCATGTCCATACAAACATGTATTTTCATTTATGAAAGCAGAACAACACATCATATCTTTATTAATTAAAAGCTCCTAAGAAAATTAAATTTCAGCATTAAAGGACCCATAAGGATGTTGATATGCCATTAAACAAAACAAAAAATTAAATAAATCTTGACACTATAGTAAATTAAAAATATATGAATTTCATATTTATGTTGAGTCACTATGAGTACTATCTGCTACATGGTCAGTAACTAAACAAGTTCCCCAACCAAGTTTTTTTTTTTATCCTGGTGAGGAGTGTGGCTAACCCTAACCCCAGCAGGATCAAGGGGACATGTGAATTTTCTTGTTCATCATGCACAATGAGATACACTTGGCTCCATAACTATATATCCTTATAGTGAAGGCTCAATTATAACACTGCCCGCCGTGGTTTATCTTGGTCAGCAGTGACCAGATGATATGACCCTTGCCACACACCACCTACACCAATATCTTGGTCTTCAGAGTTGTAAGATGATGAGTTGTGTGCAAAGTCAATCCCATGCTTGGTCGATAACATCGTTAGTCAACAGGCCATCAGTCATTGACCTGGTCCACACCATGTTCAGCCCATATTGTGTTTTTTGATCACAGAGCTGGTGGGAATTGAGTATCATCAGTAATAATAGCATTGGTTCAAACCACAGTGAAGTAGTGTCATGAAGAAAAAAAAAAAATAGAAATGTCTTCACAGACGAAATAAAAAATGAAAGATTCTTTGGGTTAATTTTTGACTTGGTTTATATAGTTCTTTGTATAACAAAAATTAACCCTTCCCACAAAAATCTCTATAGTGACACATTGCTTAACAGGGCTAATTCTTAAAACAGAGCTCAAAGTCTGGGATTCTCTTGGCAACAAGTCAAGTGGATCTGAGTAGCATCTCTCTCAAGTGCTCTGCTTATATTGACTGACTCAAGACTGGAGTGGGGCTGACTGTGTTTGGGGATTTGGAATTTCCCCAGGTTTCTGTATCAATTTGAACAAGAGTTCTTTGTCTGGTTCGCAATATTAATTATCTCTCCAAATTTGGGAGATCCCCTCTTCCTATGGGTATTGGTTGCAGGTATCATCCTGCCCATATAACTCATTCCTTCTCTTATTTATGCCTCACACCATTATTTCCAAATGGACAGAGGTAATTTCTCCTCTCTTAGTATCTCGTTTAAGCCTGCCACTTTCAGCTGTCTCTGACAAATCTGATTTCTACACCAAGTGGACAAAAAAGCGGTCTTAACTTTTAATCATTAATTGTAATTATCTTAATTTTTAACAACAAATTTTTTCAGCCCCTGGTCTTGCTTATGTAATCAGAGATTTACCAGCTGTTTACTTCGACCCACTATTAGCAAATATTTGTCTTCATATCTTGTTTGCTTAATCATACTTATGAACCTTACGGGTTCGTTTCTATCTCAATTTCTTTGAGCAAAGGATAAAAAAATACTATTTCTTGATTTGTTGACATTTCCAACTTCAGCAAAGCTATTTCCACTCTTGACAGGCAGACATAAATCAGTTTCTTGTTTCTGCCTTCATCTTCAAAATTACCAAATATTATAATTCAATTGACCCCTTCTTTCATCTGACAGTCATGAGACATGTTTTCATAACTTCCACTTTAAGTAAGCAGAAATAAATCAATTTCTCCATTTCTGCTTTCATTTCCAAAATTCTCAACTGACTTTGAATGTACTTTCACTTTTTCTTCTCATCCCTTGTGGGCTGAAATCTTCTATATGGCCCTTAATAATATCTTTTCCCAAAACAAATAAAGCCATTCTTTTCAGGTTTGTCTTTGATTCCTTCTTACAGTTTATTCCATACTTTTAACCCTTTCAGTCTGTTCCAGTTCATATTCTAAATTAAGCCTTTCCTTTTACCAGTGTCACAAATTTCCTGTATCCTTTCCAGACCCAAAAAGAGTAGAATCACTTTGATTTTTTTTTTGCATTTTGTTCAGTATGTTCTTTACAATATGTTGAAATCTGAAGTTTCCAGAATTTTAAGTATACCGTAATCATTAAGACTTTCACTGTGCCTTATAGGCCTCACTAGCCATTAATCTGTAACAAGCATGGGGAACTCCAGAAAATCTTATATTGCATATCCTTCTTAAGAAAGCAAAGTCAGTTCAATTTTATCAAAATGAAATAGTCCACATTCTATGAATGTTCCATGTAATTTTTTAAGGACTTCCATTTGTTTTCTATACTGGCAATCAAATATTTTTTTTTCATATACTGATTCAAGAGACACTCATGGTAGAGTATTACTGAATAAGGTGTGCGAGATGACTACATGAGAAGGAAGTGAGTGTAAGTTGGATAGATTGTGATTCGTTGTTGACTTGAAGTGGATAAGATTGCAGTGCTCAGGAAAACATCCATGCAAGTGTTTGTTATAAAGTAGCAGTTTTTTTTTTTGTTTGTTTGTTTTTTTTGTTTTGTTTTGTTTTTGAAGGGTTGGGGAGAGCTGGGTAAAATTTCCTTTAACAAATAGAATATAGAGGAAATGTGTGCGTGTGTGTGATTTGACACTGTAGATATCAGATAGCGAGTCCTTGCTGTAAAGGTCTGAACTGGTTGGACTAAATAATGGAGCTATTTTTTTTTTTTACTAAGTCTGCTGTTTCAACTGAATACTTAAATAATCAAGTAACAGGCAACGTTCAGTAACAAGTTACAAATTTGTCATTTGACACAAGCACTAATGAAGAGTAACAGACTGATCAAATAAACCAGTTTACAAATGAAGTTCTGACTTTGATGGTTTTGTGGAGTTGGCAATTGGTATCACAAAGAGAATTTGTTTTTTGTTTTTTTTCATATTACTACAAATTAATCACTCAGATCAAAAATATCAAAATGCTTTTTTCTTTGATTTTTATAAAAGTTTATAGGTGGGTTCCGTTTTTTATGCAAATTCATTGTAAATTGACTTCCCCAAACATCTATGGAAGCCAAAACAAACTATGCACACACAAAATTTCTTTAAAATTTAAAAAAAAAAAAAAAAAAAAATTAAATAAAATATTTATAATTTGTCATCTGGAGTTCTTTTTACATATAATTTTTTTTATAACCATTTCACCCTGAGTAAGGCAATAATACCACTAAGCTACTTGGAGCAAAAGAAAAGAAAAAAAATTTAGAAGTAACCAGAAACCCTATCATAAACAGGAAACATGGGATGAACTTCTACTGTTCAAAAGACTGAAAAAGAGTGTGAACCGGGTGACAGGACAACATTACTATCAATTAATTATTAACTTTTATAAAACTTCATAATTTTTTTATATGTTTGCACCATAGAGTGCTTAATCTATAGTAATATGAAAAAGAATTTAAAAAAAAAAAAAAAAAAAAAAACTTATTTCTCGTTGCAGCGCAAATTGTACAACTCAAAAGGTTTTTCTTAAAATGAAAAATTTGGTAATATCTTCTATAAGACATGTCCCTTCAGGACGTGAGTGGTCATGGCTCTCCACATTTTCCTTTCATTTGTAACTCTTAGTAATGTTAGTCTTTTTACTATCCCTCCCCATAAGTTCATCATATTATATCTCACTCACAAAAAGATCAAATTTTCCAAGGCCCCATTCCATTATGCGTCCAAAGATTTCAGCTGTCTAATTCTGAGTACGTGTCCTTTCACTTCCATTTCCCATAAAACTTCCTCATTGCTTACATGCCATTCATGATATTCTTAGATTCAACCAACTGCCTAATTTAAAAGTTGTTAGAATCAGAACAAAATGTTTAAAAACAGCTGTTACCAAAGTAGTTTGAGATAAATACAAGCAATGTAAGTGCTTTATTGAAGAATCAGACATGATTTTCGCCAATGATCAATGCTCTCATGGAAGCAAGAAAAAATGTAAACATCTGGCTACTCGCAGGTTTTATTTTGCCTTTTTTTGTTGTTTTTTTTTTTTTTTCTTTACATTATTTCCCTTTTGATTAAACATTTATTCAAACTACTGGTCGCATTTTGGTGATTGCATACAGACATAATGTTTCAGCTGCGTAATCACCAGAAATCTTCATATTTCCATTTTTAACTGACAGTTACTTCATCCCTGTGCTGTTATTTTTCACCAAACCCCCATCTTTTGATGTCTAATGTCAGATTATTTCTTTTGGTAGCTTTATATATATATATATATATATATATATATATATATATATATATTATATAGGACAGAAATTCTTAGCTCTAATTAATAAACACTTCCCCACCAATAGTAAGCTTAGTAATATATTCAATAAGAACACCCTAAAATTGAGCTACAGTTGCTCTGATAATCTTGAACGCATAATAAAAAAAACATAATAATAAGATCTTGAACAAACCCCCATGCCAAAACAGTATTAATAAAAACTCTGCACTTAAATCAGACGATAAAAGGGAAAAATTATGTAACTGTAGAAACCCAGAAGACTGCCCATTAGAAAATAAATGTTGTATTAATTCTGTGGTATACCAGTGTACTATTTCATCCACAGAGAGCCCGAGCACTAATAAGATATACATTGGGTCCACGAAGAATAATTTTAAAGATAGATGGAGGCAGCATCAGTGCTCCTTTGATAATATAAACAAAAGAAATCAGACTTCACTATCAAAATATTTTTGGCACCTGAAGGAAACAAATAGGACACCAAAAGTTAAATGGAAAATTATTGACAAGGCTAGAATATGTAAAGCTTGGGATGACCCATGCCCTTTGTGCCTCCATGAAAAATTGCACATTATTAAACTTCTCAATAATAATAATCTATTAAATAATAGACACGAGTTAACGGTTTTCTGTAGGCATCATCAGATTTTTGGTTTGAATTATTAGATAAAAAAAAAAATTTATATAACTTGTTTAACAAATAGCCCAATCATCAGATTCATAGTAGGAATAATTAACTACAAACATGCATACAACATAACACCCTTCATAATCCATAGCCCAAGTTAGTAGTTTAAATACCTTACATAAAAGATAACCCTTTATGAAGTCGTCAAAAAACAAACGTTACGAAAGTTTTTCTTTTTTATATGCACAATCCCCTTTCATAAATAAATAAAATAAAATAAATAAATAAATATCCATAGACTAGCAAACTAGACGAAGATTAATACATCTTCCGTTTCATTTTTGACACCCCCAACTTTCCCCGACTTGACACCTTGAAAGTATCTCTATACCACTACTTATTATTAACACCCTACATTCGCCTACCCAATTTAGACAATTCGCCCTAGCTGTTACCATGGGGATTTTGATTTCAATTTTTAAAAACAAGTAAATTTCAGATATTCGTTATTCCAACAAAAATTTCGCTTGAAGATGGAACGGAGCCCATTTTAATTTCAACTCAATTTAATTTAAAGGAATATATTGAAGTTTTCAGCTCTTGTTTTGAAACATGAGACCTCTTATGTAGCGATTTGGAATCATATTTTTAAATAAATAATTATATATATCAACATAAGAATAGGCTTTTTAGAGTTCACTCTCCTGGTGTGTCACATCACTTTCATATGATGATAGCAGCATACAAAATTCATTCTGGGTTGCCAAGCACATGGTACACCCACCACCCACGACATGTTAATCTCCATCCAGGGTTTCAGTAAATGGCTACAAATCCAAACACTATTGTAAAAGGAGACCTCTGGCCCTTCTCCCATGCCCATGACTACTGGACAAAGTTATAGTCATGGCTTTGGTAGAAATGTCAAACTCCATATCTGATATTTATATGTTGTTTACTCAGCCTAGCTGATATTTGGAACAAATCTACATGTATGTGGTACCAAGTGAGAATTGAACCCTCTACTCAATATTACTGGTCAGCTAGACTGTCTTGATAACCATTAACCCATGGTAAGGTGCCCAAAATAAAAACTTGTTAATGAAAGGAAAATAATAATTTAGGATACGTGCCAACTATAAGCAGTAAATGTTTCCTTGCACATAAAGATGGGAATGGAAAGCAATGGAAACCACCTAAAAATTGGCCTTCACCAAACGATCTGTTAATGGACAGCAAAATATCACGTTAGACATTCCATTGCCTTTTTCAGACTTTGCCATCTTTTAATGTGGTTTATGCAATTTATCCAAGCTTATTTTAATTGCTATTATGACAGAAGCTACTAAAATATCAATCATTAATAGATTTAACATCTGATTAATTTCTCATGATTTACTTGAAGCAACTTTTCTTTTTTTCTTTTAAGGAAATTTGTCAAAAAAAAAAAATAAATAAAAAATAAAAAAAATTGTTGAGAATACATTGGAAAATTACCTGTCTGTTTGGGATGGTATCATCAACAGAAAATTTAAGAGGATAACAAACACAAGCTCTCAAATAAAATGAGAAAAAGAAAAAATTCACTCTTCCATTGAAAAAGTATGAGGTTAAATTATTTGAGAATGAGTAAAGTACCACAGGATTAATTTGCTAACAAAGAAGACTATCAACAAATACCTTCAACTATGAGTGTGTATGTGTGTGTTTATATGGACACACACAAGGGAGTGAGAAAAAGTTTCACCTTGACCAAGTCTTTCTTCCAAAATGTTTCATGTTTGTTCCAATTTTAAAAAGTGGGTCAAACAAAAAACCTTTCAGCACCACAGTGTGTGTGAGAGATGAAAAATTTACAAGTGTTAAACAAGATAGGACTTGATTAAACATTAACAATCTTGAGGATTGGTGTGGATTTAAACCAGAAGATTTGTAAACATCTCCAATCAAAATATAAAAATCAGCAAATAATTCGATTACCTATTTCCAGGCATATAAGTCATACTAAAAAATAAAAAAATAATTTAAAAAAATACTCCAATAGCTCTGCAGTAAAACCCCCGTTTGACACACAAGTCCCCTCATGAACTATGCATGATGGAATATGTATGATTATAAATAATTATTATACAAATTAAAATAATACAATATATATATATATATATATATATAGGTTAACAAATCATTTTTTTTTTCTTATGGTTGGTTGATTTTGTTCAGCAACACAACACCACTAGGGGTTATTTAATGCCAAAATCTAAAATATTTTGATCACAGTTTTATGGCTTCAACTATAGATAAAAATTATTGTTGGTCAATTTGCTATAAAATATATTGCTGGTAATTTTTTTTTATATAAAAATGTATTGCTGGTATTTTTATACTTTCACTATTTGCCATAGCTGGAACCCTAACATGTTCTACCAACCTGGGTCAAAGGTTAACTTGAGAACAACAACAATTCAGAGGTGGTTCCACACAGTTTTTTTCTTTTTCCTTAAATTTCTTTGTCAAATTGGTTATTAACCAATATGAAATATCCCATAAGGATGAAAAGTGAAATGACAATCACCTACCCTTGTGGATTGAGTAAAAAGTTCAATACCAAATATGAAGACCAATATCTGAAGAAGGACAAAATGTACAATGGTCAAAACTTTGTTTCTAGTCCAAATAACAAGACGAAGGTAACTTGTTTTAAGAAAAAGAATAGAAAACAAAACTCTGATTCCCTTTTTCTTTTTTTTATCTGATTCTAAGTAAGGCTAGGATTAACCCTTATATTGTTGTTATCAGCTCTTAAAGCAATCTAACAGATCTATAGTTTGCTATTGTCTCATTGCATAGATAAATGGAAATAATTTTCATACCATGTCACTTGATCAGAGAGCTGGTCAATCAAAACAAAGGTTGTTTTTTTTTTCTTTTTCTTTTAATCCCATTCTTGATAGATTTGACGGTCCTCAACAGCCAAATATAATATAGAAATATTTAATTGTATTTCATTTCTATGAAAATGAACAAAAGCAAATGCCTCCCCGCAACAGCTTGAACATAATCCAACTAGAGTAAATTTTTTTTCCATGAAGTCTACCCAATACCTGGCTCAAAACCTACTTGTGGTATAGTGATACTAAGCGAGGTGTTTGATATAGACATAAGAGTAGGTGGAAGGAAATGAAGATTATGAGAATGAGGACGATAGATAACATTTGACCCTTGAATTGAAGGAGTTAAGATTGTAGTATTCAGGAAAGCACCCACGCAGGAGTTTGTGCCACAGTGAAGCAATCCTTGAGCAGGAAGATGAGAGGAATTTCATCCTGACATATAGAATACAGAGGAAATGTAGGTGATTTGAATCTATGGACATGAACTGGTGTGTGCATTTTTTTTTGTTTTTTTTTAATAGTAACAATCACCTAATACCAGGCTCAAGAGCCACTCAAGGTAGAGGTTTACTGTGTGGTGTTGTATGAGCATAAGAAGAGGCAAGAAGTGCAATTCACGATGTTATGCCAGAAAGATAATGGCTAACACTAGATGTAAAGAGGTTCAGATTGTAGTATTTGTAAAAAAAAAAAAAAAAAAAAAAACATCCTGCTGGATGACTATTCCACAAAACTGCAGTTCTTGGGAAGAAGCTCTCTCAGTGGAACTTACTCCTTACAAATGGAATACAAAGAGAATGAAGCTGATTTGTCCATGTGTTCCATAGTATGGTGGGTCCCAGCTGCAAAAGTCAGAGCTGGTGGAACCACGAAATGTAGTTTGTCAGAACACTTGCCGTGGAATTAGCTATAGAGCAGCAAGAGGCTTGCGACTCTTTGTCTGTGGGGGGGAAAAAGGGTGGTAGGGTGGAAAATAATTCCTCACCCACAAGGCCTTATAGTTGCTTTTGAACTCAAGACAAACAAATGAGGGCAGAGCAGCTCCAGCCCAGATGTGGTATAGAGAAATTAACTTGTGTTGATAGCTCACAATTTAAATTTAAGTTACTTGTGGAAATAAACAAGAACAATTTTAAAGGAGGAAAAAAAAAATCAACTATGAAAAAAGATATTGTGTGATGTGTTTCATCCTTTAGGACTTCAGACTACAGTGAGGTTTATATTGACATGATTAAAACTTAAAAAAAAAAAAAAAAAAAAAAATAATATACATTTTGGGTATATTGGGGGCGGCAAAAGCAAGTATTTTATCACTATTTTAATAGTGGTTTTAGGATTCATTTAATAATAGAATTCATTATTTACATTATTCGGACTGTTATCATCATCTTCATTGCCATATTCACAACATTTCAGCCATGGTACACTCCAGCCTTCTTCAGACGATTGGAATTTCGAACCGAACACTTTATTTTGTCTACTAGGGTAGCTTGTTCTAGTTCCACATGCCATGCCTCTTCTGGATGTCTCAATTATTTCCCTTTAACTCAACTCTTCAAGTTTTTGGTTCACCATTGTTGTGGCCTGGTACTGAACTTGCAAACTCTTTGGGTCTAGTCACTGGATTTAACCACGCCTTTATCTACTGGTCCAGTGTAATGTAAATAATGTAAGTAATCATAATACCTCATCTCAGATATAGACAGAATAGAATTCATTAAAATCATTTTTAATATTTTTATTTATGTAATTTTTATTATAATACATTTATTATCATTTTTATTATATTAAAAAGTAATAATAATAATAAATGTTTTGCAGGTAAAGAGGAGTGTGTGAATGACCAGGGGGGAGGATAAACTGAACATTTGAGGCACTGATATATTTATTATTTATATGTATACAATCAATACAATATGTGTACAAGTCTTTTTTCACTACTGTATACCTACTTTTGCATACTGCTGTATAGTCCAGCAGTTTTTTTTTTTTTTTTTTTTTGTTTTTGTTTTGTTTACGTTTCCATCACTTTTGTTATTAAATATGCCACATTGTGATAATAGAAGAGCTGCCAAGAACATTTCACCTTTCTTGGCAGATCGTCTATTATCACAATGTGGGACATTTAATAACAAAAGTGATGGAAACATAAACAAAAAGAAACTAAGGGAAATCAACTCAGCAGCTCTAAATATACAAAACATATTTACAAAAATGGAATTTTTAATTTAAATTTAAAAAATTAAAATTCTCAGCCTCTCCTCTCCTTTATGTGCATATGTAGTCCTATCAACATAAACACTGCTTTAGTCTGATGAAGTCCTAAAGGACGAAACGCGTGACACAAAAACTTTTTCCACTTTGTCCATTTTTCTACCCCCCCCCACCAAAATTTGAGTTACATAAAAACAATTAAAATTTAACAAAAAATCAGTCTGAAAGGATTAAATGTAAGCATTTGCCTGAACAGAATTTTTTTTAAGTGTGTGTGTGTGTGTAGGGGGGTGGGGTCCTGAGGTCATATTTAAAAAATTTCCAAAGAAAATAGTATGTACTACAATTTTCCAATTTTTATTTGTATATTTCTGGAAAATGTCTTACTTTTAAATTTGTTGGTCAAATAAATAAAAGTAAAAACAAAAAGACAATCACCATCCAATTTTGAACACAGATCTATTAAGAGTTGTAAAAAGATTTTAACTTGGCAACAATGCAACCAGTCAACAACATTCCAAAATGATAATAGCAATAATTGCAAGTAATTGAGAAATAATAATTGCCTATAGTCATTAGGCAATTAAATGTCTTTATAACATGTCACCTCAAAATAGCAGCTTTGTAGAAAGACTATTCACTGTCAGAGTTAAAAAGAGTGTTAATAATAACACAAAAACTAGATTTCATGCTTTTATTGTTATAAAAGTTAGCTCGTCCTGGGGGAGAGTTAAAAATCATTCAGTGGCTATTTACCAAAAACATTAAAGTTAAAATTATGAAAAGACAGGAATATTTGTGAGCAAATGAGATTTTTGTTACCAAAATACCTACACAAAATGTTTATTTTGAATCATGGCTTAACATTGGACTGGCCGATGTACAAAATAGTTCATTATAGGCAAAGTGGCAATTTGTTCAAAGCTTTATTGATTATTGAATACAGTATTACAATTAAAGCATCAGATTAGTTTTGTCATATAGTTTTTCTTTCTCTCATTTCTGGTAATCTATATTCTATCTGTATATTACAAATATTAAACAAGCATCTGCTATGCGCAGGCAAAGTAATTACAACAAAAACTGAGAAAATAAATACAAAGGTCAATACAGTGTTTATGGGAAGGATTTTGATTAGAAATTTTAAGCAGATCAAAACCCATATTTAAACAATTTAACAAGATACCTTACTAGAAGCACTAATAGACTAATAATTCATCTGAACCAATTTATCAGTTTTTGATTTTCATTGCAAATTTAGAAATTTGCAAAAAAGAATAATCTGCAATATTAATGGTACTGACCCAACATCCCAGTATTGAGTTATTATTTTATAACAGTTCTCTACCTCAAATATTTTTTTAAGAGACTCTCAGACTAACCAAGAAAAAAAAAAAAGTATGCTCTTTAACAGGACAATTTTGAGAAAGAAATGTCACTTAAAAAAACTTTTTTTTTTGATATGATACATTTTTCTAGCACCATAAAACTATTATCATTCCAGTATACATTATTCTACAGTTTAAAATAATCACATCAGGAATTACCAATTTGTTAGGTTGTTATTTTATAACTGCACTCTACTAATGAGAAATGAAAAGGGTGCCAAAATAAGTTTAGCATTTTTATTAAATGCAACAATGTAAAACAATATAACATGACAAAGTTTGACCTCAACAAGTTTACTACCTTTGACCTAAGGTAGGGTCATTAACTACTATTCATGAATATCTTGGTTCTCCATGGTGTGAGTTTGGACGTGGGTTGTATCATGTGTTGCCCTAACTCCTTCTCTGGACTGGACTGGATTGGTATCTAACTGTGGCAATGGCCTTAAACCATCTCAGTTGTCCTTATGTGCCAAGGGCATTAACTTGCCTCACTTATCTGTTTGCTAGGTAGAGTGTTTCTTCCTAAAAGCCTACACTGGCTTCAGTCACTTTTCAACCACCGTAACGTAGCTTCCCTGTGCCTTTTCCATAAATACTTTCATGGTAATTGTTCTGATGAACTTTCCTCTAGACTTTATAAATTTAAGTGCAGTACTGGATTTGTGGCAAGGTTTCATCAGCTAACAGTTAAATTGGTCAGATGTAACCATAAGTTCTTTGCTAAAAGTTTCTTTTCAAGCATTTCTCAAATGTGAAACTCTTCTGGCTTCTTGCTTTCCAGCCATCTTCAAAAATTTAAATACAATACCAATTGTTATTTTCTGTCATCTTACTTCTTCTTTTAATGTTCTCTCTCCTTAATAGTGTGTTTTTTTTTTTTTTCTCAAATTCTCTAACATTCACTTACCCCTTACATCTTAGTGACTTTTTTCCTTGCATGGGGTGAAATGATTAAAAAATAAATAAATAAATAAATAAATAAATAAAAAGTATACAAAAAATACAAATGTCAAAGTGAATATAAATACAAATAAAAGAGTAATATCCTCATCTTTGTATTATCAAAATTCATGAATTTAAGTGCAGTACTAAATTGGTCGCAAGGTCACTTATTATCTAGTCTTATTAATAGTGTTTTTCTCATATTCTCTAACATTCAGTCAACTTCTTGCATCTTAGTGCTTTATTGCCTTGCTTGCGGTGAAATGATTAAAAAAAGAAATAAAAAATTTAAAAAGAAATACAAATATCAATTTGAATATAAATAACAGACTAATATCCCCATCTTTTTATTATCACAATGTTTCAGCTGCTGTGCCCCCAGACATCTTCAGTTATTTTTTTTTCTCCAGGTGTCTGTTGACAAGATATCCTTAGACACTGAAACAAAAGTCCTCTATCTCTATAGGTTCAGTTTGAAATTCTATGATCAACAGATACCTGAAGCAGATTGCAAAATTGTTATGATGATGATGTTAGTCCAAATATAAATAATGTAGACTACAATAACTCCTGAGCCAGAAATGCAGACAAATTATTCAGATTGTCATTCTCTGGCCATTAGTAAACAATACAGATCCAAATCAAAGCAAAAATATAATATGCTCTCCATTAGGCTTGAACCCTCACCCCTTTTCCCATATTGTATTTATTATGTATTTTTCAGAAAGAGACAAAATTGAATAAATTAATATACTGTGTCTTGGATCTTAGAGAATTTACTTGAAACAAACAAAACATATTTTGTAATCGCAATAAAAACAAACATATTAAAAATCAAATATTGGCTCATACATGTTAATTTATTCTTACTTCCAACCTCTCATGAAATCAACATGTACCAGCTAATATTCAGAAATTGAATTTGTGATAATTATGTACATGTGGAACAGCAATAGCTGAACATTTGTTAATAAATAAGCATCAATGTTTAGTACCAAGAAAGTATTCAGTTTTTCAATTAGATATCTTAGAGACCGACCGACCATCCATCCATCCATACATACATACATACATACATACACAGTCCTTCCAGCCTACCCTCTGTAAGCAAAAGTGTTTTTAGGCCAGAATACTATCAGCCTCTGATGATTATTTAATACATATATCTTTGTCTTTTGTGATTTTTCAAATTTTATTCACTGTGCATATTTTTCCAGTCCTTGACAGAGTTCTGACAAAAGCGGATTGAAAACCAGTTAAGCTTTCATTTCTTTGTCCTCTTTTTTGTTTTTTGATTTATCTCTTTACAGTAACTGTAGCATTTTTTTTATTCTTTCTTGATTGACTGATTTTAACATGTCTATTTTTATAGCAATTATTCAATATAATAAAATTTTACATCTTGCAACTAAAATAAGATGCATACAAAATGTCCTATTTATTATGGCTTGGCTTTGCAAAAAAAAAGACCCACATGGATCGGCAAGTTTTTTCACAGCAACTACAGGAGAAAATCTGGCATACAGAGGAAGAATACCTCTTTTCTTCAGTTTTAGTTCTGCAATTTGTCATGAAGGTTGCTGAAAAGACTTTATGTCATCCTATTGACAGCAAAGGATGTCAAAAGAGAGAAGAATCCTTTTGAAAAAGTCCCAGTATCTCTTTTGTGGTGCCTCTCTGTTTGACAATAAGCTTCCATCTTAAACATATATAGTAGTGAATAACTGAAAGAGCAATTCATACTTGTATGTATGTATATATATGTGTGTGTGTGTGTGTGTGTATATATATATATATATATATATATATATAAAAAAAAAGAGAACTGCTCTTTTTGTTGGCCTTTGAATATAGACTTCATTTTGATTTGAAACAACTCTTTCCAATAATGTCTAGGTTTTAAAACTGGTAATCCTTTTTTTTTTTTTTCCCCCTTTTAAAGCAAGGCAGGAGTGCTACTAGCATGCAAGGGGCTACAGAAGATTGAGAACAAGAGTAAAGAGGCATGTTTGAGGAAGGGATACAGAGAAGGACGGTGAACGATTTCTCTCTCCTGAATCTATCTTACATATTTATAAGTCTACCATTCGTCTGCACTTTGAAAATTGCTGCCACATATGGTCCAGTAATCCTGCTGTATATCTAGAGATTCTTGATAAAATCCAAAGAATCTCAGGGCGTCAGATGTTGATTGACATTACACTTGAGTATTTGAAGATTATAATCATTGGAAAAGCAAGTAAGGGGAAGGGAGTTCCACAGACAGGAAGTGCGAGAGAAGAAGCTGCTTGAGAAAAGACAGTTACATTTAACCATTTTGACAGTGAAAGGGTGGAACCAAGATGCCAAACTGGTAGCTCGCTTAAATTCATGCAGTCTGAGAACCAGTGAGAGTAGTTTGTCAGAACAGTTGCCATGAAAATACTTATAGAAGAGACATAGGGAAGCCATGGCACATCTGTGGGACAGCGAGTGTAGACTAGATGCCAGATCAGGACCTATAATATTGCATACTCATCTCTAGATTTTGTCAAAGACCTCGAGATGTGCCACAGGAGCACCAGACCATATATGATAGCAATATTCCATGCAAGGACAGATGGTTGATTTATAGATTTGAAGGATGGACTGAGATGAGAAAAACTTTCTGGCACGACATAGAGAATCAACTTTCCTTGCAGTAGATGAAGCTATTGATTCAATGTATTTATTCCACATCATGTCAGTGGACAGTGTGAGACCAAGTAGGCATAACAAGATACTCTCAAGGAGTTGGGAATCTGCCATTCTGATGGGAGGCAGAGAGGGTTCTCTGTGGTAGAAAGACAAGTAGTTTCATTTTGGAAGCATTAAAGTTTTAAGCTATTTCCTGCCCCAGTCAACCACAGATTGAAGGTCCTTTTCACTAAACAGTTATTAAGTATTTGATGAAATGCTGCTGCAGAGAAAGCCAAATGAAACAAGAAGAATGTGATTTGACAATTTGTGTCTTGCAGAAGAATGTAAGGTAACTGCAAATTGTTTTCATCAATATGCCTCAAAGCATATTTTGCATCAAATGACTGCTTTTAAAATGTTTCTAGACACTATCGATCCCAGTGGATTAACTTGCTGATCAAATTCCATTGATCCTAAAATAAATCTTTTTAGTTGATAAGTTGTATGATCTGATCATGAGCATTTATCTTTTTTTAAAACTAATGTTGACTCAATACAAGGCCTAAGGGCCACTCATGGTAGAGGGTTACTGTGTGGAGTTGCATTAGCATAAAAAAGGCAAGATAATAGGAAGGATAGCTAATTCTAGACTTAAAGAAGTCAAGATTTACTTAGTGAATAAACAGAGTTCAGGGAGAGACATTAGAACTATAGAGTTGAAGTAGACTTTAGAGGAGACAAGATACCCAATCCTAAACAGGAAACAAGAGATAAATTTCTACTTCTGGGAGGTGAATTGGATGATAAACAAATCTATCTACACCTATTGAGAGAGAGAGAAAAAAAAAGTAATAATTACTGAATAAAATTTCAAATTTCAGGTAGAGACATCAAAAGTACAGAGCTGAAGGAACCGGAAGTCCAATCCTAAACAGGAAACAAGGGATGAACCTCTACTCATAATCAAAAAGTTGGGTAGAAGCATGAACCACACAATAGGCAAGCCTATCTACTCCTTTCCAATGCAACAAATTCAAACATCAGGATTTTTTATTAGGAACATAAAATTAAAATGACAATTAAAGGATGTTTTGTTTTCAACAGTCTACTTCAACTAAAATAAAAAGCTAAGAAAACTAATTTCAATGACATTTAGTTGAACTTTCACCCCACCCACACCAACAAACACTTTTATAAAGTCATATGAAAATTTTTCCCCAGGAAGATATTTTTTTCTCTTTGGAAAAAAAAATAAATACATGGTACAAAGTTGGATAACCTTTACAAGTTTATTAATTTTATTTTTAAAATTGATTCTTCAAGAATTTAGTATACACATTTTTGATTAATGAGGAAATGACTAAATTCTAAAGTTTTTTTTTGTTTTTTTTCTAAATGCATTTTTTTTTTAATTATATCACCTCATGCAAAGTAGTAAAGACACTAAAACACAAGGGGTTATTGAGTGTAAAAGAATAAGAAAAAGAAACATTATTAAGGAGCAATAACAATTGAAGAGTAATCAAGGGGGAATTTTGGAAGACCAAAGTTGGCTAGAAAGAGTTCCCACAAGCAAAAAGTGTGAGTAAAGAAACTTCTTTAAAAAACAAAAAAAATCAATTGACCCCAAGCAAGCCAATAATGCCACTAAGACACAAGGGGCTACTGAGAGTAAAAGAGAACAAAAAAAGACTTCAGAAGGAACCAGAAATCTAATCTAAACAGGAAACAAGGACAGTTAGCCTAGTCAGTCCAACAGTAAATTGCTGCCAATCTAGTACTGCACTTAAATTCGTAAAGTCTAGGTACCATAGCAAAGAGTTCATTTGAACAATTACCATAAAAGTATTTATAGAAAATTAACAGGGATGCTATATTATGGTGATAAGAAAGAGACTGAAGTCGAGACGCCAGGTCAGGACCAATAATATTGCAGATTCTTCTTTGGATTTTATCAAGAATCTCTAGATATACAGCAGGATCTCTGGACCCTATATGGCAGCAATATTCAAAGTGCAGATGAATGGTAGACATAAATATGCAAGATAGATTCAGGAGAGAGAAATCATCTAGCACAACACAGTGAACCAACTTTCTTAGCAACAGACCTAGCAATGGATTCAATATAATCTTTACACTTCATGCTTGAAAGTATAATAGTTTTATATCAAACAAAGGTGGATTTATTGGAAAACTAAAAAGACCATGAATGATGTGATATATAAAAGACTTGAAAAGAGAACGGATTCAAATAATAATTTTCACATTTAGGTTCTTCTACTATGTGCCATGGCCCTTCAGGACATTGGCTCTCTACAACTTCCTGTCCTTTGTAGCTTGTCTTACACCCCTTTCTATTTTTGCATACTTACAAAATTCATTTTCTATCCTTATGCAGGCAGTTTGCTGCCAGTACAGGTGCTGGATTCTAATGTCCTTGCCACAAATATGTCATGGCTACCTAGCTTTTCCAACAGTTCTTGGTAATATACCTGACTAAACTAAAAAATGACCATTTTTCAATCACTCTTTCAGTCATTGCAACCAATTAACATCAATATAGGTTTTAGTGGACTAAAATGGCTGTTGTAGATTTAGTTGTAGATACCCATTTTAACTGACTATTCAAAAGATAATATTAGATTATACTGCAACAGCTGTCATATCAGAATGAATTTAAAAAAAAAGAAACTGTCAAAATTTGACTCAATGGTAAAAAATCTGTGCAGAACAAGGAATAATCAAACACCAAATGTAGGTTATGAAATTCCATGCTGATGATATCTTGTTGGAAAAAAAAAAAAAAAAAAGGTATGATGGGGTGCTGAAACATTCTTTGCCCAGGTCATTTCTTAAAATCTGACCAAGTGACTAAACATCAGAATTTGTTTTAAAACCACTTCTTGACCAGGCTAACAACTTTTCAGTATCCACTCCAAAAACAGTTGAGATTGACAATCAATATCTTCAAAATAAGTTCAACCACAACTTTTATCTAAAGCAGTAATATTCAAAGCAAGGACAAATGGCATAAAATATGTCATTCATCCTTGCTTTGAATATTGCTGCCACATCTGGTCTAGTCCTCCTGCTATATATTTAGAGATTATTGATAAAATACAAACAAGAATCTGCCATGTTATTGGTTCTGACATCTCAGCTTTCAGTCACTTTCCCACTAACATAATGTAGCTTCCTTGTGCCATTTTTATAAATACTTCCATGGTAATTGTTCTGACAGACTTTCCTCTATGGTACCTAAACTTTATGAATTTAAGTGCAGTACTAGATTGGCAGATAGGTCACATCATTTTACAAATGACAAAATAAAGGAGATATTTCATAGAAAAATGTATTCAAATAAACTTGAAATTAATCATTACAGCTTATTAGCCAACTATTTACTTACAAAATGATGAAATATTAAACTTCATATTGAAAATGATAATAATAATAATCTATCTATATTTCTGAAATGAGGTACTGTAATTATTTACACTATTGACATTGTTTGAACTGTTGTCCTCATCTTTGTTGCCATATTCACAACGTTTCAGACATTGCACACTCCAGCCTTTTCAGGTGATTGGAATTTTGAACTGAACCCTTTATTTCATGCACCGGGGTAAATTGTACTAGTTCCAAGTGCCGTGTCATCAAGGACATATGGCCCAGTGTATAAAAGCATTGGTTGAATCCAGTGACTTGACCAAAAGAGTTGTGATTTCAATAGCTGGCTACAGCTGAGGTGAACAAAAACTTGGAGAGATTAGTTAAAGGGAGATAACTAATACTGAGACATCCAGAAGAGTCATGGCACATGGAACTAGAACAATCCACCCTAGTGGAGGAAATAAAGGGTTCAGTTCAAAATCCCAATCACCTGACAATGATCAACGTGTACAACAGTCGAAACATTGTGAATATGGCAACAGAGATAAGAACAACAGTCTAAACAATGAAAAATGATAATAATAAACCATGCATAATGATATTTTTTCAAATATTGTGCCAGACTAGATTTTGCAAGCATTTTTCTCAAGGATAAAACTTCACCCATATAAATGTTGTATTAATTAAAACAAAATCATTATCAATAGCTAAGTTTTAAAACTGTCAAAAGGATTCAAATAGCATTTTGTGAATTTGATACAATAGTCAATGCAAGTTCAATCCCTGGGCAGAATAGTACAGTCTCAGTAAAAACAAAGCAAGCAATAAGTGAGCAATACTAAAAAGACAATGACAAAATATCACTACACATGGTCAGCAGAATGAGAACAGTCCTCACAAATTTAATAGAGGATTCAGTTCAAAATTTCCTAAAGGTTACCCAGATTGACTGACACCTGAAGAAGGTTGGGGAGCACAACAGCCAAAATATTATGGTAATAAGAACAAAAATGAGGACAATAGTTTAAATATCCAAAATATAAATGATATCAGAAATTCAAATATAGTGTAAATAATGATAACTCCTCATCCCAGAAATTCAAATGAAAAGGGCTTTGTTTTTTTTGTTGTTGCCTAGCATATGTATATGAAACTAAAGTATGTAAAAGGGGATGTATCATGACAGAGAAAGATATTCAAAAATAGCGTCTAATCAAAATTCTGAATTAGACAAAAAAGATGAAAAAAATGAAACTATTCAAAATTTCTTCAAGTAATCATTTTCCATTATGCAGAATTTCACAAACTAAGAGATTAAAAATCTATAAAAATCAAAAAGTAAATAAAAGTCCATAAGCACAACAAAAATGCTATTTATTTCTCTTGAAAAAGAAATTATGTAAGACATTTTTTGTTTTATTGCCAAGTTAGATTTAAATTTCCTGTTTCCTGCATACCAAACAGAAAGAAGCCAATAGTAAAATTTACAGCATACTAGGGGAAGGGGTGGGGGTGTTCTGAAAAATTCTCAGTCAATCCCACCTCCCCAAAATCAGTATTCTGATGTTTGGTCATTGAAATACTGATCTTGGAAATTGGGCTGAGAAAAGTTCAGCACACCCTCATTTGTTGTAAATTTTCATACTGGCTATTTTGAGTTTGTTAAGCTAGAAACAGGAAACCTAAATTTCAAGAGGTAAGAGAAAAAAGGGGTATCTTTTGGCTCAATCATGACATTTTATATATATATATATATATATATATATATATATATATATATATATATATATATATATAGGATCTAGTACATATGATTTGATTATAATGGTGAAGGCATGAGAACCAACCACACTTTTTTGATTGTGTTTTATGGCCCCCTCTTGTGGGTCATTTAGATCCAAATTACACTTTTGGGAAAAACCAAATACAGAAAACAGGTGCCACAAGATCACCAAACACATTTTGAATTTTCCTTCTCCTAGACCCCTTGCCAATCAAGGCTAATTATCCCAATCTGCCTTACTATTTGAGGTGGGAGGTGAGATGGTTTCACACCTTTCCCTAAGGGTATTTGCATGTAAGTGAATGTAAGCTCAACTGGAATTTGAACTTGGCTCTCCATTTTCTCATTTCAAGCTGCTATCCATTACAACATTATTACAACACTGTTCATACGTTATTTCTAAAGTTCTCTTATGTAAATTGTAAAATATTTTTTTATTATCTGAATTAATTGATGAAAAGCAAAAAACTTAAATGTCCTATATAAAAAAAGTACAAATACTGTTAGATAAAACTCAAGGAGTGAATTGCACATAAGATCAATCATTATGAGCAATGGTATCTAGTGTACTTATGAATATCATTTCAAGGACTCTTTAGAAAGTATTTTTAGAAATCTACTCACACAACACCTTAATCGCATATTACTATTGAAAGCAATAAGATTTGTCTTTAATAAGCAAAGTTATTTAATCACTACTTGAAGGGAAAATCTTTCCCAGGCTTGTGGAAGGTGACAAGCATATGCCTGGCCTTCAAGAACGCAGGCAACTGATCCTCCCCCTCCCAGTATAGACCCATTAGTATCAACAGTAAGCTTTTTGAGGCATTAATCAACATGAAGGTTGTTGAGCACCTGGATAGGAACAACCTCATGTGCGACAAGCAGTATGGATTTTGATCAGCGTGAACCACTGCTGACATCCTAATTACCATTACACACAGAATTAGTGAGGTTCTTGACAACACACATACTGCAAGGACCATAGCATTAGATATTTCGAAGACCTTCAACAAGGTGCAGTACAAAGATTTACTACACAAGCTCTCCAACTTGGGAATCACTGGAAGGGTTTTCTCTATTATAAAGTCTTTTAGATCCCTGAAGATAGTTATTAATGGCCAGTCCTCCAAGGCCCTGGTGGCCAACACAGGTGTCCCCCAGGAATCACTTCTTGAGCAAACTCTTTCTGATTTACATAAATCATCTACCTAAGAATATACTCCAACCATTTCTAAATGTTTATGCCAATTAAAAAATTATAATTTTTTTTAATCATTTCACCCTTAGCAAGGTGATAAAGCCACTAAGACACAAGGGGCTACTGATAGTGAAAGAAACTGACAAAATGTTATGAAAGGGAGTGGAGAATAAAAAAAAACATGATTATAGGAGAAAGAAATTGAAGACTAAATATTGACATGATGAGAAAAGGAAACATGTGTTCTTTATTCATTGCCATGTTCAAGTCAGACCTAGCACTCTGTGGGGTTATGTAGATGGCAGTTAAATCCCATAGTTCCTTCTTTGACAAAGTTCAACATTCATACCCCGGGAGTGGGGGGGGGGCTGTATTGTGTCAAGTAGATGATTTTTTTTTTTCACTTGACATTACTATTACTGTTTCCTCCCTCAACAATTTCATTGATTTTAAAAAGCTATTTTAAGAAATCCATAACATATGAAACTGAATATATACACACTATTTTTTCAAGAATTGACAACAAATTAAACCCTATTTTATTACATTGTTTATTTACAAGAATTTTATATTACCATCATTATTAACATGTGAACCAACTGCAATGCAATATTTATAATTTACTATATCAAAGAAATAACTGAAAAAATATTCTTTTTTTATTCAGATATTTATAAAAATGTCTGAAGAAGTGAACAAGAAATTTAAATAAACACATAACAACAATTAACTAATTACAAATGTTGAAAAAAAAAATGCCTTTGTGAAGCATTTCTTTCATTTGCTCTAGCCACACAAATTTTTATTCTTTTAATCAATTCTCCCCAAGCAAGGTGATAAAGCTACTAAGATACAAGGAGTTACAGAGTGTGAAAGATGAGAAAAAGAAAAACAGTATTAGGGAGAGAGAACAAGAACAGGAATTAAAAAGAAAGAAAATAACGATTGACATTGCACTTAAATTTTTGAAGCTCAAAGTTTACTAGGAAGCAAGAAGCCAGAAGTGTGAGGGAATAATCTATTAGCATGGAACTTATGAGACCTAACTGACAATCTAGTATTACACTGAAATTCATGAAGTTGTGATACCAAAGAGGAAAGTTTATCAGAACATTTACCATGAAATTATTTATAGAAAAGGCACAGGGTGTTGGGAAAGTGACATTAGCTGAGATGACAGAACCAATAACATTGCAAATTTTTTGGATTTTGTTAAGAATCTCTAGATATATAGCAGAAGCACCAGACTAGATGTAGCAATATTTAATGTAGAGATAAATAATGGACTTCTAAACATGCAAAATGAATTCTGGTGAGAAAAATTGTCTGGCACAACACAGTGAACCAACAGATGTAATATAAATGTTAAAAAGACAAATATCTGTAAAC
Source organism: Acanthosepion pharaonis (assembly GCA_903632075.3). NCBI lineage: Eukaryota > Metazoa > Mollusca > Cephalopoda > Sepiida > Sepiidae > Acanthosepion > Acanthosepion pharaonis. Next base: position 1,036,493 of record CAHIKZ030000563.1, read on the forward strand.
AAAAAAACAGTAGCTACCAGTTTCCCCATGTCCCAACAAAAATAAAGCATTCCTATGAAACTTTACCTAAGCCAAAAAGGTGTAAAGCAATTGTTTTTAATTTAAACAAAAAAAAAAATCTTTTGAGCATTTCCAGTCTATTAAAATAAGTGAGAGATTCTGGCTACAACTGACGGTGATTGCTAAAAAGTATGCCTTTAATTTTGATCAGTTGAGGGCAGGTTTACAGGTTGTTTTGAGTGCCTACACAGAAATGGATGACTTAAAAAAGAAAAGAAAGCGTGATATTAAGCAGTTAAGTATCGTGTCATGTTTCGAGTCTTCCACACCAGCCTCAACAGATAGCAAACCTCAACCATTGATATTTAAGGAGACAGACATAAAAGATTATTTTTTGTGGTCTGAGAACAATCAAAAATTGTTCCTTCTAATTGCATCCTCGTTTTATGCTATTTCAAATAGCAAGCAAACCCTTTAGTGTTTTGTAAAAGTGAAGTGGCCCAGTGAACATTTGAAAAAATTGTCACACCTGCATTTGATTTCATTACTTATTACAATATATTGGGGTCAAAGAATTTTATTTGAATGGATCTAAGCAAATTATCATGCATATCCAGTATTTTCAAATAGTTTTGTCTTTAAAAATAAAAATAGATAACATGAAAATATCATGTACTTGACAGCTTTATAAAAGCAACGGTCATTTCAAAACATTAGAGTCGTTCATCAAGGTGAGGCTGAGTGTATTCGAAGTCAAAGTGGGCTAAGATAATAGAAAAGATAAAAGGGGTACAAAATCTACCCCAGCATATCTGTGAAAGAGAATATGAAGAATTTTTTGTAAAACTTGAATCTTCATTCACACAAAAAATGGTGCATTCAAAATGGCGATTTTTTTTATTTGACACTACTGTTCTTTTAACTACCTTCAATACTCAGTAATGCTTAGTTGTTTTAAAAAGCAATGATTAAATAGCGTAAATAAACAATCAGATAAATAAACAGTGTTTATTATTTTTGTTGTTAATTCTCAAGAACAAAGAAAATGTATAAACATTGCCAAAGATGCAAAAACCATTCTTTAGACAACATTTTTTTGCAGGCATGAAGGTCCAAATTTGCCAAATTTTTTATAACTGAAAATTATTTTTTTTTTTATATCAAAGTAATTTACAGTAGAACTTTAAATCTTAGTTTCCACTATATTGCTCAAACTATACAGAGACCAAGAAAAAGACACTCTGGATAAAAAATATATATATAAAATCGTCTCCTTCACTCACCACGGTGATATTTAGTCTTCAATTCTCTTACACCAAGCCTTTTCCCAATTCCATGTGCACCAACACAGATGGTAACTAAAATGCTACATGGGGGTGAAGCTGTATAGTCAGTGAAAAACTGCCCAAGAGACTGTCCAATGTTCACATTTGTACAAGATGTCAAGCAAGTTTATATTACATATAGTAAATTTGGAATTATTACTCCCATGTGAAGAGGGGCGATTTTTTTGCAGTTTTTAAATTGTATCCATATTAACTATTTAAATCCCCTTCCCCAACCTTCATTTTTTTTTTCATTTCAAGAACTTTAATGATTCATTTTCTATTATTTCTAATAACTTCCCATCCCAGAAATTCAGACAGAAATTAAATACGTGTTCATTTTTGTATATTTTCCATTTATGAACTGAAAAAAAATTTCCAACAACGCAAAAAAAAAACAACAAAAAAAACATTTTTATGCAAACAATACAACTGAAGCTGAGTACAGTTCCCACAGATACATCAGTTTAAAATAAAATATATATCACAATTCTGCTTTTAGCAGTACAAATTCATTTGGAGACTTTTTTTTTCATCTGCCCCTGTTTTTAATATCCCAATGTGGTCTTTTCTTTTTATCTTGACATTGCCACAGTTCTGCCAAGAATTTTTGTCATACAATTATTCTATTATATAATAACATCCAATTACTTCTTTATCTGTCCAAAGTAATTTCCAAGAAAAAACATTTGTTTCAAACTCCACTCCATAAAAGAAAGATAATATTTACATGAAATGCTATTTGATCTCAGCACTTCTGATCAAAAGTATATGTTACTCTTGTCATAATAAAGCTTAAAATATGTTACCAGAATTTCAAGAGGATATTTTTTTTTTTTTAAGTAAACACCCAAAACTTCACGTTTGTTTCTTTGATTTTTGGTGAAAAAAACTTGAGAACTTTAAATCCAAAATTGGTATCTTCAAATGGAATTATGTGCATAAAACAATTTACTTAAGTAAAATTTCTAAAGGCTTATAGTGGAAATGAAAAACATCACAAGTCCCATAACTCATTAGTGTCAGCGGCGCACCACATGTACTGCAGCCATAAGAGCAGTGGTGTGTATAGGGCAAGATATACTGCCAGAGCCTATTCCTCTTCAGGCTGTTTTTTGAATTGAGTTTTCCTTCTCACAGACTAGTTGCCACTTCAACATAAGAGTGCCCAGACTACCCTGCTATTTAACGCATAACTAGAGGAAAAGAAAAACAGAAAAAGCAAAACATTGGTACAGTAGGGCTAAAAGAATAAGTTTATGCATGTAAGTGAAGAGGGTGCTGAAAAGTTCTCAATCTAACCAAAAAACACTTGGAGGAGAGGGAGACACACACAAACACACAGAGTATGGGTGCAAGAGAAAGAGTGAGGGTGTGCACAAGAGAGTGAGAGGGTAAGAGTTAGGTGTGAGGAGAGAATGAGAGAGAGTGTACACATACACATACCCCATACTTATCATATAGTAAGCTGTATGTTTAGCAAAGTTGTTTCAAGCTTGCAAGCCCTAATAGCAGTATATTGAACACACTAAAATATTTGGCTACCTTTTTTCTTTTGGAAAAGTTGGGTGTGCCATATGTAAAAATATAAATGTCTGACATAAACACTTTTTGTATTCACTAAGTTGCCAAAATATTTTATTGAAGGAAGCAGAAGCACACACGTAAGAAACTGAATAAATCAAGGATTTGGTAGAAGCAGAAACAAAACTTTTAGCACCTGGAAAAGATTATAAAGTCTTCCTTGTAGCAGGATAACTCTTAAATGAATACTTTTAAAATTCATAGAAGATCACATCTTGCAATCAGATATCCACTTGCTTCAGTTACATTGAGAACAGAAAAAAAAGATATTGTTACTTAATCACGACATTATGAATCATAAATCTCATCAGTAAAATCTGTTGGAATAAAAAAACGTGTGTGTGGGGGGGGGGGTGGCAGATATCAAACTGTGCCTTTTTTTTTAATGTTTTCTAATTACATAAGTATAACAATATACTTAAAAGTGAGATCTAAAAACTTATTTTAAATGGTTATAGTGATATTTGCAGTAAAAAAATTTTTTTTTAATGTGGAAAAATTGGATAATTTTACAGTGTCATGTTATAGTTGCTTTTTTCAGCCAATAATCATATCTACTAAAGAAACAAATAAAAAATCTAACAGTTCTGTTAAGCTATAATCTTCAAAAATAGATTACTTTTTTAAGTTTTAATTGTACTAATAGACAAATGTGTAATGGGTTAAGAAAATTTTCTAAATCATAATGAAAAAACAAACAACAAGGCTGTAAAACATCTTTACACCAATAAAACTTTATTACTACATTTAATAGCATGCCTTCCTCTTTTTCTCATGTAAATCAAGTTTTTCTAAGTAGCTCTTTATGCTATACACTATATAAAATAACTTTGTCTAATCTATAAAATATAGGTGTGGATCTTTCTACATTCGACTCTATGGAAGTAACACAGCATGTCCTACCTTTAAATATCTGAACTGATGAAACTAAAGAATGGAGCTGATCAGAACTCAGCTCTCTGAATTCCAATTCTGAGCCATTATTCATTACACCACCAAGCACATCCAAACAAATAGCTCCTGGTATTCCCAAGTGGTCACCCATCTAGGCACTGGCCAGATTCAATGTTGCTTAACTTTGGAGATTTTACAAGAACAGGTGTTTCAATGTGATATGGTTATAAGCCCATTTGTCATGGGAAAAGTGATAGAGTAATGATAGGTTTGTAATGTTGTGCCTGTGGTAAAGAGTGGAGAAAGATTTACAGAAAATAAATCGCTCTATTTACATTATTCAGACTATTGTCCTCATCTTTGTCGCCATATTACAATGTTTCTGCCATTGTATGCTCCGGCCTTCTTCAGGTGGTTGGAATATCAAACTGAACCCTTTATTTCACTCACTAGGATAGACTGTTTTAGTTCCACGTGCCATGTCCAATGGATGTCTGTTATCAGTTATCTCCTGTTAATTCCCCTCTCCAAGTTCTCCACTGCCTTAATCAGGTATTTAACTTGAGGACATATGGCACAGTGGATAAAGGCATTGGTTAGATCAGGCAACAGGACCCAAAGAATGTGAGTTCAATACCCAGTTAAAGCAGTGGAGAACTTGGAGAGGGGAATTAACAGGAGATAACTGACATCCATTAAACATGGCATGTGGAACTAGAACAGTCTACCTCAGTGAGCAAAATAAAGGGTTCAATTTGACATTTCAACCACCTGAAGAAGGCCAGAGTGCACAACGGCTGAAATGTTGTAATAAATATGCCAACAAAGATGAGGACAATAGTCCAAATAATGTAAATAGTTTACATAATACTTCATCTCAGAAATACAGACAAATAAATGGCTATAAATATAAATAACCAATGACTACTTCTCATGGATTCCACCATTTTGGCAAACTAAGCTTCTCAACACTCCCAACATATGATAAAAATACATCACAAAACAGGTCATACTGTATGTTACTCAATTTCTATGCTGGTTTTGAAATAGTACTAAGTATTAGTTCATTTATAACAAACTGATATCATCAGTTCTCAACCTGGTATCTATGCTGATGACAACTATTTACTCCTGTCTTAACAGTAAGTCTGATCGGCCCGATAAGGTCTAACTGGGAGCTGATCTGAAAAATAACCTACAATCTGTTGTTAACTGGGGTAAGAAATGGCTTGTTAATTTTAACACCTCCAAAATGAAACTGCTCTCTTTTTAACCACCAGAGAAAACTCTTTTTAACCACCAGAGAAAACTCTTTTTAACCACCAGAGAAAACTCTTTTTGCCTTTCATCAGTGTGGCTGATCCTGACCTCCAGGAGAGTGCCTCATCATTTTACAGGTGAAACAATTAAAAAATAACAAAGTTCTACACTAACAGTTTCTTCTCTCACACTTTTGATTATGGAACTCTCTTCCAGCTTCTTGCTTTTCAAATCAACTTTGCATTTAGATTTTTTAAATCTAATGTCAATTATGTTCTCTCTTAATTCCTGTTCTCTCTCCTTAATAGTGGGTTTTTTTTCCTCATAGTCTCTCACACTGTAACCCCCTTGCATCTTTGTGGTTTTATTGCCTTGATTAGAGTAAAATGTTTAAAAACAAAAAATACATTAGGGACCAACAATTCTTGGTGTTTTGAAAACATATATGTGTACATTCCAGAAGTTTTGAGAATTTTTCAGCCAAGACCTGTATTTATTTTAAAACAACACAAAACTCTAATCTTCTCCAAAATAGGACCCTCTAACTTCAATACACTTGTTGTAGCATTTCAGCCACCTCTTGAAGGCCTCCTTGTAACCCTCCAAAGTGAAGGTTTCCAAGGTTCTTGTCACAGTGTCTTTTATCTCCTCATCAAAACCTTAATCCATAAAAAGTCTTGATCATTTCATAGTTTTCTGTTGTGTTTTTGCCAAGCTTAACATGTAACTTTATCAGCAGCCTATGAAATGATGAAAACTGTTTATGAAAAGATGGAATAAATATATCAAAGAGCAACCTATATTACATAACAATATGGAAGGATTCATAATATTAATATCTAAGGTTAAGTCAGTACTTGCCAACCAAGACTGAAACAAAGCAGCAAAACAAGATGGAATTGTAACAGAGATGCTGATACATTTAGAGGATTCTGGGATTGATATGTTTTCCAAAATGAGAAATGCTATATAACAGTTGTGAAATCAAACTGTATCACTGCCAAAAAAACTAAATACAAATTAATGTGAACTCCATCAGATAATTAGCTAAACAAACCATTATAATTTTAATAAACAGAGCTTGTAGCTAAATTAAACTTCAAACAGGACAAGAACAGTGTAGGTTTATTTAAACTAGTGGTTTCCAAATGGTGCAGTGCACCTCATAGGTGTGGCAGAAGAGGATAAGCAGGTGAGGTTGAATGATTGGAAGACAATAAAAAATTTAGAAACAGTTTCAAAAACATTAATATACCCAAAATAAATAAGAATTTAAAATTTAAAATATTATTATGGATTACTTGTAATTGCATGCATGAGTCCATATTTTATCATTGTGATATTTTTGCATTATATCAAGTATTCAGAATATAGTAACGAGGCTCAGCAAATTGGAGAAGAGAGTTATCAATGACAATGTTCTGACTTTGAATTCGCAGCTATGTCCCTTTAACCCTGTTTTCTATTTGCAAATGTACTTTTTATCACATAAAGTTTGGTTAGGCACAAGCAAATTTTAATTCCGAAAATGTGATCCAGACAAAAAAAGCAATAAAAAAGCAGAAAGATCCACACCTATATTTTATAGATTAGACAAAGTTCTTTTATATAGTGTATAGCATAAAGAGCTACTTAGAAAAACTTGATTTACATGAGAAAAATATTTAAGTTAATCCCAATCCTCTAATAGAAACAAACAACCTGCATGTGAACAGAGAAATGAGTTGAGTGAATACACAGATAAGAAAGAGGTGTAAGAAAAGTATGCATTTTCTCACTGGATCTATTTAGATTATACAAAGGAGCAACCCGAAAAAAGAAAATAGATCTACTAGGATTTATTATTGGCAGATGTAACCATAACAACATGATACAGTGTTAATGACAAACTCAAGATTAAAAGTGAAAAATCTCAAAGATAAGCAAGAAGGAAGTTCTAACCCTTTTTTCTAAGAAAACTGGACACATTGGATATCAGCAAAAGGGGTAGCCCAATGTATAAGCCGTGTATAGGGGACATCAAAATCAGGTGTGGAAATTAATTATTGAAGTAGTATAGTAACAGACTATGCAAAGGATATCTGAAAGCACATAGGAACAATGGAAGATGCTTTCCAGAAACTAAAAGTAATAAGAGATCAGAAAATGTCCTTAAAAACAAAGAAAATAATATTAATACCTAATCTTTTATATGATAGTAACTGCTGGACATTTTCCTCAGCAAGAAAGCAACAGATGCAGTTCTACAAAAGAATGTGGAGTATAACAAACAATGCATGTTAGAAATGAGGAATCCCAAAAGAACCTGCTGTTAATCAATAAGAAACAGTTAAAAAATTTTTTAGTTATATAATGAGAAAAGAAGGTTTGGAGAATTTAATGCACACGGGTTATATAAAAGGCAATAAAAGCAAGGGAAAACAGAAAACAGCTTAATTGACAAACAAAACAAGGAAGTAAAGAGGTAAGCATTACTTAGAACAACTAAAGGCAGGAAGCTGCAAAGAGCTATAATCATATTCATGCTAAAAGGACAGAGTACAGATATGTTACACAAAAATAACAATTTAATTTATAAGTTTGCTCATTGTCAAACATTGTTTCCATGGTAACATGCTGTCCTATAAAATGGAGGCTAGATAAAGTAGTACAAACATTTGTTGTTTTTTTTCTTTTCTTTCTTAAACTCACATTTACAAAATTATTTTTCTCTTCCTAAATGCCATTTTTATGACTAATGTTATCCATTAACACAAACAGTAACTTTTCTAAATATCCAATATAGTTCATTTTATACTACATTAACATTAACAAAAGCTTAAGACCACTTTGTAATTTTAATATCAAAGTTAAAAACAATACAGTAACAATTTCTGAGAGACTGAATTTTACTCACAAATTTGTACATGACAATGTTCTCTAGTGTTTCCAGTGGTTAGTATTTTGCATAACCACCTTTGCTTTTAATTACTGCTTGGAAGTTATGAGACATGCTGAGAATCAAGTTGTTAGACTAATCAACCAAGATGCTTTTTGTCCAGAATTCTTTAATAGCCTCTCAGTGTTTCAGTACTTGAAGAATGCTTTTCTGCAACATTTTCTTTTGACAATTTCCAATAAATTTTCAATTAAGCTCAAATATAGGCTATTCCCCAGCTAATTCAGTGTTGTCATATTGATCCTGCTCAAAAATTTCTGAACAACCCTTGACCAGTGGCATGGACCACCACCATGCATAAATATTGTGTACTGATGAATGTGCATATGCAGTTACAATTTAGCTTGCAGTATCTCCACATACCTTGCACCATTCACCGTTGTTCATAGAGGCAAGAAGTTGAGTCCAACTGTTCCACATTTGGACATGGTGCCCTAATTCATCTGGATTGGTGGGTGCTTAATAAACTGAATTGTATACTTTTCAACAAATCTCTTACTGGGGAGAGGTCTTTCAAGGTTTCTTTTATGTACTATGAACTGTTTCATCTGAAAACATAATTTTGCTCCATTCCTCAGATGTCCAGGTTTCATGTTGCTTAGCAAATACCAGATGCTTGGATTGCATGGCTGCAGTTACTCCTGGTTTAGAAGCTAGTTTTAATGATTTCAGACCAAACTCAAATCTGAGACAATGTGAAACTGCCATAGAATTGATATTTGTACCATTTTCAAGCAAAGCAGTACATGTCATATGACAAGAACTTATTGGGGACCGTGTAGCAAAGTGCATCTTCGAATGGTCATATCTAGCACTGGTTTTCCTTAGACATCCACTTTTCTCCTGTGTCACTTAAATATTGCTGAATTTTGGAAATTCACAAGAGTAGTGCACATCAGTGTTTCACTACAACTTATCTTTACAATAATTCCGTGTTCAGGATAGCCTTCATTCAACAGAACCACAATTTGGGTACTTTCTGCAGGTAAAATTTTTTGACCATATTCTAAGCCTAATCCATTGCACAAATTCTATCAGAATGGCTGCTAATTTGGCAATGACAAAAAAGTTTTGATCATAAATCATGCATCAATAATGGCTTATGCAATAACAAAAAGATAACACGCAATCTCATATGATACAAAGTAATACAAAAGAAAAATGAAAATAATCATGTTACAGCTAAACGATATTAAACTTTCGTTAATGACCGTATATTCTTCAACTTTGTTGATTTTAACATTTCTGTTGATACATTCTTCGGTCTTCCTCAAGCTGAGGAAGGATCTGGATTTTAGAGTTTGTTTAGCACTGTTCTTTCCTTTTTATCCTCCCTTTGTTCTATTTTGGTTTGGTTTATTTTACGGCATATCAACCTCAATGAGTTATTTAATGCCAACAACATTTATTTATTGCTGGTAATATTTTGTTTTGTCAAAAATCTGTTTCTGGTAATATTTTTCCTTCAAAATTGTATTGTTGGTAATGATTTTTTTTAAAAAAAAATAATTGCTGGTAATAGTTAACTCTTTGCCCATGGCTGGAACCCTAACAGGTGCTACCACCCCGGGTCAGGGTGGACCTGGGAACACCAGCAATTAAGATGTGGTTCAACACTCCTCAAAACCTCCTGATCAGAGGCCTTGCTGCTGGATGTAGTTTAACATCTTACCCAGGATAAGTTCTGTTTTGTTTATTTTTCTCCTGTTTATTTTTTTTTAATTCCTGATGGTTTCTATCAGGAACTAAAAGTATGACTGTTTGATTACACATTATTTCTTCTGTCAAACATCTTTCATCTTATACATTTTCTATCACAAAACAATATCTATCATTTTTACTTCTCATTCTCAAACGCATTCTCTTCAACACATACTCTTATTAACATGATTTAGTTATTCCACATTATACAACAGCTTCCCAGTGCTCATAAAATATGATTTTTAAAAAGGTATCTAGTTTCCTCCTTATATTCTCTTGTCCTCAATTATTTATAAACATAACATATGCCCAAATTTTACTCCTGTGTCATTCCAACCATTTGGAATCAGCATTTGGCTGTTGTAAGCTCTTTGGGAAAATGAAAATTAAAAGAAAAAAAATGTGAACTTGTCAAGACTGAAAGCAACATCTACCAGAGAATGGATAAAGAATATATCAATGAAAACACTAGGTTAAAAACAAAAATAAGAACAACTGTAGGAAAAACATATGCAATAAAAAAAAAAGTTAATCTTGGAAAATCAGAAAACGATTATTCAATGTAGTTCTGTTTTCTTAAAACCAATTGACAATAAACATAAAATACAAACTTTCACAAACTATATCAGCATCACATAAAAGTTAGTCAGGTCAGGGTCAAAAACCTTATTATATTGCATTTTCTCGTTTATGATCAATAATTCCTGAAAATTAAACTAAAAGTAAAATGAAATAAACATTGTAGCTAAGCCTCTATCTTGTCCCCACACTATAGATGAAAACAATTATCATAATTTTTAATATATAAATATATTTAAATAAATTTTTAAAATTTATATATTATAAATTAATTGATTTAAAATATGGTTTTTTTCGCTACACAGTTCTAACCATGTTTCAAAAATGGAAGCTAAAAGCCCTGAATGAAACATGGTTAGAACTGTGTAGCGAAAAAAAACATTTTAAATCAATTAATTTATAATATTAATGGTCTGTAAATTTACATCGAGCACTATTTTGTAAAAATAAAAATATCTATAAGAACACCGGATTATATATCTTACTGTTCTTTCTTTTTATTTATATATATATATATATATATATATAAGCAGACAAAGTATGAATGCCACACAACAGTAACAGTTAACAAAATAACTTGATATACAAAGTTACTGTAATTTCCATGAAATGCAAACTATTAATATTTTATCAACGGCCCACGTATGTCCATCTTTGCTAACCTTGCTAAACATTGGCATTTAACAACAGCCAGATTTAATATAATACTCAAATAAAGTTCATGTTGAACACAAAAATATATCCAGCCAAATAAAAAAAAAAAAAATCAATCAGCATCATATGCCATATGAGCCTACAAGGCAACTACCCCAAAAAGTTCAGAGGTTATTATTTTTAATCAATTCACCTGTAGCTAGGCAACAACACCACTAAGACACAAGGGGCTACTGGGAGTGAGAGAGAATGAGAAGACTTTAGATGGAACCAGAAATCCAATCCTGAATAGAAATAGGATACAACTTTACTCCTGTTCAAAAGGACCAGGGAGGAGTGTGAACCAAATAATAGGTGAACTTATCTACTCTTATTACAGAGAAGAAACATAAATAAATAATTAATAAATAAAATTTCAGAGTTCAGGCAGTGACTTTAGAAGTTCCATTTTTCTCAAATTATATACACCATTTAGTAACAAGCTATTGTGAGTTATTTAAATTTAACCTTAAATAACAAGTAATTTTTAAATTTCATTCGTACAATGTAATTGCTTGAATTGCACAAAATAATGAAAGTGAATGACAAAAGAATTCTTAATTTAACTTTCATATTAATTCTTAATTTAACATCCATATAAAAAAAAATGCTATTTAGTTTTATCAGGCTCTGTCAGGATAGGAGTTTTCAATGTGAACACAAATTTAAAGACTGCATCAGAAAATTAAGATTAACCCTAGAACACTAACCATGAGTATATAGTACCCAGCACAAATTTTCCTATTTTTAATTACAATTTTCAGTACCTAAATTTTCTTACCTAAATAATGTTTTTCAGATCCTATTAATGTTAACTCAAAGTACAAAGTTTGAAATGCCTGCATGTAAAATATTTCAAAGATTTATATTTAATTTTTTTTTTTTTGATATTTCCAAAATTGGGTATGACATACCCATGGTTCGTAGTGGTGTAACTTTAATTCATGGTTAGTGTTCTAGGGTTAAGAAATAAATTGAGATAAAAAAAATAGAGTAAAATCTTGCTTATTTAAAAAATATTTTCTAGCTTTAAATAACCTGCAAAGGGTTGATAAGGTGTAGAAAACAAATCAATAAATCAATGGACCTTACTTTGTCATGATGGCTTCCCATGGCCTAATTGGTAAACCACATCTGATAAAAGTAAATACCACTTAAAAAAAAAGGTAACATTTATAGTAATATACATTTCTTATTACTACAAACATTTAGTTGTTACACATGCTCAAGTAGACATCCTTTTCTTTTTAAAATGTACCTGCCAACAGAAATCAAAACTTTATTCCCATTTTCAATGAGAGAAATCACTTGAGTATGCTTTACCAATTAGGCCATGGGATGCCATCATAACAAAGTTCATTGACTGATTTGTTTTCTACAATTTATCAACCCTTTGCAGGTTATTTAAAGCTAGAAAATATTCTTAAATTGTAAGAGGATTTTTTTTAGAGATAAAGCTTTAGTGATAGAAGTCTTACTAACCCACAGCTGGGAGGGGGAGAAGAAATAGATTCATACCTTTCTCAAGGGTATTTGCTTGTAAATGAATATAACTAATCCAACGGGAATTGGAACTTGGCTCTATGATTAACAATTCTAAGCCATTATCCATTACACCAGCCACACATCCAAGATTACAGTACCTGGCATTCCCAAGCAGTCACCCATCTAGTACTAACCAGGCTCGATGTTGCTTAACTTCAGTGATCATAGAGGAACCAGTTTTTCAAAGTAACATGGCTGTAAACCAAAAAGTAAGGATCAATTATCCTATTCAAGAAATGCACATCTTTTGTTGGGACATTTTGAAGTCTATACTTGTTACCTTTATTTGTACATCTAAAATATAAACAAAGTAATTTTTCAGCAATTAACAAATTTTTTAACCCAGCAATTATTTCTTATCACTATAAATCTTACATTTAGTGTTAGAGTAGACCTCACTGTCTGTTTTTGTTTTTTTAACAGTGAAATTAATGGAAGAATCTTACTAAAGAACATGTGCTTCCCAACAGGATTTGAATCTGTATTATTTTTTTAATCAGGAAAACCAATTTCAAGCAAAAGTGTACATAAGTATTAAGCCACAAGAAGCCATGTCAACAAAACTTTATACATCTTGAGACCTTTCAAGATCATTATCTGCTATTTTCATACTCAAAATGTAAACAAAATAATTTTTAAGCAATTAATGGATTTTTTAACCAGACAGTATTTTTATTACTATATTATATTTAGTGGGTGCACATATTTGAGTAAACATGGGCACCTGGACATGGTGTAATGGTTAGCAAGCTTGTCTAACTAGAAGTTTTTTTTGGGGGGGTTAAGCAAGGTGGGGATGCCACTAATATACAGGGAGTGAAAGTGAAAGAGATGAGCAAGTATACAAAGAATTGATGAAAAGACAAAAGATGAATGGGATTCAAGACCGAAGATGGCGACTGACATTGCATTTAAATTTTTAAAGATTATAGTTATCAGGAAGCAAGTAGACAGAAGGTGATTCCACAAGTGGGAAGTGCAAGAAAAGAAATTGTTGGAGTAGAAGTGGCATATGCATCAATCTGTTTCACCAGAAGAAGGGTGGGACCTAGATGCCAATCTAGTATCATGCTTAAATTTATGTAGTTGGGACAACAGAGAAAAAAGCTCATCTGAGCAGTTGCCATGAAAATATTTGTAGAAAAGACAGACGGAAGCTACATCACATCGGTGAAAAATTGACTGAAGTTGAGATGGCTGGTCAGGATCAATTACATTACAGATCTTTCTTTGGATTTTGTCAAGAATCTTAAGAGGTACAGCAGTAGCACCAGACCATATATGCCAACAGTATTCAATGCCTAATGGTAGATTTGTAAATGTGCAAGATGGATTATGACAAGAAAAATTTTCTGGCACAACACAATGAACCAACTTTCCTTGCAGTAGATGCAGCTATTGATTCAATGTCGTTGTTTCACATCAAGTTAGTGGAAAATGTGAGGCCAAGAAGGCACAATGTGTTGCACTCCTAAAGTCTAGTATTGGCCAGGCTGATGGCAGAAAAGTTTTTCTATGGTGGCTAGATGAAAGCAGTTTTGTTACAATTGGGTAGCAAGTTCACTGGGTGCCCCACATTTTTGGCCTTGTGCCACATCTATGTTTAGAAAAAAAAAAAATCACCATATTTAAGTAGACATCCCTGTTGTTTTTTAGTTTTTTTTATGGTGAAATTAATGCCTAACAGCCTAGAGATTAAGAATATATGTATCTTATTTCAAAACAGAATACCATTCTTGAAACCACAAAAGAATACCAGGTCAGTTTTCCTGACTTTTCAGCCTGTCAAATTTCAAGAACACGCAAAGGAAGCACCTGAGGCAAACCTTATGAGAAAGACGATGTCTTAAGATGATACAAAAGAACAAGAATTTACATTTCTTTGAATGACATTAAGCAGACAACAAAGGAGTGACATTTTCTATATTAACCTTTGCACTAATGACTCTAAAAAGTTTTTATGACAGCTGCTGAATCTATTTTCATAAGAACTCTCTCCTTTACATTCAGATATGATTGATTGTTTTAAAGCTTATTAATGCATTATTTAAAGTCAAAACATATTTTGGATTGTAAGAATAATTTTTTTGACTGAATATTGCATTAACATGATTTCTTTTTTTTTCTTTTTTTTTTCAAATGTAGATCCTATTTAACCCATAGCTGGAGAGAAGAGTTGGTTACATACCTTTCCCCAAAGGTATTTGCATGTAAGTGAATTAATGACCCCAACTGGAATTTGAGCTCTGTTCTCCAAATTCTCATTCCATGCTGCTAATATGCATTACACCACCCCCACTACCTTTAGATAAACTACAACATTATAATGTAATGATATAAATCATTAACACATTCATTAATACATGTCAGGTTCAACTTACGTTTTGGGCCATGGTATACCCTGGTCTTCTTCAAATGTCATTCATGGCATTTGGTAACCTTGGAATTTTGAATTGAACCATTATTCAGACCAGGCAGGTAGATGTTTCTCACTCCAATTTTCATGCTTAGGGGACATTCCCTATCAGTTAATACTCACCAGTCTTATTCAAGAACTAAAAATGAATTCCCACTAGGTTACCTAAATTGACATATACCTGATGAAGGCCAGAGGGCACAATAGCTGAAACATTGTGATTACAACAACGATAAGGACAATAGTCCAAATGTAAATAGTGTAAATTACATAACCAATAACATTACCAGAAATAAAAAAAAACAAAAAAAAAAACAAATAAAAAACCTATTGGGAGGTGGGTATCTTTAATTCACACTTTGTGGACCTAATTATACATCTTTCTGAAACTTACACTACCTGCTGTTGACATTTCTATACATTTATAAGAAATTGCTTGCTGTTTGGGCAATTTGACATGGTGTAATGGTTAGCAAGCTTGTTTCACTAGATCAATTACAACTGGATAGTGAGTTTGATCCTCACTGGATGCCCCCATACTTTCATCCTTGGTCCACATCTAAGTTACGCTTAGAAACTCACCATATACTGTTTGCTGTTGGTGCATATATACATTTTCAAGGCATTCTTATACATCTTTATGAAACTTATATTGCTTGCTGTTGACATATACAGGGTGTCCATAAAGTTTGTGCGCACTTTAAAAAAATTATAACTTTATTTGTATTTGTGATAGAAATAATTTGTAAAAAGGATTAGAAAGAAGTAAATCTATATTTTTTAAGGTTTTATTGAAATTTTATTTAAGTTTCCACATGTCCTCTATCATGAGCAATACAAAGGGTAATACGATTTTGCAGTTCACGTAAAACATTTGCCAAGTGATTTACAGTAATGCCTGAAATCACATTAGTTATTTTAGCTATACTTAAAACTAGGTACATTAAACTTTATAACATTTTTTACAGATTATTTCTATCGCAAATACAAATAAAGTTATAAATTTTTTAAAGTGCACATGAACTTTATGGACACCCTGTATATACATTTTCAAAACAAATGGCCATCCTAGCGTTTGTGTTATAAACCAACTAGCACTTTCTGCTACTTGCAAACAATCATAAAACATAATAAATCCTGTTTTGTGATGTATATTTATTACTAGCAGCATGGCCCGGCATTGCCCGTGCTTGATTCAAAAATTGTATGATTGATACAGCAATCGCTATCACTTGACTTGAAATATTTTTGCCCTTCCTTGCCTTTAAAGGAGTACCCTTTGGTGTGCTGATATTACTACATGCCTTACTTCTTGCCTATCTCACACTGTGAATTTTTTCTAAGCTCTATACTAAACATTAAATCTGTTACTAAAAAAGAACTAAACAAAATGAACACAAAACGATCAGCTTTAAAAAAAGAATTCTAACTGGAAAAACTGAATGAAAAAAGAATGTTAACAACAAATACTTTTCATACCCAACCCAGTTCCGTGGAATCAGAATCAACGTTGAGTTTAAGCAAGCGAATGAGCCAATTGGAGTAAAGTGCCATGCAGATTTAAATTTTTCCCACTTGTGACAAGTGCAGCTATCGATTTTTTTTGAATGCTAGCATGCTAGTTAACATTCGTGTCAGTCAGCTGTTGGCTCTCACGCTGGCCAATAGAAAATGGCTGCAAACTACATGAAAACTGCCGTAGAAGCATGGAAAAATGCTTATTTCCACTGTCGATAGGAGTTGGGAAATGCAATATCAGTCTTGGCCTTCCCGCTAACTTGGAGCATATGCATGTAAATTTTGGTGCAAATCCGTCGAAAATTGCAGCCATGCATTTGTCACACACACACACACACACACACACACACATCCTGCCTTTTATAGATAGTGTGTTGAAGGGAGGGGTTATTTAGCTTTGTCTGTACTACAGAATATCCAATCAAAACTAGAATGACAGTGGCACGCATGAGAAATCGCTCTTATCATCTTTATAATTATTTTTCAGGAAAATTTCCTATTTCCCCAAAATTGTCCAATACAGTCAGACAACAATGTTATAACAATGCAGCAGTGAATGTGTTAAATTAATAGATGCAGAGGTGTCATAGAACAGAGAAAGAAAATGTTTGTAGTCAGATCATTGTTTAAAGCTCCCATGCAAATTAGACTTGAAGTCTTGTGACTCCCAGGAAAAGTAGGAAGCCATGACTTGTCATAATCAAGCACCATACAAAAGCAAAGAATGGATTTATGTATGAATAGGTTTGCAGAATGGCTACCTCAAATAGAAAAGAAATACAAAAGATTTACAAAGTTTATCCACACAAGGAAAAGGATGTATTAAGAGGTGCTGTGTTGTATGCCTAACCAAGAATTAATAAAAAAAAAAAAAATGAACTCCTGTTTGGGTCAGATTTTAGGAAGTAAACCAGATTGAGAACCAGCAATCCTTCTTTTGTGATGTCAATGAACACTGGTTGGCACTCTTGTAATGTCAACAAATACTTGTCGTCATTTTTGCAATGCTTGTTGTAGTACAGACTTTGTAATCACAGATACAACTATAGTAACAATGTTGAACAATACTGGTAACAGATGCCTTCAGATAATACTCATACTAACAGTACTTGCTCGATAATACTCACTCGAAGAGTAACCACCATGTTGTGATTCATACAATGAATAGTATAGAGAATAGTGATCTGTATAGTAATAGAGATATAAGATAGTGTAGAAAGAGTGATCAATTAGACACCACACTAATTCTCATATATATATAATTCCTTTGCAATCACATGATCTACTTATTCAAAATGGGATCACCTTTGTTTACTCACTGGCAATCTATGTTCAAACTCCAGTATAGGCAGCGACACTTTACTTCTATATAAAACCCTCATATAGAAAATTCAAGCTAGTAGTTAAAATCTTTATAAATAAAAAAAACCTTAAAAAACCTTAAAAAACAAAAGAAATACAAAAAAAAAAAAAAATTTTATCACAATTAGCTATATTCCTGTTCATATTTAAATTTACATTTTATGAAAGATGAAACTACAAAGTAATTATTTTCCACCCTGCAACCCCTTTCTCAGAGATGTAACATGGCTGCTCTTTCATTATTTACATGGAAAGTGCTCAGACTAACTACATTCCTTAGTTCCACCAGTTCTAATCTTCCGGACTAAAACCTGCAATGCTACACACATGGTAACGAACCACTCTCATTCCCTTCATATTCCATTGGTGAGATCTAAGTTCCACTGAAGCAGCTTCTTCCTACAAACCACTGCTTTGTGGAACCAACTCCCAAGAGGATGCTTCCCTGATCACTACAATCTTCACCTGTTCAAGTCTAGGATTAACCATAAACTGTGCCTCTTACTCTGTAACCCTCTACCTTGAATGACTCGTGGGCCTTGTATCGGGTGAATATTATTGTTAAAAAAAAATTAGTATATTTTGTTACATTTCCTCTATAAAAAGTTAAAAAATTGTTACTGCCTTCAGGGGGGAGACAGTGAAATTATTTAAGACTAGTTTACCTATGCAATCAAAAATGATATTTTATTAAGTCCTTACTATTATTAAAAGTTTTCACATGCGAGTTGTGAAATATCTATTTTTCCAATTGTTATTTTTCAGTCTTTTCACCGCCCAGCTTTGTAAACCATATATAGTACAAATTCATTACAATTGCAGATAAAGTTATCAAATTCTTACTTAGAAAAATCATTCAGTGCCAAACACTTTATAATTTCAATGAAGTCAATAGATTCCTCATTAATCTTCTAAATAAAAGGCAAATTCTGTTTGTCCACCTGTGTCTGAAACCCCTCTAACTTGGGCCACACTTTCTCTCTATATATATATATATATATATATATATATATATATATATATATATATATATATATATATATATATATATATATATATATATTATACGGTGGAGAATGGATAGCGGCTTGGATTGAGGAATCACAGAGCCGAGTTCAAATTCCAGTCGAATCCATTACTTACGTGCTAATACCCTTGGGAAAGGTATGAATCCTCTTCTTCTCCCTCCAGCTATGGGTAAAATAGCAGGACAGACTGGGTTCTATAGCCTTGGATGGCAACTGGTCTAGGAGAAGGACAACTCTGAATTCAAAACCTGCGGAGGGTCGTTTGGGAACCTTCAAAAAGTGTGGATGGTCCTGCACGAGGCCTTCACCACTATAATCAAATCTCATGTGCCGGTGTCGGGTTGTCGGTTTCCTGGAAACTGATTTGCTTGACCCTCATACGTCGAATCTTGATGGGAGAGTCGATTATATATTATACCTTTTCAGAATCAAGATGATCCGGGGATTGAAAATATGCCCTTCATCTTGTGTTTGAACATCCAGCATTAGAATTTGTATCCATATGAGTAGGAAACAGTTAAAAATTTACATCTTTTTCTATTTAAATATTTATAAAAAACTTATAGCCCGAATCAGAGCTAAAGTGAGGTTTTGAATTTTCATGGAGTGAATTGAAGAATTCAAAGTTATTTCTTCAAAATTATTGTTGCTGTTTTCTAAACTGGAGCAGAGGTACCTTTAGTTTTAGGCTGAGGGTCAACTTAGCCCCACAAAGGAGCTGGCTTAAAAGTCTACATGGAATTCAGCTTTTAAGCTAGTTTTTGACAATGTAAAGTTATTTCCAACAATTTCAGTAGATTGTTTCAATTTTTATAGTCTTTGTTTAATCTCCTCAATTGATTATTGTCAAAGAAATTCTTCTGTCCTGAAGTGAATTACAATAAGTGGCATTCTCTGTATTTTTAAAAAGTGGCCTAAGTGTAACGAAGTTTAAAATTATGTCCACAAGTTGAATACAATGGTGGTCTTTTAAACAACTGCTGCTGTTCAGGGGGTCGGGAACATTTTTGTCAGTAAAACATCCTTGATCAGTGAAGCAATAGAAGTTTAAATTACAGGCATGATAACTAATGTCCTGCTATGTAACAGGAAGTGAAAAAAAAACGTAACCTAATTAAAAGTCATACAAAATCTAGAGTGACTATATAAAAAGAAAATAAAACAATCCTAACCTGTGAAAACACAATTCTTAAAATACATTCAACCTTAATTTTATAGTAACAAGATACACATTCCTTTAAAGGAAAATTGAACTCTGCTGAGCTGTGAAGCTTTCTGGTCAAGCCGTCTAAATCACAGTGGATCAGACAATGGTTTTTAAAGGGGTTTTAGCAGTTACAAAAGGGATACAAAGATTTAAACACTGCCAGAGAGCACATCTTTATTAAGATAAATCTTCTGGCCTGTGCATTTGAGTAATCCCCAGATTTTAACATATAGGGGTAACTACACAAACTTATGTATCCAATAATACAGACAGGCATGAGCAGAATGGGACAGACAGGAATGCGCAGAATGGGACAGACAGGCATGAGCAGAATGGGACAGACAGGCAAGAGCAGAATGGGACAGACAGGAATGCGCAGAATGGGACAGACAGGAATGCGCAGAATGGGACAGACAGGAATGCGCAGAATGGGACAGACAGGAATGCGCAGAATGGGACAGACAGGAATGCGCAGAATGGGACAGACAGGGATAGACAGGCAGACAGGTTAAGTCAAAAGTAGCACCCAGGTCATAGGAAGTTATGTCATCAATATTTGTCTTGCAGATTAATTTTCTCCATTAATTCTTTAAGTCTATTTCAGCAATGGCTCAATAAAAATTTTCACAGAAAGGGGATCAGATGCTGTGGTCCAAATTGGTAGCCAGCAAGCTCCCCAAGACTTCATACCTTCAAATTTCATTCTTTGGGGGACCATGAAAATCCTCATACTACTCAGAAAACTCATTGAGCAGTCTGAATTTTTGAATAGTATGCAAAGTTTGAGAAAATTGATACGGAAATTTACAAGTGTGTGTACCACTGGATGCCTGCTTGGCTGCTATTGTGTACTAACGTATCTATCATGAGGGAGGGCACTTTGAACAATAAAAAACAAGAAAAACAGCCTGGTAGTTCGTTAAAAGCTTTCCACAAAAATAAATGGTTAGATAAATAGGACTTTCATTGAGTTCTACTTTCTTGTACATTGTAATGCAAATAGTAAATAAGCAATCAACTGACAGCCATTAAAACAGAAATTAGATGGTACTCTTACTGTGTATGTATATATATATATATATATATATATATATAATTAAAAGAAGTATAAAATTTGTCACTTAGCTGATTAATGTTAGATTCAGCACCTCTACTCCCCAAGTTTCATAGACAAAACTTGTGTAATTGTTCAGTTCACTTATCAGAAGGTATAAAGTCTGTCAATTTTCTTGCTTTTTGATATTTTTATATTGTTAAAAAAGATCATTTATGTGCTTTTTATTGGTGTTAGGCTGATTTTTCTTTTTGTGTGTGTGTGTGTGTGTGTGCATATGCCTGTATGTGTGCAGATATTCACGTGTTGGATGTCATGGTTATTTCATGCATGTGTAAAGAGGACACTAAGGACAACACCAAGTGGAGAAAGTCTGTTTCATACTTGTCATCATCCAGTGTTGATCTCAGTGTCCACTTTTCTATTGACACACACCATCCTTGATATTGAGCACTTTTATCCATAAATATGTCATATCTTAAAACTATATATATATATATATATATATCATAAAAGGTGTATCAAATACTGTGTTGCATATAGACAAGATTACATTCATTATTCATGTATATTTGTGGCTAATCTGTCTTCGCCGTTTCATGTGTATAGTAGTGAGCTGAAAAGTTTATAATGGCAGGATATTCATATCATGAACAGGCAGATATAATTTTTACATATGGCCATGCATAAGGTAATGGATGTGAGGCTGCACAGATTGCATTGCCAGACCAAAGGTAGCCATGTCATCCAAACTTTGCTGCTGTTTATCATCGCATTGCTGAGACAGGAACCGTGGCACCAAAATCTATAGATTGAGGAAGACAGATCCGTTTGTACGCCTGACCATGAAGAACACATTCTACAGGCTGTTGGAGATGTTCCAGGTATCAGCACACATCAAGTGAACCTAGCATGTCGTACATCTCATAGTACCATATGGAGGGTACTTCAAGGGCAACTCCTGTATCCGTATCATTTGCAAGGTGTGCTGTGTCTTTCACTCTCTGATCACTCACCATGAGAGAACTTTTGCCAGTGGTTTATTGCACAAACTGACGATCTGTTGTTTGCCTCTTCAGTCTTCTTTGCAGATGAAGCAACATTCGGAAGAGACAGAATAAATTTATACAACCAACATTTGTGGGCAGATCGAAATACCTAATGTACAATACAGGCTAGACACCAGCATCAATTTATGATTAACGTGTGGGCTGCAATTGTAGGTAAGTTTCTGGTAGGTCCATATATACTTTCAACATGTCTTACAGGAGGCATCAACAGGGACTTTATTTTAAACACACTTCCAGATCTGCTAGAGGATGCACCCCTGGTAATTTGAAGATGTTCATGCCTGATGGGGATCTAACACATTTTAGTCACATTGTTCCTGATGCACTAGCTGATATCTACACTGAAAGATGGCTGGTTAGGGAAGGCCCAATTCATGGTCTACATGTCCCCACACTATGTTAAACAAAAGGTTAGGAAGGAAACTCCCATTAATACTAGAAAGAGTGCTAACAGTAGAGTTGATAAATCTAGTTTCCTGAAAAACTGTTTTAAGAATAAGATTTTATAAATTTTAACTGTCGGTTCAGTCAATGACTGTCAAAGGTTACCTCAGTGGAAATGGTTATTCTCACAATCACGATAAAATAAATTTCTGAATCTTCTCAGAGTTAAAAAAAAAAAAAAAAAAAAAAAAAAAAAAAGTTAAAAGAAAAAAAAAAAAAGTTAAAAGAAAAAAAAGAAAGTTAAAAGAAAAAAAGAGAGTTAAAAAAAAAAAAAAAAAAAGAGTTGAAAAAAATTTTTTAAATCTCTCCATTATATTGCAAAGAAATAAAACATTTAATAATTCACATAAGTAAATCTTTCCTCATAATTCTAAAGATCCAATTACAAGTATTGCATTACACACACACACACACATTTAGACTTAAGAATAAACACTGACATACCATCAGTCATATCTATTTTATGAAAGCATAGTCATATCATGTGAAGTCTTTAACAACTCTGTTCATCCTTTGCCAATGAAAAGTCTAGAATCCTTCTTCACAATGCTAACACAAGTGTTCAGAGCTGATTATAGTCTACCCTGTGATATGTCTGTCTTGTTTAAATATACACTCAGTTGTATAACTGATACCCTGTTGTTTCTACAGGAAACTCAATCCATTTCTTTGGGACACTATTCAGCCTCTAAGATAATCATTAATGAAAACAAGAGCAGTCAAGATTTGAAATGAAAATTAGTGTTATCTTTATTATCAGGAGAAAAAATTTACAGATAATTTACCATAGATTGCTTCAGGGAATTGTTAGCAATGCTGTCAAGGTAAAAGCAATGCATAGAAAAGGTAGAGTTCAGAAAAATTCAAATAGAATGCTACTAGGAAAATAGAAATATTGATTAACTTGTATTGTTCTAAAATGGCTTTGGCTGAGATGATGACAACCACTGCAGAAGCAAAGATATCATAATACAAACAGGTTTTGATGAACACAATGACAGAGCGAAATTTTTTTATTCATTTTATGAAAACACAAGCTGATGATTAATATATCTTATCACCTTTTTAAGTCTATAAGCAAGGAAAAAAAATAAAATATTTATATTTATTATATATATATATATATATATATATATATATATATATATATACACACACACATATGTATGTGTGTGTGTTTATATGTGAATTGGGATCAAATATGGATTAGGATTCAACAATAGGATAAGGGACAAACAGGAAATGTTGATAAATTTAACAGGTTTCACTTTTCCCACTAGACACATGATGAACCAAATCTCGCATAGATCAACTAGAATTAAGATACACAAACACACAAGAATTCTACACACAAACGCTACCTGACAAAGAAAATACTTGTGAGGTCTATTTAACCAAAGGAAAACAAACACAAAAATAAAAAATACGAGAATTTTCTTTCCCCTCCATATTTCATTTCTGATGAAGCTTATGTCAACTGTGCAGTAGAGTAGGGTCAGTTGGGTGCCATCTGTGAGAAAAGGAGCACCATGATGCAATTCATTCTGCCAGAAGTTGAGAAACGGCATGCTGTACTGCTTGGCATTCACACCAGAAGCTCTAATCTGAAAATTTCAGAGTGTTTGGGTGTAGTGCAGAGGATTCAGAAAGAGTTGGAGGATATATTCAGTCAACATCATGATGTTTGAAATGATCACTAGTGATAACAATGTTATCCCCCAACTCATCTTCCCACAGGCCTCAGACTCAACACGGAGGCCTACATCAACTGCCTTCAGATGGCAATGCTGCCCAGGGTCAAGAGGGTGGCTGCTGAAAGGCCCTATATCTGAAAACAGGACACTGCAACAGGACACACAAGCAGAAAAACTCAATCATGGCTGTCAGACAATTTCTGTGGCTACATCACCCCTTACATCTGGCCATTTAACTCCCCAGACTGCAACTCTTTGATTATTATGTGGGGATATAGTAGAGTATGAGACCAACAAAACTCCTTGTAATACCAAAGATGAACTGAAGGCAAGAATTATGGCAGCATTCACCAACTTCAACAAAGAGACCGTCCAGAAGAGTTGTAGGAGTCGTCTGGAGGCCATGTTTGAAGCCAATGGTGATTTTATTGAATAAATTTACTCTTTAGTATTTAAAGATATTTTTATGTAATTTTAGTAAATATATCTGTTAAAATAAGAGGTCAGTGTTATTTTTATTTTTGCATAATTTAGACAACAATTTATCCATCATACACAGTTTGAATGGAAATAGTTCAGGAGTATCATCCTACTAAGAAATATTCAATTTACAAACCTAATATTTGTTTTATTTACGTTTTTTCTATATTTTTATAAAATAAAATAAGCAAAGTACTGGACTAGCAGTGAGATCTCATCAATTTACAGTTGAACTAGCTAGATGTAGCTGTAAATTCTATGCTAACAGTTTTTTCCTTGCACTTCTTGTTTGTGGAACCAGCCAACTTTAATCTGCAAAAATTTAACTGCAATGTCAATTATTATCTCCTATCCTCCTGATTACTCTTTCCTCTTTCTATTCATTATTAATGTTTCTGTTCTTAATTCTTTCACACCATGTACCCCTCTTGTGTCTTAGTGGCTTGCATGGCGTGATACCAATTAATTTAAAAAAAAAAAAAAAAGGAATGGTTTTTCTTTTAGTTTTGTTTTTTTTTTTTTGGTTGTTTGTTTTTTTATTTGGTTGGTATTCACAATTGTGCAAACATTTTCCTGCCATCTAAAGGTTAACCTTTATCACTCTGTATGTGACTTCATTTGCTGTACACAAAGTTTATTCTGCCACAGGTGACTGATCCCTGAATTTGAATTTGAATTTCATTGTTGTGTCATCATATCCTGCTATGGCAACAGAAAACAACTTTGAATGAAATTAACATTAAGGATAGTGCAATTGAGAGGCCTTGAAAAAGAATGCATTGGGAAAGAGAAGTAATAATAATGCCATGCTAAAGGTTTAATATTACCCACTGGATGAACCCACTCACCATTCTAATTTCACTTTCGGGTTTTCACTTTGAGTTTTTTGTTCTGTAATATTTCCAAAGAACTTGAATATTTCTACCTGCTTAAAAGAACTTTTGGTACACAAAGAAATATTTGTGAAACTCTTATCATAAATAACTGTTGTTTCTTTGCACAATTTGCATTTGCTATCTTTGCTGCTTTTTAAAAGATCCTTTTGCCGTTATTGTTTAATAAAACTTGATAATATTGCCATATACAGGCTCATGAAAAAAAAAATACCTTTCACTGTAACTGCCTTGAAAAAGTCTATAAATGGAGAAAATATTTATGGCTGGATAAAACTTGTAAAGACTTAAATATTGGTTCAGAAAAAATGAGAAAAGATTTTATTTTCAATTCAATCTAAAACATTCACATACATTTACAACTTTACTTTTTTTTTTATGAAGTACCAACTTTCATGTCATTCAGTACATCTATGTATGTGTTTAACACAATAAGCTGCCTTCTTTTCTTGCTCATGTAATGAAGAAATGCAAGACTGTAATAAAACCAAATTAAGGCTTATTCTACAAAGAGAAAGTACATGCCACAGTAGAATACATTTAACCCTTCATTAGTACAATGGGATGTTTGAACAACCTGGAAAATAGTTTTCCTTAATATTTAACAAGTGGCAAGTCACGTTTTCATGATTAGCCTAATAGCTTTCTGAATACTAGTGTCAAGTGACCACAAGGATTTTCTAGTTTTAACCCCTTCCCCACCAATTATTTTGGGAAAAAATTCATTTTCAGACAATTTCTTTTTTATTTGTTTTTAATATAGTAACTAAGAAACTGAGGCACCTTGAAGTACCTGAGTGGTGGCTAAAACTTCTACCAGGCATACAAGTTGATAACTGAACTCATTTCAAGCTCAGAAGGGTATTATTTTTCTTTTTTTTAAGCATTTCAACCCAAGCAAGGCAGGAATGCCACTAGTACACAAGGGGCTACAGAGAGTGAAAGTAAGGGAAAAGACTGGGTACAGAGGGATTGAGGGAAGGATAGAAAGAAGAATGGGAATCAAGACATCAGATGTCGATTGACGTTACACTTAAATTTTTGAAGATTATAATTATCAGGGAAACAAGTAAGAGGAAGGGAGTTCCACTGTCGGGAAATGCAAGAGAAGAAGCTGTTGGAGTAGAAGAGGCAGTTACATTTAACTATTTCGACAGTAAGAAGGTGGGACAGAGATGCCAACCTAGTTGCACACTTAAATTTGCCCATGGCTAAAAAAAAAAAAATTTTTTTGTAAAAACATATATGCATTTATGCCAGAGAAGGTGTTAAGTTATAATATTTGCGCTAATAAACACATGACTATAAAATCTGTTGCATATACATGCATATGATAAAATAATAAAAAATAAGTCACATTACATAATTATTTCAGAATTGTCTATTATAAATTTACACCAAGGATTATTCAACATACTTCCTTTCCTTACAAAACTAATAACAATATGGGATAATGAAAAACAATAGCAATGAAAATAAAAATAAAAACAAAAGCAATAAAAAACTGAATAAAAGTTATCTATAAATATACCAGACATCAAAAGTTTTAATTTAAAGCTGAGCATCCCTGTATTTATGTCTTTTATATAAAATTGTAATCAATGTTAATAATATTTTACTAACAACCTCCCCACTCCATGCAAAAAAAAAAAATAATTTTAAAATTCCCAGTCTCTCTCATTCGAGAATGTGTAGTCGCACCTACATAAACTTACTCTGATGACGTCCTAAAGGACGAAATAAGTCAGACGAAAAGCTTTTCCACTTTGTCTTTTATCTTTCCCCCAAAATTGTTCGTGATATATAATAATTTATATAACGTTATCCTATATTATATATAAATAAACTATAACCGATTCCATCAATAAAACCATTATCAGTGTGAAGAAATTCCTTCTGGAGATTATAAGATTCACTTTTTTTTTTTTTCCTTTTTGTCAGTCAATTATCCATTATTAGTCTTATATTATTTGAGGTATAAACATATGCAAAGATCACAAACCTTTTAGTTTATCGCTTGGAATGTGAAAAGAAAAAACAGTTGAAAAGGATTCAGATTGATCATAAATTGTTTTCAAAGATCATACCAAAAATAAAATGAAACCTATTTTTGCAAATTCACTTTTTAATATTGATCGCTTAATTCAACTGTCCAAAAAAAAAAAAAAAAAAAAATTTTTTGATTTTCTTTTTTATTTATCCTATAAAAACTAGGAAGAACACTCATGACAATATATAACATGAAAATTAAGAACTAAATGATATATCAATAATATTTCAAATTGGGTGTTTGAAAACACAATGGTATGAATGCTGTAACAATGCCCTACATTACAAATGGTAGTGGTCAAGAAGCAGGGTCAATTACAAAAGCAAAAACAAAAGGGGGGATAAGCAAATTATTACAATTTCCCCTGCTAGCTGAAGTTGTGAGCAAGAATTTTATCTGATAAGGAACAAAACTATTTTAGAAGATTGTTAGATAATAGTATGAATTCAGTAATTATTAAGAATATTTGTTGTTTGTTTTTTCCATCAGAGCAGAAAATATATGCTTCCTTCCCCAACACACACTTATATTAAATATTTTCATTTTTAAATAAATAACATTTCAGTTAAAATTTGACAAAGTATCAGCAAAGGAGTGTTTTTTTTTTTTAATAACTTTTCTTTTTTTCTTTCTTTCTTTCTTTCTTTCTTAGAGGAAAAAAAAACAAACAAAAGGGAGCCAAATAATAATATACAGTGGGACCGTGGTTCACGAATTTAATTCGTTCCTGAAGTTCGTTCCTAACCCAAAATGTTTGTAAACCGAAACTATTTTTCCAATAGGAATCAGTGTAGACAGGAAAAAGTCACAGTAGAATAAAATTGGAAAAGAAAAGCATGTCACAACACACAAATGTATTCAACACAGAGATCAGCACAGAAATTATTGCGTTAAGTTAACTTGGTTTGGCAATGCTGTTCAAGAACCAAAATTTTGTTCGATAACTGAGGCATTTTCATCTCTAATTTTCTGTTCGAAAACAGATTTGTTCAATATGCAAGACATTCGAGAACCATGGTTGCACTGTATATATAATTTATCATTCCATGCAGCCAGGAGAAGGCTTGCACACATGCCTGTCAAATGTCCTGGTTATTAGGACCAAGCTGCCAGTTATGATGAATAGATGTCTCCTCGGGGAGGCCCTGTGCCTTGAGAGACTATTGGACCTTAAATTCACCCCTGACCTCAAATGGAACTCTTACATACAGTCCATTGCCAAAGATGCAGGAAAAATGGTTGGCTCCCTGTACCGCTCCAGTAAGTAACTGACTCATCATGCTATCCTCTACCTTTACAAGAGCCAGTTCAGGCCAAAAGTGAAATACTGTTGTCATATTTGGGCAGGAGCTGCCCAGTCCTCACTTTACAGTTTCAATAGAGCCTAAAAGGCATCTCTGTGTCTTTGTGGGTGACAAATTATTTTCTACTCAGCTAGCCCTCTGTCACAGACTATATGTTGCAAGCCTCTCACTGCTTTGTTGCTACTTCCATGGAAAGTACTCAGACAAAATAAATTCCTTCATCATACCAGTTCTAACTTTCACTACTCAGACACACCATGCTACGTGCATTGTGGCAAACCACCCTCATTCCATATTCCATTAGTGAGATGTAAGTTCCACTTGAGTAGTTTCTTCCCACAAACCACAACTGTGTGGAACCAACTCCCAAGAGGATGTTTTCCTAGATTACTACAACCTTAACCAGTTTAAGTCTAGGATCAACTGTTATCTTCCCAACATATCTGCATGAACTGTGCCTATTACTCTGTAACACTCTACCTTGAATGGCTCCCAGGCCTTGTGCAGGGTGAACAAAAGTCACTGATGAATAGTATTAGATGTCGGTCTACTCATGATGGTATCTTGCATCGACTCGTCTACGTTTCTGAGCACTGATTACATTGTAATCGCCACTCCTGCTGATACCTGACTAATGTCTCCTCTGATAGTTGTCAGCATGTAGCTAGAAGATGCTTGACATAAGCCTCATTCTTAGATTCATCATACAGATTCTGCAGAGAAAAGACCAAATCATCATAGTTTCAGAAACAAAATCATGGATAGGGGAAGGAGGGGGGGGCGATATAATGCACAAGTACCATCTGTTTATAGGAAAGTGCAGACTGATATCTTGAAAGAAATTACAAGTAGCAACATACCAATGCCTCCAACTCTGCACAGCAGTACGCAAACTAGGCTGAGTTTTAAATCTTTGCATTAGCAAAATCTGGTCTAGAGATTTTTGTAAAATAAATTGTAATGAAGTAATGCAAAACTATAATAAAACTAAACAGAGTCTTTATTCTACAAAGGAAAAGTATGTACCATAGTCCAATATATTTAAGAAGCAGAGCTAATTACTCAAACAAAAAAGGGGGAGAGGCAAGTTTCATCCATCTATCTCTTATTTGGGGATCATCTTTTAAATATTTGTACAATATTCTTTGTTATTTTGGATCTGTTTCAAGACAACATTAAGAAGGATGAAATTTGTTTAACTGATTAAAGCCCAAAACAGGGATTATCAGATAACAAAGGATTTGGTCATTAATAAGTTGTAATGAAATAATGGTAAATGGTAATAAAATCAAACTGAGTCTTTATTCTACAAAGAGAAAGTACACACTGTAGTCCAGTGGTTCCCAAACAGTGCAGCGTGCCTCATAGGTGCAGCGAAAGAGAATAGCAGGTGAGGCAGAATTAAAACTTATATGCCAAAAATAAATAAGAATTCAAAATTTAAAATATTATTATGGATTACTTGTAATTGCATGCATGAGTCCCGGCATAAATAGTTATAAATAATTATTGACATATTTTATCATTGTGATATTTTTGCATTATATTAAATATTAAGAATATAGTAACTAGTCTGCAAATTGGAGAAGAGAGTTATCAATGATAATATTCTGATTTCGAATCTGCAGTTATCTCCTTTAACCTACAGCTGTTTTTTTTTTTATTTTTAATGTACTTTTTATTACATGAAATTTGGTGAAGTCCAAGCAAATTTTAATTCCAAAATGTGACCCAGGAAAAAAAAAATTGGAGAACTACTGCCATAGTCCAAGACAAGAAGAAATAGAGTTAATTACACTTGCAAAAAAAAAAAAAAAAAAAAAAAAATGGGTGAGAGGCATGTTGACTACATTCTGGTTGATTAAAATACAAGCTTAACTCAATCATATACAAAAAAAAAAAAAAAAAAACAAATTGGCAAAAAGATTGACACCAGTCACCAGTTCCTATTTTACTAATAATTTTATAGGTGTTGTAAATAAAAAAAAAAAAAAAAAAAACTCTTTACTGTACCTAATATATGCCATTCCATCAACTCATAAAAAAAAAAATAAAAAATGACCCACCAGACATGTATGTGATCAAATACAGTAACTCTCTTCCTTCAGCTTCCCAACCATCAGAATAAGACTGCTAAATACAGTGAAAATACAAAATCAAGTTTCACAAAATTAATGGAAAATAATGTCAAGATATAAAACAAATATGACAAACATTGAAAATGACTGTCACATTTAATACAAAAAGGTCAAGGATTTACTTTCACAAGTCCTTATTGAACTGAAAATGTACATATATACATTCAATCTGCCTTAAGAAACATAACACTAAATAACTGAAAATGTATGTAATATTGGCAAAACTTGACACCGATTATCAAAATTAAGAGCTGATTTGGTTTGGTTGATTTTGTTTAGAAGCATATCAACACTTCTATGGATTATTTAATGCAGAAATCTAAATATTTGGTACATAATTTTAAACTTTTAGGGCGAACATGTGTTTTTTAGATGTATAGCTTGTAGATGATAAAATGTATTGTTGGCAATTTTTTTTTTAAATGTATTGCTGGTAATTTCACTATCAAAATGTATTGTGGGTAATTTTTTTATAAAATATGTATCGCTGGTATTTTCTCTATTAAAATATATTTGTATATATTTCCTAGTGTTTTAATTTTTGTTTAGGATTCACTATTTGCCCATAGTTAGGACCCTAACAAGTGCTACCATCCCAGGTCAGGGTGAACATGGGAACAACAGCAATTAAGAGGTGCTTGCATGCTCCTCAAAAACTCCAGTCTCCAGATCAGAGGGCTTGTTGTCAAATGTAGTTTACTGTCATACCAAGGACTATAATTAACAGGAGAGAAAAATCACCAAACTTCTAATTTGTTGCAAAATAAATCTTAGAAATAAATAAGCAACTTGCAGTTGGTCTGGTTTACAGTTAAACAAATAAGCGTCTATTTTTAATTTTTGTTTTTAAAGCCAAACCATCACCACAATTTTGAAATATTCTGTCCATTTTAACACACACTAGTAAAAAGGTTAATAAATGCAAATCAACATTCTTCAGAGTTAGTTTCCTGTGTCATGCTAGACAATTTTTCTCGTCAGAATCTACCTTACATATTTATAAGTCTACTATTTATCCTTGCTTTGAATACTGCTGCTGCATCTGTTCTAGTGCTTTTAGAGATTCTTGATAAAATCCAAAGAAGAATTTGCAATGTTATTGCTCCTAACCTGGCATCTCAGCTTTCAGTCACTTTTCTACTGCTGTAACATAGCTTACACTGTGCCATTTCTATAAATACTTTCATGGTAATTGTTCTGATGAACGTTCCTCTATGGTACCTAGACTTGATGAATTTAAGTGCAGTACAAGATTGGCGGCAAGATCTCATCATTTTACAGTTGAAATAATTAGATGTAACCATAAGTTCTATGCTAATAATTTCTTCTCCCACACTTCTCATTTGTGGACCTCTCTTCCAGCTACTTGCTTTCCAGTCAACTTTGATCTTCAAAAATTTAAATACAATGTCAATTGTTATCTTCTGCCTTCTTAATTCTTATTCTTTAATTGTCCTCTCTACTTAATAGCATATTTTTTCTTCACTTTTTCATATTCTCTGGCACTCAGTAGCCCCTTGCATCTTAGTGGCTGTATTGTCTTGCTTGGGGTGAAATGATTAAAAATAATTTGGTTGTTCTTCAACTAATTTTACTTGTTACAAAGTCAACTGTGGCTGAGAATTTTCTATCTTTTGAGAAGCTCTTCAATGCAAAAAAGAATTAAGTTCATTAACAGGGAAATTATATATATAAAAAAAAAAAAAAAAAAAGGTGTAGACATCAGAGGAATAAATATCAGGTTAAAAGAACTTGACAAACATATGACACTAACAGCAAAATCATTGTCTTACAAGTCAGTTCTTAATTGGGAGAATGTGTGCATGTAATGGATGGTCGAAACAAAAGAGAAACAAATCTTAAGTTTTGGTTAATAGCACAACTTTTCACTGCAATTATATAATCTCCATTACAACAACTATCCGTGGCTAAAGAACTCAGGCAGACACTTGTTCTACTATTTAAAAATGTTGCAATCTTGATGACACAGTCATGGAGCAACCAAAAAACTGATAGTGCAATTGAGACAATCTTTAAGTGTGTTGTTGTCATTACCTCAAGATAAACTATAAAATCTTGTGGTAAACAACTATACCTCTAAATTATTCTTGCAGATTTACTAAATGTCTTTTTTTATTCCAATAAAAAAAAAAAAATTAATCTTTATACCAGTCTCAACATGTTTACATTTTCTTTTTAACTAATGTTTACCCAATACAAGGCCCAAGAGCCACTCAACG
Organism: Acanthosepion pharaonis; assembly: GCA_903632075.3. Taxonomy (NCBI): domain Eukaryota; kingdom Metazoa; phylum Mollusca; class Cephalopoda; order Sepiida; family Sepiidae; genus Acanthosepion; species Acanthosepion pharaonis. Next base: position 1,069,910 of record CAHIKZ030000563.1, read on the forward strand.
TAGAGGGTTATTGTGTGGAGTTATATTCAGATAGGAAAAAATAAGCATTATGAGTATAGAGCTGAAGCAGACCTGAGAAAGAACCAGAAACCCAATGCTAAACAAGAAACAAGGGATATGGCAGAAAAATGGTAAGTAAGTCGCATAATTCGCATCTTCAAGTGTTGACAGAAGTTTTAAGAAGAAATCATCACTATTTCATGCAATATTCACATTAACCCTTTAGCATTCAACACTCCCTGTAAATATCAGCTCTCAATGTTCACCCTACCCCATGAATAGTCTGCCATAATATAGGGTGACATCATCGCAAATAATGAAGGAAGTCATGCAAACAGTGAGACTTTAAAAGACAATATTTATGGGGCAGGTTGAACATCAAGAGCTGATATGCGAGTTGCATGCTAATGGGTTAATATCCTCAGCTTTGTTATTTTGATCATGGTGTTTCAGCTGGTGTACTCTCTGGCCTTCTTCAGTGGCCATGTCACAGCCAGTAATTTTCAACTGTTGAAATGAATCTGGTTCACAATCATTAACTCTTGTTTGCTACCTTGCACCATGACTTCAATTAGAACAATTCCCAGAATTAAGTGACAAACATTTAGGCTGCCCTTGTAATTATAATTTTACCTGTGAATTGTCCAATTTGAAGTGCTGACAAAAGTTAACAAGAAACCTATTAAAAAGACAAGATTCAATTTAAACGTCCCTGAAGAATGCAGCAAACGCACAAGAAAGGTAGGAGAGGATACTAGCTAACATGTCATAATTGAAACAATAAAAATTAGTCATTTACAACTATTAAATGAATTTTTTTTTTTTGTTAAATCTGAAATATTGGTCTTTCTTTCATTATATTTCTAGTTAAATTTTCCCAGCACAAATTGTTACTTGAAGAAAACGGAGACATTTTGAAAGCAGAGTCAAACTTTATACTGAATAACACCTTGAATAACAAAGGAAATTGAGCTAAAAACTAACGCTGAATAAATATATCATCTCCAAATGAAACTTTTTCTTTCTTTTTTTTTTTTTAATCCTCTCTGAGTAACAACACAGTTAGGAAATATTCAACAATATAATCTCATCTACACAAGGATTATCCAAATACACTGGACCCAACTTGAAACAAATTTTAAATATGCAAGAAAATTCTACAACCAATTTTTTTTATATATTAATATTCAACCAATACAAGGCCCAAAAGCCACTCAAGGTAGAGGGTTACTGTCTGGTTTCATATGAACATAAGAAAAAGGCAAGAAGTTCATATGCTTATTCAGAAAAGATAATAGTTAACCCTAGATTTGAAAAGGTCAAGATTATAGGGATTTGGAAAACATCCTACTGGGTGTCTGTTCCCCAAAGCAGCAATACTTGGAAAGAAGCTGTCCAAATGGAACCTTAATTCTTACTACAGGAATACGAAGGGGATGGGGATAATTCCCACCTGATGTACGTGGCATGGTGGGCCCCAGTTGTAATGGTCAAGGGGTGGTGGGACTGCACACTAAATTAAAACTTAAAGTATGATAAATTTAAATTGATGAAGTCCAGACTGAAAAGGTGACAATTCTATGTATGAGAGTTTTAGTCATTATACAATGTGACTGATGACTACATAATGAGTCATACTCCCCTTTCTAGTAAAGAAATAATCTTATGTAACAGGAACCATTACTCCAGAATAATAAGCAAAGAGGAAAATAGGCGAGATCAGCATACAAATACACTGGTGTGAAAAACTTTTGGCTACCTTGGTAAATTAATTACTTTTTGTTAATTTTACCCCAAAGTCAAAACTGATTAACAGTATGCTTTTCTCAGTATATTTTATGATGTTTGAGGACCAAAAAACAAGTTACTGCATTTTCGTTAATTCAGTATGGTGGATGATAGACCATATTAAGCATAGGGATGATGAAACAGACTAGTGAAAATTTCACCTTTCAGTTCTTTTTAAATTAAAAAGAATTTTTTTCTTTTTTCTGCAAGAAGTGATCTTTATTATTACTGAATGTACAAAATACTGTGTCAAGAATTAGCATTGCTGCCATTAGCTCAAATAATTGCCTCAATTCAATGTGGCATTGAATAAAACAAGGTCCAGATGTTCTAATTGCAATTTTTTCCCCCTCATTCTTCTTGGCAGTAATCCAAAAGCTCTTGGAGATTGATTGTTTGATTTTTGTTGGAGCACTTGTTTCTTAAGTTCCCACCACAATGGTTCAATTATATTGGAATCAGGGATCAGTCTTCCAAATGTTGAAGGTTTTCACATCCATCAGAACCTTTTTTGTTGCATGTGATATGTGGCAAGGAGCACCATCATGCTGAAAGATTTTTCCATCTTTGGAGTCTGGCAAAAGATTAGACTGTAGTAAACTAAAACAGTTTCTGTTGCTTAGGTTTCCATCAACTTTTACCAATTTTCTTCAACCATCACTTGATACAACCCCACACCATTACATGTCCACCCCCAAATTTTACAGTCTTTAGGCTGTGTTTTACATTGTTTGTTTCTTCCCATTGGTCTTCTTACATATTCTTGTGCATTAGAATGTAATTATGTTGCATTCATCACTAAAATTTACTTTTATCCACCTTCCAGTGTCCCATGTTAAATGTTCTTTTGACCATTTCAATCTTCTATTCCAATGTTTTTGGTTAATGATTTTTTTTTTTTTTTTGCTGCTATAGGCGCATTCAATATCTGTCTATATTTCTGAGATGAGGTATTATGTACACTATTTACATTATTCGGACTATTGTCCTCATCTTTGTCGCCATACTTATTACAACGTTTCGGTCGTTGTACACTCCGGCCTTCTTCAGGTGGTTGGAATGTCGAACTGAACCCTTTATTTCGCTCACTGGGGTAGACTAGTTCCATGTGCCATGTTTAAATGGATGTCAGTCATCAGTTATCCCCTGTTAATTTCCCTCTGAAAGTTCTTCACTGCATTAACCAGGTATTGAACTCGCATTCTTTGGGTCCTGTCACTGGACCTAACTAACACCTCAAGGACACATGGCACAGTGGATAAAGGCGTTAGTTAGATCCAGTGACAGGACCCAAAGAGTATGAGTTTAATACCTGGTTAAGGCAGTGAAGAACTTTCAGAGGGAAATTAACAGGAGATAACTGACATCCATTAAACATGGCACGTGGAACTAGAACAGTCTACCCCAGTGAGCGAAATAAAGGTTTCAGTTCGACATTCCAACGACCGAAACTTGGTAATAAATACGGTGACAAAGATGAGGACAATAGTCCAAATAATGTAAATAAGGCCCATTCAAGTTGTTTTTTGTAATACTCCATATATTGTATCAAATAAAGCCTCACTGTCGAGACTGACGTTCACTTCTTCCTTGTCTGGCTGTTAATTTTGGATTGACTACTGAGATACTCAGTCTTTCTTCCATCTCTCACTTTTATGGTCTTCCAATTTTCTTTGCACTGAAAACACTTCCAGTAGTGGTAAACAACTTTTGGATGGTTTGAACACTGGAAATTCCCAGCTGTTTGTCTATCCCTCATCGAGTTGCCTTCCCCTTCAAAGTCACAACTTTCATCTTTGATTCAACAGAAATTTTAGCCATGATTTAAAGAAAAAAGAAAAGAAACAAGCTAATGTTCAACTCTAATGACTTGCCAAGGCAGCTTACACTCATGTTAATAAAAGGAAACAATTCCTATTTAAGAAATTTGCATATGATCAGGATTTTATCATATCAGATCTTTCATTAGCCCAATAGTTTTGCATGGTCTTTTTTCAGCTTCTAACTGCACAAGCAGTGAATCTTCTGTTACACAAAACCTACAAAAATGTAACAACTTATTTTCCAATCTTCAAGGTCTACAGACCCTACTGATAAAAATTATACTGCTAAACAATCTTAATTTCTAAATAAAATAAAAGTGTATAATCATTTTACGTAGTTGGCCAAAAACTTTTGCATGCCAGTATAAATTACTTTTTATTTTTTCTAGATGGATATTTTTTATTTTTAATGATTTCAAAAGCAGAATTCTTTCTTACATGTGACAAGAAATTGTATAGATAAAAGCACAAGATAACTCATGCAGAAAATATGAACTATGCAATTGTAAAATTACTGCCATTATTTTTTGATAGTTCAGACAAACAGGTTTTTATAATAATATAAAAAATAACATTAATACTTAAAAAAATTTGAAGTAAACCAAAATAAAAAAAAACAAATTGTCCCAATTAGAGAACTTACAGATAAATTCCATACAAAAATTCTTTTGTAGATGTGAATATTTACATTTTTATTTTATGTCATGGCTTATCATATGTCCTCTAATCTTTTGGTTAAAATTCTCAAAGGAAAAAATAAAAAGCAAATTACTTCAAATACTTTAACAGAAGTGAAATTTAAATTACAAAGAAAAAAATAATGGAGACAGAAAAATTCAATTGGCCTGCCGTCTCAACTTCAGTCACTTTCGCACCATCGTACGTAGCTTCCCTGTGCCTTTTTCTTATCAGAATCTTTGAATTCAGAAAATTTCTGACTGCTGTCAAAAAAAATCAAAAAGATTTCATCCTCAGCATCATCTGGAGAGTTAGACATCCAAAGTTTCTTGAAAGACTTGACAATAACCTTTTCTTCAGCTGCATTCCATGATGTCAATCAACTGACACACACTTCGGAGGTGTGCTTGTTGAACTCTGCCTCTGGGCAGAGAGGAACCCAGACGAGGCTATGCCAAAGGGCAGAGTCACGTCTGGGGTGGTAGACAGCTAACCGACCCTGTTTTTTATGAGGGTGTACAGGGAATTTTTGCCTGATACCCCACAATAAACTCGGCCTTGTGCCACATCCGACCGAGTGGGGCGGTTAGTGAATATCATCAACTGACACACATACATGAATGTCATGTAGGTCACTTGAAAATATTTCGAAGGGTTCTGTTGCCATGGTAACAAAATGCATGCTTGTTTGCTTGCTTTTATTTATTTATTTATTTTTATTTTTTTTTACAGTAAGGTTCCCCCTGTACAAGGTCGGGGGGGGCAGGAGGGGGGCACTTGAGGTAGAGGGTTACGATAAGGGGTAGTCTATATGGATAGGAGGGAAAGATAATAGTTGACTGTAGACTTGAACAGGTTAAGATTGTAGCAATTGGAGGACATCCACTTGAGAGTGTGTTCCATAGGGCAGTATTTCATGAGAAGAAGCTGTTTGAATGAAATTTACTTCTTGCCAATAGAATACAGGGGGAATGTGGATGGTTTGTACTATGTAAGTGGCATGGCAGACTCTAGCCATGAAGGTCTGACCTGATTGAACCAAGAGATGTAATTCATTCAATCACTTTCCATGGTAGTAGCAATAGAGCAGTGAGAGATTCACCACATCCTGCCTGAGAGAATATTTCCCAAAAGTTATCCATGTAATTACAATCTTAGGGGCTAAATTCAACACAAAGTGTTATTAAACACAAAATATGGTACAATATGTCATGCTTACTTATCTAAAAGTATACTACTGTTCATCCATGCTTAGAATATAGCCACCACATGGTGCTTCTGCTATATATTTAGAGATCCTTGATAAAATCCAAAAAAGAACCTGCAATGTTCAGAACATTGCATCTCAGCTTCAAGCACTTTCTCCATCACCATAATGTAGCTTTCCAATGTCTTTTCTATAAATACTTTCATGCTAATCGTTCTGATTAACTCTCCTCTATGGTATTTAAACTATGAATTGAAGCACATCAGCAGTAAGAACTCATCATCTTACAGTTGAATTGGCTAGATGTAACCATAAGTTCTATGCTAACAGTTTCTTTTCTCACACTTGTCACTTGTGGAACACTCTTCTGGCTTCTTGCTTTCCAGTCAAGTCTGATCTTCAAGAATTTAAATCAGGTACCTCCACTGAAAAAACAACATAGCATGATGAAAAAAGGCCCCAAACTAAATACAAACAAAGTTTTATCATCAAAATATTTGTTATTATTTTATTAAATTTTTTAATCCTTACTAGCACGTTTGAAATTTTTTGCATCAGTGGTAGATGCAATATTAGTGTTTTAGTGAAAAAAAAACAAAAAAAAACACATTGAATGATTTTTAATTTTTAAGAATTCATTTTAAACCTTATGTATCAAAAAAAAAAAAAAAAGTGTAGGTACCTAATTTAAATGCAATGTCAATCGTTGTTCTCTGTCCTTTTATTGTTCTCACTCCTTAATAATGTTTTTCTTATATTTTTTCACACTTAGAAACCCCTTGTGTTTTAGTGGCTCTGTTGCTTTGCTTGGATAATAAAAAATATATATATATATATATATAAATATATATATATATATATATATATATATATATATATATATATATATATATAAAAAGCAGGCCACTCATATTCGAGGACAACTGTCTAGTAGGGCAGCTAGCCAATCCCTATTGCAGATGCCTGCTCTAGGTTTATACTGTAACTATGCTGAGTAGACCTTAGTTACAGTTTCTGGGAAAGAGCTTGTTATATAGTGTGATCAACAATGTGAACAAGGCCAGCACACTCAAGCTCTTGGTCACTTGTGACTTTATGCTAGCACAGCTATCGATGGACCCAAAGGGTTCTGTCTACCCAATTTCAATCTCAAGGCTTTGGTCAACCCATGATATGGCTTTCAGGCACTTTCCAAAGGTGCCACATGCTGGGATTGACCCCCTCCAGTCCGATAACATCAGGAAGTTTCCTTTCTGACAAATCGGCCATGGTGAGATTCAAACCTGGGTCTCATGGTCAGAATGCAAACATTCTAACCACTCGGCCACGTGCTCATATATACATTTTCTTTTTTGAGCATTTTAGTTTCTGCTGGTAAATAGGAGACAAAAATCAGTCTTATTTCAACCCTTCAACAAGTTTGAGTGAATCAATCATAGACTAAGTAACATAAAAACAAGAAGGGGTTCCAAAAGAGAAAAAAATTACAAAACACAACAAAAGATAGGAAGTTGTGGGGAGCCAATATTGCCTAGATGATGACATCCTCAATGTACCCTCCTACACAGCTTGCGGAAGACAGACAGTATTCAAATATTACTTGTGTTTTAATAGTAGCACTTAAGTTTCCCACTATTTACATCAAATCTAATTTGTTCAGTATGAATAAAAATGTTTAAAAATAAATGAGACATTCAGCCAGCAAGAAGGACTTGACTTTCATGTCATTTAAATCATTTTTGCAGCCTGCCAATTTTGTCGGCCAAAGGCATTCAAAGTAAACACCCAGTATAATTATTCACACATTCTAATTGCCCAGCAAATACAAAAGTTTAATCAAAAAGGAAATGGTTGATACCACTCATTTCATATATATCAATGAAGAAAATAGAAATTAATATATAATAATATAATAATTATATAATAAAATAAGTGAACATAAAATAATCTTTACAATATCTATGAAGAAAATAGAAATTGAGATAATACACAGTAACAAAAATGATCTCATAAAAAAGCACAAAGCATAAAGGATATTTGACGTTGAGTCACTGTTTGTTATTGATGACATACATACACACATATATATATATATATATATATATATATGTATGTATGTATGTATGTATGTATTCCATGTCAACAATATAGTGAAATTTCCTAGAACAATTCTGTGGATAAGACAAATTGGTATAAGAATGACAATTGGGAAAAAATTTTTTATTTTTTTGTCAATACGTTTTGTCTTCCGACTTTATCAAGGCAAACAATGAAAGTGAAATGTTTTTGTTGTCATAGTTACATTAAAATTTTTAAAAAAGAGAGATGCTCTTGCACAAGCCTCTTTCTGACTAATGGTAACTTCCTAATACTTTTTTGCAATTGTCATTCATATATATATATATATATATATTATATATATATACACACACACACACACGTGTGTGTGTATATATATATATATATACACACACACACACACACACGTGTGTGTGGGGGGTGAGGAGCACTTCTGATAATTTATTTTATATACGTATATATACATATATATCTACTTCAGAATTTTTATTGTTATAGATATTTTCAGTTCTTGTCCAATCCACAATAGTTTTGGGGATGTGGTTGTAATTATTTTGTTATTGTTAAATTGTTTTGGATAGTAGATGGGGGACACTGGTTCAAACCCACCCGGTAAACACATTTTTCTTTATTAAATTTCCTCAAGAGTGCAGACTGGTAGATCTAATATACACTATTTAAAATAAAAACTACTGCATCTATTTCAAACATGGGTATCCACTAAAAATAATGCTTGAAGTAATGAAAATATCCCTACATATTTTTTGTGGGTGTAACATTTTTCTACACCAGAAGAGACCACTACATAGAGATGAGTGAATCCATCATCTATATCTAGAAGAAAAAAAAAGAAGGGGGGGGGCTTCTTTGCAAAAACATTACATGTAGAGTGAACTTCTGATGAACAGGAAAAAAGAAAAGCAATTCCTTTCCAAACCTTTAACATTTCTCTATGACATATCTTTTGTAAACATATTTGAATATTTTTAGTAATTTGTAAAAATTAAAAAAAGAAAAAAAAAATCTCTTCACGGGAACTCTTTTTTTATACTAATGTTCACCAAATAGAAGGCCCAATAACCACTCAATATAGAGGGTTAGTGTCTGGTGTCATATGAGCGTAAGAAATGACGTTGATGGGGTTATTCAGGAAAGATAATGGTTAATCCCAGATTTAAAAAAGAAGTTGCCCAAATGGATCCCATTGCATACTATTATGAATTGAGAAACAGGACAGCATTAGTTGTATGCAAATATCAATGATGTAAGCATAGCCTCAAACCCAAATAAAAAAAAAAAAACAAGTACAGATAACTCTTCAAGTAGTCAATGATCAATTTGACACTATATTTATATATGAAGAGCCCCAATTCTAAAATGATTAAAAAAAAATTATTACTTTTCAATTTTGACAAATTCCATGCCTTGAGGAAGGTCTAATAGACGCTAATCATCAAAAACTTTTCAAACTTCCTTGCTTTTAACTGAATAGTTAAGTACTGCTAAAAGATCAAACAAAAGATTATTCACATTCACTTCCAAGACTGCCTGTCGAAATGTGGCACTCTGCAAACCATTTTTATGGCCAAGATTTTCCTAAACCCAGAAACTACCACAGAAATGTCCATCATTCATAGTGGAGTTAAAGAATTAAAAAAAAAACAAAAAACAACTAGCCAGTCATATTCAAGGATGCCCATCTACTAGGGCAGCTAGCCAATCCTGATTGCAGACACCTGTTCAGGTACATTTTGTGTTTGTTCAACACCCACAGAGCCCACCTGTGGTTTATACTACAACTACACTGAGAAAACTTCAGTTACAGTTTCTGGGAGAGAGTGTGTTATTAGATGTGATGATCACTGAGATCACCTCCACCAAACAGATAACATCAAGAAGTCACATTCCTGACAAATCAACCACAGTGAGATTCACACTAGGCTGATGATCAGAGAGCCAACATTTTAAACACTTGGCCACATGTCCATGTCAAAGAATTACAGAAATTCTCTGCAAACAAAACGTATCAAACGACCAAGCAAACAATTGCTTTGAAAGTTCTGCCTACTTACAACCTGAATATCAGGAGATACACCAACTAAACCATTGCATATTGTCTCTCAGAGAGTAAGCCTATTTTAAATAGCCAGACTAAAATTGACTTTACTGTAAATGATAAACTTTACAAGTAAATAAGTACAAATGAAATGGGTGGGAAATTCACAAACGAAGCAAAAAAAAAAAGTGCATGTTGGATCGAAATAACTCTCCAATATTCAATAGTTTAATTCTGTACCACAGATGTTCGTCAAAGGACAAGAGAGAATGTTATCCAATAAAAATATCTTTTATAACATGTACTTCTTGACGAAGGAGTACAAATTTTATTTCAGTAGGGAGATGAAATATGTCAGTCAAAGGAGATTTCTGTCTACAAATCATATCTTAAGATGTCACAGTTATTAAAATAAATGAATACTAACAATGAAAGGTGTTTTTTTTTGGGGGGGTGCTATGCAAATTTAAATATTGTATATTTTATATTAAATTGTATATTTCATTTTAGAAAAATCTAGCAAGACTGATCTATTTTTTCAAAATGATAATGACACATAATAGCTTTTTTTTCTCTAAGTAACAACTGCACTAATTCCTGACCACTGACAATCCCTTTCTCCCTGGTTTTCAGTATGTAACACTGAGTGCCGAAACTGACTACAACAAATTCTAATAATAATACAACTAAAAAAATAAAAACATTTGAAAATTACAATAATTAACCTTTAAAAATTTTATTTTTCTTTTACTTTTTCAGACCAGCAGAAGTTCTGTCAAAAAGATTTCAAAATATAACTAAAATTATATGATAATAATCAAAAGTTCAATTGACCTATCTGATTGACTGACCCAAGAGTTTCATGCTGAAATTCTCATTATTTAATGAACATCTTACCCTGATAAGCATTTCAATATGAAACTGAAGTTGGTCAGATAGGTCAATTGAACTTTTGAGGATTTATTGACTAAAACAAATTTTAGGTAGAAATATTGTAAAATTTGATACTTGATTACAAGCTTTCACCCATTCAGTCTGTTAGTACAGAAAAATGACTTAAATGAAGTGCAAAAATGGTCCAGCAACAGTAAATAGTCAAGCTCTTACCTACATAGACTGGATTCTAATGCAGTTGGTACTAAAATATAATCATTGTTTCATTTTCTTAAGCGCTATCACAAATATTTAATGTATCACTATAAATGTAATCATTCGAAAGAATAGATGTTTTGCAGTATTTAATAAATCCTACCCATGACATCCAGCTTATATTTCATATATCACCCTAACTAACCATAACCGTCAGGTGCCAATTCAGCTCCACAGATCAAAGCATTTGGCTGTTTTAGCTATTAAATGTCACTACTCAGCTAGCCAAGCTGGCAGGTTGTTGCACTGGTTCCAATGAAAGCAGAGATTTTGAATTCAGAGTTGTCCTTCTCCTAGACTAATTGCAAAACAAAGTGAAAGAATCCAGCCTTGCTATTTATTCCATAACTGGAGTGTGGAAGAGTCAGAGTCATGCCTTTCCCCAAGGATATTTGTGCAAAAACGACTAACAACCTTGGGTTGGAATTTGAACTCAGCATGTCATTCCCAATTTTCATGCCAATATCTGCTATGTCATCTGTATATCCATTACATATTTTTTATGTTTGTTTTTCCATCTATTAATTTATCATTGACATAGAGTATAACATGTTAAGTAACAAGTCAACAAGAAATTAATAGACAGAAAAAAAAATGTCAGTGTCTCTAAAACAGTTTTAGTTTTGACCATTTTCTTTGATTCAGCTAATACTTGTGCCTTTAAAAAAAAAAAAAAACTTTTTTTTTTTCAATATAATACATGCATTCTGTAACATCATGCAAAAATGTTCAGTATCCTCCTGTAGAACCATATTTCTGTCCCTTCGAGTTTTTTCCCCTCATCTGTGGGGAGATACTAATTATAAATTAAACCCTCCATAAATTTAACAGATTTATATTTCTGTTAAGTAATTGCTGCAAAAAACAATATCAGAATGAGAATTAAATGGCTGACTTTAGTCTGGCATAAGGCCAAATTAGTGGAGGTATATCATTGGCAATCTATCTCTCTAAACAAGTGTTTCTACTAATTTTTTTCTTTACTTCAAGACACATTTGTAGAATAACAAACTCTCAGACACACTTTAACATTTAATAAGGAAAAATTTGGAAATTTTGGTTTAGCATCCCCAAAGAAGATTAACAGTACAGTTTTTATTTAAAGGGACTTATAAAGAATGTATTTTTTTAGAAAGGTTGATAATAACTGATTTAAATCCCCTGAAAAAGACAAAAGGAAAAGGATTATCCATTCCTTCTTAAGGATTAAGGAATTTAATATTCAGTTTAAAATATCAAATGAAAAAGACTTGACATGGAAGCTATGTGCTTGGTATCTCTAGTTTTTTTAAAAATTAAGTATTTTTTTTTTTAATAATAAAAATAATTCATAAATTACTCTTCAGTTAATTTGTGTAACACTTGGATACCTTTCAAGTTGCATTAGTGTGTCTGGTCACAATGGTTAAGGAATGCTGCTCTAAGCCCTTCTTATGGGCATATTGAACAAAAATTAAATTCTAATTATCACAAGATAGAAGTAAAACTTATTTATATGAAGTAATTGACAAAACATTTTTTAGGTTGGTTTGTATGGTTCGTTGTGTTTTATGGCATATCAACCTCACTGGGTTATTTAATGCCAACAGCTTTCTTTTTTTTCTGATAATATTTTGTTTTGTCAAAAATCTATTTTTGGTAATATTTTTTCACTCAAAAATGTATAGCTGGTAATATTACTTTAAAACATGTATTGCTGGGAATATTTTTTTTCAAAAATATATTGCTGGTAACAGTTTTTTCCAAAAATGTATTGCTGGTAATATTTTTTTTTTTTTAAATATATTGCTGGTAATATTTTTTTTCTTCAAAAATTTATTTCTGGTAATAATTTTTTTACAAAGTATTTCTGGTATTAAAACCTATTTTTACCTTTTTTACCTCACTTTCGGGGTTAACTATTTGCCTATAGCTGGGACCCTAACAGGTGCTACCACCCCGGGTCAGGGCGGACCTGGGAACCCCAGCAATTAAGAGGTAGTTCCACTCTCCTCAAAAACTCCTGATCAGAGGCATTGCTGCTGGACATAGTTTATCATCCTACCCAGGATGGCATTTTTTAGGGTTTTCAAACTACTTCTCTTAAAACAAGATTATTTCTAATTAAAAGTCATGAAGTTAAGCCTAACAAATAATAAGCAAAACAGATTCTTATCCAGTGGGTCACTAAAACTAAGCAACATCAAACCGGAATAGGTAAAAAAAATGAGTTACAAAGTGATACGGTAAAAATTGATTGCGTGTGTTTTTTTTTTGCTTTTTTTTTTTTTGTGAAATAACCAGTTACAAGGCTAAATAATGAGTAAGCAAGCAAGTGTGACTAAGATCAAGATAAAAAGAATGCACCATTAAATGTTGCTATGTTGTCAAGCACTTGATGGGGAGGTAATGTCAAATAAAGCAGTTAATAATAAGGAAAACCGCCTGCCCACCTGTCAAGAAAGCAATCGACTTTAAAGGCGGCAAAAAGTATCTAACTTGGAGAAACAAATAGAAAGATTTGGTCATTAGTTATAATAAAAAAAGGCAGGTAAGAAGAAAAAAAATTTCAAAGGAATTAAAAAGAAACAAATTTTTAAAAAATTACCCTAATTTGAACCATAATTAAAAAAAAAAAAAAAAAAAAAAATTGCCAATGACGTTCCATAATATCTGCGTTTTTGGAAGTTTTATATTTACTCAGTATAATAATAATTTATTTTCAAATATTAATGTTATTTACTTAATAAATAAATAAAATTATAAAAGGACTTCAACAAGCCTCCAATACTATCAGACAGTGTTTCTCAACCTTTTTAAGCAACAGCACACCGAGCAGCAAATGAAAATATAGAACACTTAGCAAAATTTTTAAAGGGTATGTTATGAAATAATAATTAAAAAAAAAAAAAAAAACAGATTTTTAAAAAGAACACACACAAATATGAACTTTAATCGAAGAATAGTGAAAAGAATTATTAGAAAAAAATAGTTTAATACATATTCATTTATTTACTAACGTTGTATCATTAATAGTACTCACAACACGCGTGCGCGCTGGCAATATTTCGCGGCACACTGATGTGCCGCCGCGGAACGGCGCTTGAGAATCTCTGCTATAAAGAGGAAGATGTAAGTAAACACAGAAAAATTTTATTAGTAGTGATGAAGTCTATTTATTATTTAAGTCTATTTTCTGTGTGTAGACTGGAGACGCTTAAGGAAAAAAATGAATTGGCCAAACAAAACAAAAAAAATGTTAGAACAAACTTTTTGGCCATATTAATTTAAATTAATAAAAATTAAAAAATAATTAAAATCCCAAGACAAGTTTCATACGAAAATTCAAGTAGGAAAAAATAAAATTGAGAAAAATGAAGCCACTTAAAAAAAATTATAAAAAAGGCAAAAATTATTAACGAAATTTACGAGTTGAAAATATGGTTTCATTTTTAAATCAATTCAAAAATCAAACAGCATGATCTTTATTATTAAATTAAACTTGTTTTTCTAATGAAAACAAAACACAGAATTTCAAAATTGTAACAACTCTACTATTCCACTTTCAAGGTTTCTCATAAAGTTAAATATTTAAAAATATTTAAATTTAAATATTTTAAAAAAATATTGTGGTGACATTTTTCCTGTCAACTACGATCTTCAAAAGTTTAAAAATACAATATCAATTGTCATCTTCTACCTTTTTTTTTCATTCTTTCTCCTCGACAACATTTTCTCAGTTGCTTTCACTCTCAGTAACTCCGTGAGTCTTAGTGACTTTAACGCCTTGTTTAAGGTGAAATGATTTGGGGGGTAAAAAAGCAATTCATTTTAAAATTTTTCTACTTGTTGCAGGTTAGGGTTCAAGCTAAAATATGGCCACACCTAAAAAAAAAAAAAACTAAAAAGAGTCACACCTTTAAAAAAGTAAAACTAAAAGCATTCAACCTGACGATCCTTATTTCTGTTAGTGTTACTGTCGTGTAATCCTAATAATTACAAAAAAATATATATATTCAACAAAACTTAATGTAGAAATAATAATTGTTAATAAATGAAAAAGTAAAAACTAAAAAGTGACTTGAGACAACAGCACTAAACAACAAATTGGCAGGATCTTAAAAAAATACATTTTTAAAATCATTTTTGTGCAACTTGTTCATTAAAAACTTTAATGGGAAATTTCATCATTGATTAAAATAAGAATCGAAATCTGATCCATTTTATCACCTCTCCTTGTTATTGATCTGGCCAAGACATCACTACGAGAACTGCGAGTTCAATTCTCAGAAGGTGGACTTTCTTCCCTTCCAACCAACATTGACATTTTAAACAACACAAAATTTATAAATCAATCAATTTTGAATTTTTTATTACATGAGGAATTCACTAAAAAATCTTGTTTTAAAAATTAGTATATGTCCCTTGCTGAACTGAAACATAAGTAAAATGGGAAAATTACCTGTATGAACTTATTTTTAATTTTAACTAAAAAAAAAAAAAAAAAAAAAAAAAAATTAAAAATATTTTTTGAATTGTTTGTGATGTATGAGATTTAAAAACAAGGCTCCAAATTAACTTTTTTTCCATTGAAATTGATGGTTGGTAAAGTTTTAATTTTATTAAAAAATTGGTTACGTGAATAATGATTTCATTTTAAGTTCCTCAATGTTTTTTGTTTTTTTTTAAACCGGACCGTATATACTTTTTAGAGAGTAGTTTAAAAAGGAAGATTATTTATTATTTCAAAAAGCCTAAATGCTGGTGGTTTTCGATTAAAAGTTAATGACATTTATTTAGCTTTTAATCGAAAGGTAGTTTAAACAATTTAAAACTCTCAGTTTAAATGTCTACGACAGAGAAAGGAACAATCCCCAAATAAAATGCCATTTGCCGTGAAGTCACAAATGATTAAATCGTAATTGACTTTGTATTCTTTCAGATGATAATAAATAATAATAAAGAACTATTTAAATTTGTGATCGATCATCGATTGCTTTTCGATTATGTTTCAAGTTTTAAAGAAACATTAAAAATTCATTCAATATCCAGACTGAAGCAATTTGGAGCTAATTTATTATTCCATCCATTGATCAAGATGTAATTTTTAAAAATATATTCTTTTTGTTAAACAAATCAATCAATCACTATTGTAAAGTGTTAGTTAGTTAGTATTTTTCAAAGTGCATTTTAGAGATTTATTAAATGAAATGTCGATCATTTTTAGACAAATAATTGACACTTTCAACAATCACACTAATCATCAAGAATTAAAATTCCTTCTTTTCTTTTTGAGGAGGGATAAAAAAACGTAAAAAATAAAATTAATTTAATTACGCTGATTTCGGGAGTAAAAAAAAAAGGGGGGGATTTTTACTTTTTAATTTTTAAGGTAAATAATCTTTAAATAAATGCTGTCGAAAATGTTAAATAAACCATAAAATTGCCAATGGTGAAACATTGCATGTTTAAAAATTAAAAAGCTAGGTTTACTTTTAATTACGAAGAAAAAGTTAAATTTTTAAAAAATCTATTTTTGTTTGTTTACTTAAGAAGCAAAGCAAAAAACTGTTTACTTTAATGTGAATTATGTCAACGAATTGTATTTTTTTTTTTTTACTGGATTTAAATTTATATTTGCTAAAATTAAAAATGACTTAAAAATAAAAATAAAAAGGTTATTTTTCTGTAACGTTTGTTTTCTTTACTGAAGCTAAATTTTGAAAAATGTTTATAACGCTGAATTTGTAAAAAAAAAAACAAAAAATGATTACTTGAGCTAAATTTTAATTTAAAAATATTTATTTAAAAGTTTATTTTCTCTTTAAAATAAAGAAATCGTAGCGGATATGAATTAAATTTAAGAATTTGAATTAAAAACAATTATATTGAAATAAAATAATAAATTTTGATTTTGATGCTATTGTTTCACTAAACAAAATAAGAAAAATACCTTTAATTTTTTTTTAAATATTGTAAGTTATGATGATTGTGAAACTATCTGATTGTAATTACAAAATAAATTAATTAATTATTAATAATCCGAGCATATTATTATTAAAACGTCTTCTTAAGGACTTTGACTTTTGACAGCATCAGTTTTTTTTGGGGGGGGGTACTTTTTAATTTAGAAGATCTTGTGTGTAAACAATTATTTTTTTCACTTATATTTTTGTTATTTTTTTATGAATGCTTTTTTGTTTTTGGTGTTTTTTTTTTGTGAGATTGTGTATCAATATTATTATTATTTCAAAGGATATTTTTAAGATCTTATATTGAAATTACAGGGAATTTAAAGAGGGAAAAAGGCAAGGTTTTCTACTGCTACATCTTTCAGAAGTGTTTAGTTTATAGCAGCAGCAAGAAATTCCCCAGGAAATTTCAACAATTCTTCAACATAAAACCATTATTGTTGTTGTTGTTTCACTTGTTATTTTTTTATTTAAAAAAATGTATATTGAAACAAGACATAGCATTTCTGTTCGATTTTAACTGAATTATTTTTGTTTACATTCATATTTTTTTTAAATCTTTTTTAGTTATCACTTCAGAAGGTTTTAATATTGCCTTTTTATTTTGAATCATGATTTATTTTATTTACAAAACAAATCTGCTTTTTCTTCATAAAATAACAAACAAAAATAAAATTTTAATTTGTTTTTTAAATTTTTAATTTCCGCAAAAAAGTAAACTTAATTTTAAGATCTTATTTTTAAAAATGGATTGAAAATTAACAAGTTAAAAAATACTTTTAAAAAAATCGTATGTCATTCATTAGAATTCATACAAAATAAATTATGAATGTTTGGTTTTAAATAAAAAAAAAACATTATTAATTCAAAAACGAGAAAAACATTTAAATTTAAAAAAAAAATGAATTCCAATTTCAGTGTTTTTGAATTGAGACGAATCAGAAATGTCTTTAAAAGTTCGATTCTTTTGAGATTATCTCAGAAGAAATATTATCGAAATCTTTTTAAGGTAATAAAATGTTTTTTTTTTAACCAAAAAGCTCGTTTGTTATTGTAAATTTTTTTCTGCTGAATCAGATGTTATTTATTTATTTACTAAACTTTTTAAATTATTTTTTATTTTATTTTTTTTTTTACAGACGTTTTTTTTTTTAGTATAAAAACAAAAATAGGTTATTTCTTCAAATAAACTTTATTTAATAAAGTCTTAAAGAAAAATAAATAAAGGTACTTAAAGGCACTTACCTTGATCAGATCAGTACCAAAACAGATGTGGCAGGTGGAATTTGAATAATATCAGAAATAATTGGGGACAATATTGACGGTCCCATTGAATCAGAACAATTTTAAAAGCCGTAAAAATAAAAGAGACCAAGTGATTCTTTTATTTTAAAAACAGAGACGAGATCTTCTTTTTTTTTTTTTTTTTTTTTTTTTTTTTTTTCTTATTTAAATTATGTAAATATACACACACGCATATAAAGTCTTTGAAGTCAGTATAGTCTAAATTAAACAAATTGCTATAAAAACACAGATATTGGTATGCTATTTTTTTTTTTTTTTTTGGTGGTAGCACTGGTTGAAATATATATAATAATATAAATAAAAAAACTACTAAACTGGAAGAAAAAGGAAAAAACTTTGTTTTTTTTTTTTTTTTTGCTTATTGTAAAGTCGGTCGGTAAAAAAACGTACAGAAAGCTTCTTTTTGTTATGTTTTTAGCTTCGTCTTTTCTTAATAGGAATACTTAGCTAGACAATTTGGAGCATAAGCGGACGACAACACAAGAGATATAAGCTGCAACTTCTCCTCTTCAAAACATCCTAAAATGATAGAAAAGTGTCATCAGCCGCCAACAGGCAACCAACCTGGCGGAGCTGATGAAAGTCGCCACATTATCTCCCTTCTTCCTGTTTTGTCTTTGCCTATATTATTACATGTGATGTCACAGCTGTCATTTTCACTGCGGGACTACAAAATACAACTTCCGGCTAGGTTCCCCCCACGACCACCTTTGAGGGCAAGTATGAGTGAAGGTTAGAAAATGTTCTTATCTTATGATTTTTTTTTTCTGTGTTAAATAAACGGGATCAAGGGAATTCAGTAAAAAAAAAAAAAAAAAAAAATTTAAAACTGAAGAAGGAACAAAATCCTTTCCCTAAAAAAAATAGAATAAAAAGCGGAAGAGAAGAAGGCAGAGAAATTATTGCTCTACTTTTTGTATTGAGCTCTCTTTTAAATTAAAGTTATGAACGTTTGTTGAATTTATATTCGTTTCGTTCTATTTACATTTTGGATATTTTGCTCCCAATAAGTTTTAATTTAATACGTGGGTAAAATTGATTTCGGAATTTCGCCTAAAAACATTCCCATCCCAAACAAACGGGTCTGAGAGTCTTAAAAACTGAAGATTTAATACAAAGGATGAGACGGATAGCTTAGAATGTTTCTAATACAGCGAAAATATATGGATTCAAAAATTTAAAAACTACACCTCATTGACCGGTTACACAGCTTTGAAATTGATCTATTATCAACAACATAAACCTTTTATAAGAATAAAAATAAATTCCAGAAACACTTGAACACGGTGGTTAGGAATATTAACGAATCGAATCATATTTTCGTAAAATCTGATAAAATTACCAATTTCTACAAACTTTATCATAAGGATTATATAAAGCTTTGATTCGTAAATATTTAATGAAGAACTATTAAAAAAAAATGGAAAAAAAAAAAGAGTTAATGTTGACAACTCTAATTGTGTGAATCTTATCAACTCTTTGGCTAAACAATAAAACATATAAGTTGAAAATCAGTGATAGGGTAACTGAACTTCATACAAAGGAGGCCTATGTATTACTTAAGGGTCATAAACCTGAATTGCATAGCAAATTACCTACAATAATTATAAATTCAACTAGATCAGTAGAATTAGTAAAGTTGTCTTGGAACGTGTTAATTTACAAATCAAAAATCAACTTGATCTTATCTAGTGGATTGGCACTACTTACGTAATCAACTTGTTCAAGAACATTGACAACAAAAATGAATGTACCTTCATCCAGTTTGATATTGTGGACTTCTATCCCTCAATTTCTAAAGACCTCTTCAAAATGGCATTGGAATTTGGAATTTATTGGAGTTTATTCGGACATTTCAAAGGAAAAGATTAACATCATTTTGAATTGTAGGAAATCTATCCACGACAATGAACAGTGGGTTAAAAATTCGGACGATAACTTTGACATTTCAATGGGATCATTGGATTCTGCAGAGTCTTCTGATTTGGTTGGATTGTTTATATTGTATAACCTTACAGCTTATGAAGATATTACTTTAAATAGTATAGGGCGCTATAGGGACGATGGTCTCATTATTATTAAAAACTCTACAGGAAATAAAGTGGATAAACCTAGGAAATTAATTCATAGAGTATTTAAATCGTTAAATCTTAACGTAAAAATTAGTTCTAATATCAAACAAGTTTATTTCCTAGATGTAACATTAAATTTAGTTCATAATAATTTTCAACCTTATATGAAGAACAATGCCAACTCGATCTATACCCACCCAAACTCTAATCACCCACCGTCTGTAATCCAACATATTCCATCATCTGTAGAACGTCGAATTAGTCAACACTCCTCTAACAAAGAAAAGTTTGAGAAACATGGAACGGTGTATAATAAAGTTATTAGTGATAGTGGATATAAATATTCTGAAATTAACTTTGTAGAAAACATTATGGTTGTTCTAAGAAAAAAAGATAAAATCAGTAAGATAATTTGGTACACGCCTCCATTCAATCAATTAGTTTGTACCAAGTTAGGCCAAAAGGATTATGGCAGCATTCACCAACTTAAACAAGGAGTCCATCGAAAAGAGTTGCGGGAGATTCCAAAGCCGTCTGGAGGCCATGGCTGAAGCCAATGATGATTTTATTAAATAAATTTACTCTCTAGTATTACATTTGTGTAATTTTAATAAATAAAATGAGATGTCGGTATTATTTACCTTTTTGCGTAATTTAGACGGCAATTTATCCATCGCATCCTGTATTGCCAACTTTATTCTTGTTAACAGATCGCGACCTCTATCAGAGAGACGAAATTTAATTTTTTATTATTGCATTATTCCAAAATTTTAACACATCAGCAGATAGCTATTAATGTCAACAACTGAGCACAAATAGTTATTAATTGAAAATATAATAATTGATGTATGATATTATCCAAAACTACATGTAAAAGAATGTCGTTTTTGATAAAAGTTGAAAAATAACCATAAATTGATTAAAAAAAAATGCGTATATTGTCGAAAATTCCTTTTTGCACAATATAACTATTTGTGCTATGTTATAATGCTTGTTAACTGAACAATAATAATAATGAATAATTTTTTAAACATTAAAATATATTTAATCACATCTCCCTAATAACTGCCTCGATCTATAAAGAAAATACATGAACAAAAATAAGGTTACAGTGCACTAGGCAACAAATATCTTCCCATGCTCATGTAGAGGGTGAAAAGAGCGTTGTCCTAAGAAGGAGAGTTTTGTAGTCGCTGAAGAGCGTTGTCCTGAAAAGGGCAGTTTATTGCATATCATTGCTGCTGGCGAGGGTGGCTGAAGCTGGAAGCCTACTGGAAATGACTGGAACCATGGCCGATGGCAAGATGGAGATGATGATGGTTTGCTGGCTGGAACTGGTCCTGATGGCTGGAGCCATAGGCCGTCTGTCGGCTTCTTGAAGAAATTGTGGGGTTCGGCGTACTCGGATTAAAAGGAGAATTTAATACGGGATACCCTGTCCACAAAATACAACGCAAATTTCAAGAAAAAAAACAACACGATAAGGAACGTTTGTAGAAAATAGAACACTGTATATTTATTATCTTGTGAATAGGGTAAAAAAGATTAATGCTTTTGTTAGTTTAAGCATAATGTGATTTTGACAAAAATGTTTGTGTTCGCTGTCTTTCAACAGAGTAGCAGAGTAATGTCTGTTTCTTTTGTTTTTGTATAGGTGTAAAGGAAAAAGGGGCGATCAATTTAAGTTGAAAAAGAGAGTGTGGATGAGAAATAAAAGATAAGAGGAAAATGTACTTATCGGGTTGAATTGTTTTGGAGTCGGTTGTAAATTTGTTGTTGTTGTTTTCCTTTCCTACTCCACTTTCGGCTCTTAGTGTCGGGTTGAGTCAGTGATGGAATTGACTGTCAGTCTTCTGTCCTCTATGATCTCTGCGCCCTTCTGACTGGTGATTGACTTGAAACTCTCTATTTATTGTTGACTTTTTTTCACACTGGATCGTTATCTTTTTTTTAGTTTAGCAAATCGCCTCCTTTCATTGGTCAGAAAATTAATTTCACACCTTATTGCGAAATCTGTTTTTGGTCGTTTTGATCCGATTTTGCGGGTGTGCAAATCTACTTTGTGTTTTTTAGTCATTTGTTGGAATGATATAGGATTTGTATCCTATAAAATACTACATTTTGACCCTAGTCATCTGGCCGTGGAATGATGCAATTTTTTGTTGCTTTAAGGCCTTTTTATATCCTGAATCACTCTTACAATGATGCTGGTTAAGTATTTTTTCTGGTTGTTTTTTTTTTTTTTTTAATATCTGGGAGTGCCAACAGGATACGACAAACCAAAGTGCCTATTAGTTAGAAATTAACATCACCATGTGAAATATTTGACCAATCAGAAAAAACTAAAACCCTATTTTTCTCAAGCCTTCTTTCGGGGAAATTTCTTATAAAATCCCACAGATTTTGACTTTCAGCATCATAGATGTGACTGTCTCCAATTTGTTCAAACACAATAGAAGACATGACTACATAGATTTTTCCTTTCCCCCGGCGCTTGCTGAAAGAAACATGGGTCAGCGGCTTCAAATGAATCATCTCCGACAACAATAGCTCAGGTGGTCAGTGACTCTTTGATGACGTTCAAAGTATTTTCTAAACCACATTTTTTTTCTGTAGACCAACTAGATAAAAACTTAATTCAACTAAAGACTATTTTTTACTCTTTGTGATGATATTTCCTTTTGTGGACTGTTGTAAATAATGGGCATGGTCCATTCACCCCTACTGCTGCAGTCTGGAGTGGACTATTCTTATCCTGAGTTTTATTTATATATAGCAGTTTTTATTTTCTTATTTTGTCGTGTATGTAACTAACAGAATTTTTAGAATGAAGCCTTTACTTAAGACCGTTTTTATTTTTATTTTCACTACAATTTATTCTAACAAATGTCACTGTTATAATGGAACATTTACTCTGACCTGAGAGATTTGGAATTGGTGTCTGGTTCCCCAATCACCACCCAAGAATGGAAGCACTGGTTTCGAACATTCGAAACGTTTTTAGAAGCACTTTCTCAAGACATTCTGTTAAACTTCATTTTATCCCAAACCTATTAGATTAGTTCGGAATGTATTACTTACAGGGAAGCTATTGAAATCTATAGCTGGCTATTCAAGGATACCTGTCTACTCGGATGGATAGCCAATCCCTATTGCAGACGCTTGCTCAGGTACATTTGTATTTGTTCAACACCCACAGTTTATACTACAACTATGCTGAGCAGATCTTAGTTACAGCTTCTGGGAAAGTACATGTTATCTAATGAGATCAACAATCTGAACAAGGCCAGCACGCTCAAACCCTCGGACTTGTGACATGACTCATGCTAGCACAGCTATCGACGGGCCACAAGGGTACCATTTACCTAATTTCATTCAGAAGGCTTAGGTCAACCTATAGTATAGTTTTCAGACACTTTCCAAAGGTGCCATACGCTGGGGTCTATATTTTGAGGAGTCTATCGGACATGCCTTTATTACTGGTCTGCAGTCCTTGTTGATAAGGCAACACTTATTGGAGAATAAGACTCTGGATTTAACTGCCATGTTTAACCAAGCGAAAGCTTTGGATTCAGCTCAGAGGAATTCTGAACTGTACACTGCTACACAACCTCCTCAGGTAGCGAGTGTTGCAACTCCTGGCCAGAAGATTAATGAAAATCTTACCGTATTACCTGTTCCTGAGACAGCTGCACCGAATGCCAAGCGCTATTTTTGTAGCTTTTCGCAGCAACCTTTGTCCGACCGAAATGCCCAGCACTTAAAGTCACGTGACATCGATGTCACAAGAAGGGACACTTTTATTAAGGTCTGCCGTGCTAAACTATCAGTGGCTTCTGGGATTTCTATGGATTTAAACGATCAGACAACACTACTTTGGTGCCGCTACTCCGGGTTCTCTGAAGAAAACAGTAGTAAAGGTATTATTAAAGAAGTGAAACTAGAGGGTCTTATTGACAGTGGCAGCTCTGAAAGCTTTATTCATCTGGACTTGGTTAAGTTCCATGCTTTGTATATCCATTATTCGTCAGGCACTGTTTTCATGGCGTCAATCTTGGTCTCTGTTTGGACGTCAGGTTTTTGTGTGGTATATCTCAAAGTTGGCAGCAGGGATTATCAAGGCGAACGTCTATCAGTTTTACCGCAATCATGTTCTGATGTGGTTCTTGGACAAGACTTTCAAGGAAATCATGGTAGTATTACTCTTAAATATGGCGGAGGGCTGCCACCTTGAGTTATCTGTAGACTAAACACCTTGAAAGTGGGCCCACCTGAACTGTTTGCCAACATTATGGCTGATTGTTACCTCATAACAATAACCTGCCAGGATTCATTCAAGGATTAATTCTTTATTGAAAAGGAAACCCAGAGGCTGTTGAAGGAAGGAGTAATAAAAAAAAAAGTGTAATTCTCCTTGGCAGGCGCAACTTCTCATTGCTACGGATGATAATAAAATGCTACGATTAGACATTGATTATTATGAGTCTATGAATAAGTTCACACTTCTTGACAGCTATCCTCTACCCTGTATTGATGATACAGTCGATAAAATTGCACAGTACCGTGTTTTTAGTACTATCAACTTGAGGAGTATTTATCATTATGTCCCAATCTAAAATAAATCTTAGACCAACACTGCATTCGAGGCTTGTGTGGCCCTATAGCAGTTCACTAGGGTCCCATTTGCCGTTAGTAAAGCTTCCTCTTAAGGGCCACCGATCTGGGAAACTGACTCCCAAGAGGATGCTTTCTTAACTACTAAAATCTTAACCTTCTTCAAGTCTAGGGTCAATTGTTCGCTATTCCATATATCATGGCTTACGGCCACATCACGTTGGAAGACTGATTTCTGTACAATCACTAAAGTTAAGCAACACTGAGCCTGATCAGTACCTAGATGGGTAACTGCTTTGAAATACCAGGTACTGTAAGTTTGGAAGTGAGGATGGTGTAATGGATAACACTCAGAATTTTTAATCGGAGAATCGAGTTCCAATTCCAGTTGAGTTTTTTATATACACTTACATGAAAATAACCCTGGGAAAGGTATGAATCTACCTCTTCTCCTCCAGTTATGGATTAATTAGTAAGACCATTATCTAAAAAAAAATGCATACAAAAAATATTTTAATTTCAGCATTAAATAATCCATAGAGGTTGATATGCCGCGAAACAAAATCAAACAACCAACCTACATATCATCATAACCTACAACTCTTATGTCAATAAAACAATCGCCTTCAGTAACTTTCTACCTTTTGCCTCTCAAACCTTGTATTGAATGAAAAAAAGCATAAGAAAAAGAGAATAAGAAAAAGAGCATGAGAAAAAGAGCATAAGAAAAGAGAAGAAAATAGCGTGAAAAAAAGAGCATGAGAAAAAGGGAATAAGAAAAAGAGAATAAGAAAAAGAACATGAGAAAAAGCATAAGAAAAAGAGCATAAGAAAAAGAGAATAAGAAAAAGAGAATAAGAAAAAGAGAATAAAAAAAAGAGCATGAGAAAAATATGATTAAAAACAAAACAAGTGAGATGCAAAAAACAGCAAAGTTAGTGTAATTTAAATTTGGTTGATAAAGAAAAACTTTTGAGTGAAATGAATGTTCTTTTTCAGATATTTGAGTTCTAAAACTGTTGCATGTATATGCATGAACTAGCAGTATAATCGGTCTTTGACCGGGTCTCTTCATTAATGGGAATTTTTGCCCTTCAGTTGAAGCAGTTTAAGTTTAAAGTCAGCCCACACGAAAATCAATATTAGTAACAATATGTGGGTGCGACTGAAGCACATCCACAATTTGAGGGGGGGGATTGGGTGGCCCTGAAAAGGGAACTGTATAATAATAAATAATATTATTGTAATAATTTAAACTATTTATTTTTATTAAAGTTTTTATGAAAGATATATATCCAATAAGAGATAATACATAGCAAAACGTTACTGAGAGTTATAATGGACAGGAAATAGTGGAGAGCCATTGTCGCCAACAATTTGGACTCAAAACCGGCACTGAAGAATTAACTATCAAACACAAAAAATTCATCAAAATCGGATGAAAACTGTGGAAATGCATGAACAACATCCGATCACACACACACACACATACACACACACACATTTTGGGAATTATAGATATAGATAAGAGAGAGAATTTACATACACAGAGAGAGAGGAATCTTTCAGTCGTGCCCTTGGGCATAAGCCTGTCAGTAAAAGTGAGTAGACAATTGAAGACTGTTCCTTTGAAGTTGCTGGTAGCCAAAGCAGAATCTTTGTTAATGATCTGAGAGAACACTTTTTACCTTCCATCAACATATCTGGTGCAAGATAGTGACTCATTTTCCCTTGTCAGACTAATGTTTTCTGTTGACACGAAATGGAAAGATTATATTGAATTAATTCCTCGGTCTGTTGCTAGGAAAGTTAGTTCCTTGTGTGCAGCGAGACAATTTTCTCCCCTGAATCTATCTGACATATTTGTAAGTTTATTATTCATCCTTGCTTTGAATATTGCCATATTGCGTCCCCCTCCAGGGTGTCCACTAGAGATGTTCTTAATTTTGTCATTTGCTCCTTTGATTTGATGTTGTTCACTTCCGTCTACTCTACAGTTTCTTCTCTTGCACTTCTCGCCTGTGGAACTCTCTTCTGGCTTCTTACTTTACTGTAAATTATAATCTTCAAAAATTGAAATGCAATATCGATTTCTATCTTCTGTCTTTTTAAATCATTCTCTCTTATTGCTCTTTCTCCGCAACAGTGACTCTGATGGAATCATAAGAATGCATGAAATGCCTTTTAGTGACTTGAGGTATTGAGAGAGTTAAGAATTCGAGGTGTCGGACTACACACACTCATACGAGGGAATATACAGACACAAATAAGGAAATATTCACATACGCACGTACACATAAAGAAATAGCCCCCACATACACACGCACATACAAGGAAATTGCCTGGCACACACATATAAGGAAATATACACACACATATAAGAAATTATCCACATACACACATACACATAAGGAAATCCCCCCAAACACTCATACAAGGAAATATATACACACATATAAGGAAATATTCACATACACACGTACGCATAAGGAAATGTGAAGGAGTAAAAAATACTAAGTGAATATAAAAGTATGGAAGATTAATTGACCAAAATGAAAACAGATGAAAGAAGATTCGGTTTACAAATATTAACCAGAACCTAAAAAATGCTTATGAGGAAGGCATCTGGAGGAAATGAACCCAAAATAAACCTGGTTAGACTTAGTAAATTAAGTACAACTAAATTTTCCCTACCCCAAGGAATTTGTTGTCACAAGATTAATGTGTTTAGCAAAATTATGAAAAACCTAGCCGAGTCGAGGAAGTTGTTTATTAAACCCTAAGCTCTAACCTCTAACCCCAGTTTATATTTATTCTTACCAAAAATGTCTAAGCACACATACACACACATACATATACAAGGAAATATATATATATACACACACAATGAAATATACACATATATTAGTGTGATAGGGCAATGGCTTTGATTGTGTCATAATAATGCATGAAATTTGGTTTTGTGACCTGACGTAATGAGAGAGTTAAAAATTCTAAGGGAAGGAATAAATTCTGAAAAGAAAAAAAAAGTATAGAAGATCAGTTGATCAGATTGAAATATCATAAACTGGCAGCCATACCCAGCTGGTCGATCAAAAAAGCATTCAATTAAAATGGAGCAAAAACATGCAAGGAAATATACAAACACATATAAGGAATTATCCACATACACATGTACACATAAGGAAATGGCCCCACACACACATATAAGGAAATATACACACATATATAAGTAATTATCCACATACACACGTACACTCAAATAAAAAGATGAAGAAGAAAAAAAGACTGAACAAAACAGCAGAAATATGCTGGTCTAGGGTCTAGCCATTGTGATTAGAAATCTAACAAAATAAGAGACGCCCCACGCATAACTTCTGCTATAAAAAAATGAAAAAGAGTAACGGCGAAAAATAAAAGAATTTTAGCCAATCAAAAAACAAAGAGACTTTTGATGTTAGCCGAAAACAAGCTTCACGCCAGTAGTTTGTCAAAAAGGATATCAACAGAAAGTCAAGAGACAGAAAGAGAGAAGTGACAGCCAGAGAAACCAGCCCAGCATGTCACGTGAAGATGTTAAGCGGTCGTCTGTTTAAGAATTTTTCCGCCTTTCTGAGGGTCGAGAAAACGGCAGATTGACCTTCGCAACAATTTTTCAAAGTAAACAAAATCCGTAAAGACTTGTAAACTATCAGCTACCGAGAACGAACGGACTTTCGCCAACCCGAATCACAAAGGACTTCCTCCAATCGAAATCAACTAAATAAATATATATTATTTAATTTATTCCTCTGATTCTGTTTGTTTATTTCTGATAAATAATATTCTCTGGCACTTCTCCACAATTTCGCTGAATATTTTTCAATTAGGAATTTGGTACACTTTTATGTATAAAAAAAAATTGTGGTTTCTTTTTCTTGTGCTAACAGCAAAGTTTAGTTAGATTAACCACACCAGCCGAATACTTTTCTTTATATTGGGAGCGACTGTTGTTACAATTATCGTCAGTGTCAATGGATAATCTAAATAATTTCTTCGTCGTTTTTCTTCTGGGCTGGGGAAACCTGAATTCGTGCAGCAAACTTGCAGTGAATAACAATTCCAAAGTTCCTCTTATGCAAGCTCAAATACGTTCTTCGCAATTTGAAAAGAAACCCTTTCATTAGTTCGGACATAGTAGTACAGATACTGCTGTTTTACCACTAATCAGAATGTAGCATAAATATTTTGAAATTTAAAACGTAAGTAAGAGCCCATCATAGCGTCTGCTAATCTTTGAAAGCTTGATGTATGCTGATGCAACATAATTTCTTATTTTTATGGGATTTGGTTTAAAAATATTAACCGAAACCTAAAGCTCACGTATAAAAAAATTAAATTACAGAAAATCAAAATATTTTTTTGTAAAGAATATAAAATTTGTAAAACTCCACACCAAATCTAAATTCTTGTGCCAAACACAAAAACCTAGCTAGTAGGAATAGAAAGTTGTAAAAATCGAAATCAAGACTAAACCACTGCGCAAAATTTAAAGGACAACAATTTATTAAAATATATAGAAGAAAGAAAAATACAAATGCAAAAAATTTGCATATAAGACTTTTGCAAAAAAAAAAAAAATTCCTTTTGCGTGCTTTATAAATAATTAAGGTAGGATAACATTTCCAATAAAAAAAAGAAGATTACACCCTTTAAAAATGAAAAAAAAAAACTGGTAAAACTATGAGGAAGCAAAAATTGCACAAGTCAGAAAATACAAAATCACCTAATTTCTACTACTGAATAAGAATCACTCAATACAAAGGGGGTTTGTGATTTCAACAGGTTGTTGTCTCGAG
The DNA here is from genome assembly GCA_903632075.3 of Acanthosepion pharaonis. Classification (NCBI taxonomy): domain Eukaryota; kingdom Metazoa; phylum Mollusca; class Cephalopoda; order Sepiida; family Sepiidae; genus Acanthosepion; species Acanthosepion pharaonis. The sequence continues at coordinate 1,099,470 of CAHIKZ030000563.1, forward strand.
GACTTTATGTAGTCCTTTACTGAAAAGTTCAACTTGAATATTTGGTTTTGTTCAAATTCTTTTATTATGCGCGAATACGAAACGTCGGCTTTATTTACAAAATGAATGAATGTACAAAGTAAATATATGAAAATTCAAATAAAACACAAAAGTCTTCGTATAAAAACACTTGCATATATATGTGTGTGTGTGTGTGTTAAAATTCTTAATACAAAGTTTTAGCATGTATCTTCTTTCAGAAGACTATGTACCAAAAAACAATGAGTTTTGTACTTATCTGTTGGGTTTGTCACAAGCCTGAAATGCATGCGTTCTGATACTTAGAGTTCCAGGAGCTATATGTTATTGAACAGCATGTTTTAATGTCTTAACACCAGTTTTGTTGAAGTGTCAATAAAATAAATATATGTTTAATATTATTGGCCATTTACGTTTTATTCCTGTGAGTGGTTGTTGTAGAGGTTCCAGCGCACTAGTTTAACCAGGGGCCCATAATGCTGATAAGACGGCCCTGATTCAAGATCTTAGTAAAAAAAATCAACCAAGAGTGATTGGAATCTTTGACTGTCTAAAGTTTTAAAAAATAGATGTTTTTTTTTGTTTGTTTTTGTTTTTTTATAATAGCAGTTATTTTTCTGTATTTTTCTGCCTTTCAAGAAAGTCTCCAGATCAAAAACACCACGGCCTGTTAGAGAGATATTTAAAAAATCTCATACTAGTAGATACTCACAAAAAAGTACTCCGTAGAGATATCGTATTTTATTAATATTTTTCAATAAAAAGAGGTTTTTATTTTGTCTGTAATTGTTGGATTAATAAAATATATTCTAACTAGCAGCATGGCCCGGCGTCGCCCGTGCTTGATTCAAAAATCGTACGATTCATACAGCAATCGATATCACTTGACTTAAAATATTTTTGCTCTTCCTTGCCTTTAAAGGAGTGCCCTTTGCCGTGCTGATGTTGCTACATGCTTTACTTCTTGCCTATCTCACACTGCGAATTTTTTCTAAGCTTTAAACATTAAATCTGTTACGAAAAAAAGAACTAAACAAAATGAACACAAAACGATCAGCTTTAAAAAAGAACTCGTAACTGGAAAAACCGAATGAAAAAAGAATGTTAACAACAAATACTTTTTCACACCGAACCCAGTTTTGCGGAATCAGAATCAACGTTGAGTTTCAGCAAGCGAATAAGCCAACTGGAGTAAAGTGCTATGCAGATTTAAATTTTTCCCACTTGTTACCTTCTATACATTTTCTGAAAAAAAAATGTTACCTTCTATACGTTTTCTGAAAAAAAAAATTACCAGCTATACATTTTTTGAAAAAAAAATATTATCAGCTATACATTATATTTTTTTTAAAAATATTACCAGCTATACATCTTTTTGAAAAAAAAAACCTTACCAGATATACATATTTGAAGGAAAATTATTAACAGAAATAGATTTTTGAAGAAAAAAATATTACCAGAAATAGATTTTTTTGAAGGAAAAATATTACCAACAATAAAAATTTTGTCGGCATTAAATAACCCATAACAAAACAAACAAAACAAATCAAACCAGAAATACTTTGTAAACAATTATTACCAGCAATAAATCTTTGAAGAAAAATTATTACCAGCAATATATTTTTGGAAAAAAAATATTGTAAGCAATAAAACTTTTGTCGACATTAAATAACCAATTGAGGTTGATATGCCGTAAAACAAAACAAACCAAAAGGCTGCATGCTTGTGTATTTCAAGTAGGTGCGTGTCCACATGTAAACAATTAAAAAAGCTTAGAAAAACTTGGATTTCTACTATAAAATACCGTTTATTTTCTTTATATATATATATATATGTGTGTGTGTGTGTGTGTGTGTGTGTATTAACTGTAGTGAAACAAAGTTCTCAATGTCTCTTGGGTATGTCTGTTTTCTTTTTGGTCCAGGATTGGGGGAAGTATTTACAAGCATCATTATTATGATCAAGCACAAGTTAGTCTTGCACAGAGTTGGAACGAACAAAGAAAGGTTGTATTTCCAGCATCGGTAGTTATAATGGCCGCACTTAAGTCAGCATTGTTCTGAGTTAAAACAACCAAAATAAAACTGGTCTTACTACATTGGTGGAAATCAGGCAAAACATGTGCGAAAGCTGTGCGTTGGAAAGTGGAAGTGAGTTTCTTTTTCTGGTCCAGAAGTAAGTTTGAGCAAGTTATCATAAGCATGGTTTTGATGGTCTAGCTCAAGTCAGCGTTGCGCTGAGTTGGAACGACCAAAGAGAAGGTGGATTTACTTCATAGATAGAGTATCTGGAAGACTCGTGCGAACACGATGCGTTGGAAAGTGGAAAAGAGTTCAGTCATCAATCAACCAGGGAAATGAGCGTGTCCCAGTGGGGACGTATTTTCTACGTCTGGTACATCAAGAGAGAGGAAGAGGGTGAGAAAGGAAATTTTTGTCTTTTTATTGACTTAAATAGCGCCACCTAATGGACGTTTGACTTACCCAACAAGAGTAATAAAATTTCCGGTTCCTTTATTACTAGCATTATGGAAAAATGTGTTTATTTTTTTTTTTATTATTATTCATTATTATTATTTTATATATTTCATTTTTCCGCATCTTCACAAACACTAAAGCTCTATTCTAAGGTGTGCTACTGGAAAAGTATGAAATTTCTAATAGCTTAATACTTAAAAGCTGTGTAGTGAGTGCAAAATAAGAGAGTGCAAATTCAAAGAGCTGAGGAAGAAGAAGGAAAGAAATTCGCGTGCCTATGTGAGATTTTGGCCTTTCACAGAAATTAACATGACATGACATGACATGAAGAAGAAAAAGAATTTCGCGTAAGCTTGCGACTTCTTCTTCTTCTTCTTCTCTTACAAGTTAATTTCTGTGAAGGCAAGGTCTTCACTGGTCCAAAAAGTATTTTACACAGGCTCACGAATTTCTTTCCTTCTTCGTCAGTCCTTCGAACTTGAAATGAAATGTTAATCTCTATAACATCCACAAAATACAATACTCGCCAGCGGCGTTAAATAGGTAAACCACTGCTAGTGGTGGACTAATTCGACAGCATATTACCCCTCACCCCCACCACCCCCACACACACTTACAATAGAGTTCAATGTATTTATGAGGATTAGGATATACCCATTAGTGTACGGTATACAACATTTTAAAAGCTGTGTGAATTTTATTTCAACATAAATTATAAGTTAATAAAATTTTAAGTTGGTATCCACCCATTAGCGATATCATATCTTATCAATAATATTTTAATAAAAAGATTATTTTTTTAAAATTTTGTTTGAATCTGAGTAACCAATGGAATATGCTCTAGTAATATATTTGCTATAATTTGAATCTGTCTAATTTGTTCATTTTGTTGCAGATTGGCGAATGTATTTTGTGTATCAGAAGGTTAGGTTATCAGAAGGCTTAGAAATGTAGGTGTTCACAAGACATTCATCTACAACAAATATAAAAATAAGAACATTGAAGGGTAAAATCATTCAGGAGGAATCAAAAATGAGGGCAACGTGATTAAAGGTTTAACAAATAACATTCATTTTATATCAATTAAACATATACAATCAAGATAGCTATTGCTGATCAAGTGCGACCAGTTGTAATAGAATATGTAGAAGGATTATGCTAAGTTTCGATGTGTGTAGGCTTGTGGTTAGAATTTGTGTATGAAATTAAACAAGATATTTTATTGTATTACAAAATGTCTTTTGTGGGAGTTCAGTCACTAGTGCGCATGTGTGCGTTTGTTAAAGTTAATGTTCAAAGTTTGTAAGAGTTGTGTACCTTTAGTCTGTTGTCTTGATGTTGGATTGAAATTTACAAATACTGTTTAGTAGTGGGTCAATCCACTTTTTTTAGCATGTAAATAATGTTCCTGAGAGAGTGATGTTTGTCGAGTCAAAAGAATTAGCGCGCGAAAAATGTAGTTAGGTCAAAGTTTTGGCTAGCGTGTATTTGTTCAGCATCTCTCCAGGGTTGAAGTTCTGACTGTTTGAATCGAATCGAAACACTTCTATTTATTGAGATTTTGGTCTCAGAATAGGTTCCGAAACGTTGAGCGGGAAAAGTTATTTTTGCTCAAACTTGCTACAGTTTTAAGGTCTCAGCCAATGAAAAACCTAGTTTGCTGAAACTAAGATGATGATTGGTTAAGAGGTGATTATGCGTGAAAAATGCATTATCCCGGAGGGGTGACAGGTAGGTATGGAATATTCCATCAATTTTACCAAATCTTAATTTTTATATATATATATATATATATATATATATATATATATATATATATATATATATTTTTCCTTACAAACACAACAAACTTATGAAATAATTGTTAAATACTGGGATTTTATCTTTTAATTTGTTGCGGAGGATGCTAGTGGTGTCTAGGTAGAAAGTACGTGTCTCCTGGTATATTTTCCTACAAGAATTATTGCGAACTCAAATGTGAGTCCGAGTAATAAATTATTAAGTAACAAAACCATAGACTATTGTAGAGGGTGCAAAGAAGTCCCACAAACAAATAATAAAAAGAAAATACACTACAAATTGTCGAACAATCACGTGGTCAAGATAACCACTCAGTTGTGGAGCAAGCTGAGTGAAGCACTAATTCAACATAGAGACAGAGCTATTTATGGTGCAATGGAGCATCTCATTATGCTAAAGTGGGATAGTCCATTGCTTGGGCTGTGATTGGCTGCTGGTACCTGAGTGGAAGTATTACTATATAAATACTAGCATGATTTCTCAGTTTGCAGGATATGTATTAAGTTACAACCTGCTTTATTTTTGTCTGCCAGCTGGACGCTAGTTGGAACTCTTACGCCGGTAAGTGCTTTTTATTATTGTTATTCTACATCTCCTTCCCCCCCCATCGCGTGTGGGTAGTGGCCTTTGGGAGGGATGAGTTCCTTTAAACCTGGCTGGTTGTGCGGAAGTAGTCTGGACAATGCCCGAGGGTTTTTGTCCGTGTTATTGTAGACGGCTGAGCAGTGTTTGATGTTATTCCAGCGTCGACTGTTTGTTGCACTGGTGTAGGGGTCTCAGGTATTGCACTAGGTCTTGGAACTGGAATTGTTGGTGTATCCAGTTTCCTGAGAAATCGGCGATTTCGTAAGGTAATTCTACCTGATCCGTCAACTCTGATACGGTATTGGTGGTTGGGGAGGGTTTCAATGACCTGACCTGTTGTGTCCCATCGACGGGTTGTTGGTCTTTGTAGTGCCACTATTTGTCCTTTTGAAGGGGGTTTAAAGTGTGTGCTGTTCTGTTGTATCGCTCTATGAGACGAGCGTTCCGCCGGGACAAACTTATCTCACGATTTTGTGCTGCGGTTATCCAATTCGCGTGTGGCTTATAGAGTGTTGGGTGGGATGGTATGTAGTCACGTAGTCGGCGGTGGAGTAGTAGTTGAGCAGGGGATAGCCCAATGTTTTGAATGGGCGTATTCCTGTATTGGAGGATGGCTCTTGCTGCACGGTTATTATCCAATGATCCTTGGGCTCCTGTGTTGCCATTTACGATTCTCTTGGCTGTTTTTGGATATGAGCTCTGCTCGACCATTGGATTGTGGGTAACCAGCAGATGATAACCTTTGTTTAACAGCCCAGTCTTGCAAAAATTGCTTGAATGGAAGAGATGTGAAGGGTGGCCCACCATCACTGCTGAGTTCCTCAGGAGCGCCGTAGGTTTGAAATATGTCTCGGCAAATCGAAATAATCCTTGAGGCATTAGCTTCTCCGTGGCTCAAGTGGTATAGATTCAGCCAGCCCGTTAACCTGTCAGCGCATGCTAAGTAACCATGGTTTCCAACATGGAAGATGTCCATGACGATTTGCTGAAATGGCCAATCAGGAGATGGTGTCAAATTGATTGGCTCTTTTGGTTGACTCGGGGCAATTTTTGAGCAGAACGTACAACCTGCTCTAATATTACGAATTGAAGCATTCATCCCGGGCCAATAAACAGATTCATTGGCACGTGCCTTCATGCCAACTTCGCCTTGATGTGCAGAATGTAGGCTATGTAATATTGTGAGGTGGGGATAACAATTCTTTGATCTAAGAGCACTAACCCGTCGTCAACACTTAGGCGGTGCCTCACTTCCCAATATTCGCGGATTTCAGGTGCAGTGAGGATGCGCGTTCTTTGGAATCCGTTTTGTATTACTTCTATTAATTTTTTGTATTGCGGGTCGCTGCGTCCCGCCGTACGGATAACGTCTGCTGAGATGAGCTCCAGGTTGTCATTTGCACCGAATGTTGCTAATAAGGTTTTTGATTTGACCCAGTCATCCATGTTGTCAGACTCTATGATGTCTGATTGAGAGGGTTCAGCAGTGAATACATTTAGGAGTGCCTGTGAGATGTCTGCTGGGTTACGAGAGACAGCATCGGAGGCTCTGTGCCATTTCCCAGGGCAGTGCTGAATGGTGAATCTGTACCTGAGGGTTTTCTCCTTTAACCTGAATAATCGGGGGGGTTTTGGATTTTACTAAGGTCTCTATCTCCGAATAATCCTTTTAGTGGTTCATGATCTGTAACCACTATGAGATTCAGGCAACCCATTACAAAAATCCGACATTTTCCAATGCCCATGCAATTGCTGCTGCTTCGCCTTCAATAGGTGCATATCTGCGTTCAGCATCAATGCAGAATCTGCTACCAGCAAATATCAGGCGCCAACCTTCAGGGCAGCAAACTGGGGCTTTGTCAGTGGTGCATGAGCAATACTTCTGCAGAAGTAGGAAGCCCATTCCGTCTTTGCTCCAATCTGGGGCAAGGCAGGTTATTCTTTCTTTTGAAATGTTGCGATGCCTTTTCGGACTAAGTCAACTATGACCTTCTTTGACTGCTGGAATGCATCCTCCAGGCTTTTATTCCATGTAAAAGTGTGAGTCTCGTTTTACGAGATCACGAAATGGAAAGCATGACTGGGCTTAGTGAATAAGCCCAAGCGACTTGGTTGACCAGCCCAAACCATGATCTGGCGTCGGTGAGTGTTTTTGGTATTGGGAAGCTCAATATTGCCTCCAGCATGGATTTAGAAGGGTTACACCAGAAGATGTTATTTGGAGGCCCCAAACTGCACCGTGTCTTGGCAAAATTGGAATTTTCTCTATTTATTACGATGCCGTTTTTTGCACAATGGAGGAGAAAATCGAAGGTGTGAAAAAAGGCTCCTTCGATGTCAGAGTCATAGAGTAGGGTGTCATCCACGATTTTTACTTTGCGGGGATGTCTTTTATTACTTCATCATATCTTCGGGTGTAGGCATCGCCAGATGCTAGGTAACCTTGTGGCATTCTCAGGTACATGAACCTTCCCCATTCTGTGATGAAGGTGGTGAGTGGCTGGGACTCTTTATCTAAGGGGATGGAATGATATCCATCAACAGCATCCAACACCGTTTTCTTTTGTTTAGGTGGCACTTGTAGTGCTAGCTGGAATGGTGACCCTGTATGGTGTGTTTCCCGTTTGCACTGTGAATTCAGGTGTTGGTAGTCTATGGTTCTTCGTGGTTTGCCATTTTTTTGCGGTAATTACCATAGTGCTACACCAATCAGCGGGCATGCCAACGGGTACTGGGGTTAGGATACCCTTTTCACATCTTCCCAAAGGGCCTGTCTTACGGGCTCTTTGAAGTGAAAAGGCACAGGAATTGGGTTATGTCTTGCTTTGGGGACTGCTCCTTCTTTGAGGTGTATATGTGCAGTGGGGCCAGACATCGGTGGGAATTCACCATTGTTCTTGAACGCCGTTTCGGCAAATTGATTTAATAGCCAATTCTTGAGCTTATCAATGTTTTGTTCTGTTGGAAGAAAAGGGAGTTTTTGGGGCGTGTTGGAAGTTGTCCCTCGACTTTGCATTGTTTAGGGCTCACGTCCGATTTTTTTTATGTGTGCTTGTCGAGGGCATGTGTTGCATTGTTGTTTGGGGTAATATTGTAGTTGTTGGCTTCGGGAAGTCTTTGGACAGTATCCCTACATCAATGCAGGCTGCTTTGCTGAAGTATAGCCGCTGAATCTTTTTGCATATGTATAGGGCTTGTTTAGTTGTTCTTCCTTGGACGATGAATTCCACGGGGAGCCAACCCTGACATACGAGCGTAAAGCCTCCCACAGCTCGGACGACTTTTCTTGATGGAATGAGGTTGTCGATAGTGAGCCCCATATTCAGAAGGTGCTTAAGTCCCCGAGACATATGGTGGCCCCACTGTCAGGAAAGATTGTCATCCTAGTGCTGTGATTTCTGGGGATATTCTTAATTTGTCTGGGATCCGGTTTTGGCGAAAATGGAACAACATATGCATCAATTTCCCTTATCTGGCCTGTGTCTTTAGACGTATACGTGCCTGTCGTTTGATTGAATGTGATGTGGGCGATAAGTGTGTCCATGGCGGCTTCATTAGCCTCTAGGCTTTTCCTGACCGCTTGAGCTGGTTTCTTAGCCCGGCATACCCTCGATAGGTGATTGGGCTTCCCACAATTACTACATGTTTGTCCCCATGCTGGGCATTTTAGCCGGCGTGATTCAGTTCCTGAGGTGCCATGCTGGTGGCTGCCACAACCTAAGCAAGCCTGGTGGTTTGGTTTAACATTGCAGTTGCAATAGGTGCTGGTACGGATCGCCTCGTTGGCTTGTGGTGTACCCTTCTGTCTGCGGTATGTTGATAGCCGAGCAGCAGCTGTATCTGAAGCACTGGCCATTGAGGTTTGGTCCCGCAATGCTGATTCAAATGCCTCAGCATGACGGATATTTTGTTCAAGGGATTTAAGTGCCCTAGCTTTGGCCAGTAGGTCAGCCTGGAGTGTGTCATTTGCTATTCCACGGATGATCTGGTCCTTGATGTATATATCAGACAGGTCATGTTCACACGAGGGGCAGGTAAAGTTACAATCAACGGCTACGGCTCTGAGGCGGACAAGGTAACTTTGTATTGGCTCATCAGCATCCTGAGACATGGAGGCAAAAGCAAGGCGATGGACAATAGGACTTGACCTCTGGGTGACCAACACTTCTACCATGTCAAGTAGATTATCTGGATCAGTGGTAAAGAAGTCAGGGGTGTGTGTTGATTATGGCATTTTGCACAGCCTCATCAGCACAATTGTATAGGTGAATATTAGCTTGGGAGTTTGGCATATTTGTCATCTTGGTAAAGACATCCCAGTCAATTCGGAACTTCCTGAATTGCTGTGGTGTCATCTCGAGATTGAGATGAGGAGGCTTGGCTGCTAGTGCCTGAATGCGGGTTGTCTGGGTGGTGGATTCCTTAGCCTGCTTAATGATACACAGGGCTTCTCCCATTAATGTGACTCCCAGCTCCTTAAGCATAGATCGATCCAGCATTTGAAGGCTCTCGATTGTCAGCTTCTCGTCCGCAAACCTTGTTGCATGAGTTTTGGCCGAGTCGGTGGATATGCCTGCTTCAATGAAGAAGAGTTCCCAATTTTCAGGTGTCATAAATCCTGTTCGCAGCGCCATGTCGAACAATCACGTGGTCAAGATAACCACTCAGTTGTGGAGCAAGCTGAGTGAAGCACTAATTCAACATAGAGACAGAGCTATTTATGGTGCAATGGAGCATCTCATTATGCTAAAGTGGGATAGTCCATTGCTTGGGCTGTGATTGGCTGCTGGTACCTGAGTGGAAGTATTACTATATAAATACTAGCATGATTTCTCAGTTTGCAGGATATGTATTAAGTTACAACCTGCTTTATTTTTGTCTGCCAGCTGGACGCTAGTTGGAACTCTTACGCCGGTAAGTGCTTTTTATTATTGTTATTCTACACAAATAAAGTAAAATAAACTTTTGTTTATTTTTGTAAAGAATTATTTTTTTCCTTGTACAAAAATGAAATTGTCCGTAAAGCTGCGGAAGAAAAAGAGAAAGAAAGGAACTGGGAATGTGAGAGGGAAAGGTAGGACTATGTGTAGCGAGCGAGATGAGAGAAAGAGAGGGTGAAAGAATGTTCACTGATACGTGATACTGCCTGTTGTGTGAACAGCTGAATCCTCTCGGTGTGTGTGTGTGCTCGAAACTGTCCGTGTCGCTTTGATGTCAGCTTGTCGCTGTTCTCTCTCCCTTCTGATGAGAGTTTCTACCTTCCTTATATAAGAATGATGAGGCTCCGGGGAGATTAAGAAATGGGTTTCTTATGTCGAGTCCTGATTGGTCAATAAATCATATTTTTGACCACGTGGTGTGCTTTTCACTACGTCCGAACTTTTGGGTGCGCCGTCCTTGTTTTTGACCCCACAGGGCATGGTAAGGAATGAATTCCCGCGCAATTGTATTTTTTTAATACACGTGGTGTGAATTAATTTTTATTGTGTGTATGTGTGTGTGGAAAAATAAGAAACAGCACACTATAAAGAAGAAAACATTTAAACTAGTGAATGTATTGTGTGTGTGTGTGCGTGTGTGTGTGTGTGTGTGTGTGTGTGTGTGTGTGTGTGTGTGTGTGTGTGTGTGTGTGTGAAATATGTGTAGGAGAAATCCGAGTGAAAAGTGTTGCATTGAAGAAAGGATGTTAACCCTCAGAGGTCTAGATAGCAAATGACCAATACTGGTCTTTGCGCACCAGGCCATAAGTTCCGGTGGAAAATCAAAAAGAAATAAAAAAGAATATAATAAGCAATTTCCACCAATTAAACGGCCCCGCGCCATATCCAACAGTTTGTTTCAGCATACTGACTCAGATCCGATGGACACACATAAATAGAACGATGAATTCACTTCTGGTCAGAAAGCCTTGAAGTTACCGTCATAGAATGTCGCTACGCTTTTCTCACCCATCAACCCGACGCCTCCAGTTTTCCTTCACCAACGGAGATATCAAATGACACCTACCAACCCATTGACCTCACCTTTCATCTCCTGGGACCCTGCACGCCTAAACTTAAGTATTCACAAAATGACACTTTAATTCCTTTCATAATCTGATTTCTTTTCTTTGAATGAACATTTTAATAACGGACTTTGTGCGTGTTAATCAAGAAACATTATACTTATCATTGATGTGTATTTAAATATAAAGTGTTTCTGATATACCATTCTCTTTCATATTTTGTTTGTTTATGTTATGGTGACCTCAATTTGATTGCTTGTTGAACCTTTAGGCCAAACTAGCAGCTGTCCATAAGTGACTGCTACTGCTTACCTACCTTCTTATACAAGCAACAATTACCAACGAATATACACTTCCCACGACACCACAAGTGTTGACCGCCGACGTGATTTTAACACATACATATATACACACGCAGAACAAAAAAAAAAAAAATTGAACTGTCACAAAATTAGAATTTTTATTCAACACAAACCAAAAACATGGCAGCTGACGCTGAAGAAACTACAATTAATCAAAACCAACCAATCCAAGCTGTTGCGATAAAACCACCAAACTTCATTGAATCAAACGTAATAGCTTGGTTTGCGATAATGGAGGCGCAATTTAATATTGCAAATATAAGACAGACCAGTCAAAAATTTTTTAACACTTTGGCAGCTCTCCCTGTGGACATAGTAGGAAATATACAGCCAACTATACTGCAATCAAAAGATTATGACGCACTAAAAGAAGCAGTGACGGGCGCTTACGAGAAAACAAAACCAGAGATGCTGGACAAATTAATGTCGTCATCGACTGTAACAGGTCGTCCTCAGTATACCTGAATGAACTTATGTCATTAGCAAGCCGAATTGGCGTAGGGGACGATATCGTACGTCACAAATTTATTCAAGCCCTACCTCACTCCATTAAACCAGTGGTAGCTGCACAAGTCGATTTAGACACAGATCGTCTTGGAAAAATGGCGGACGACTTATTATTATATTTTAACAAACAAGACACCGCACATATTCGACAGATTTCGGGGAAGCAAAAGGATGAACAGCAAAATAAAAATGAAACTAAAAGGATACATGGCTGTTCCCACAGTGAAAATAAATTCCCTACCAGTGTTCGCCCTTTTAACAAGGACCAAAAACCTCAAATTTGCCGAGCGCATTTATACTTTGCGGAACGTGCAAAATTTTGTAAGCCGTGGTGCAGATGGCCAAATAAACGGAATGTTCAAATGCAACCCAACTCTCGCCCAAATTCACCAGTTCCTCGTGAGACTTCGGAAAACTAACTAGGCGAGAGGTGTTAGCTTCCATTTCCTCGCCGCTTCTCATTGTAGCCGCACGGTTAGGAGCTCAAAGTTTAAATTTTATTGTGGATACAGGAGCTGCCGTATCTATACTTCCGAAGAGATATTTAAGCGGAGCTGTAACATACCCAACCAATATCTCTTTAGTGTCTGCCAACGGTCAAAAGATTGAATGCTCAGGACAAACAGTACTGAATCTAACACTACGGAACCTCAGACGAGAATTTACCTGGACATTTATAATAGCCGAAACTGCTCAGCCACTCCTAGGATACGATTTCCTAAACCATTTCGGGCTAATGGTGGACTGCACAAACAATAAGCTAATTGATAAAATGACTAATAGACAATCCGATGCACATCCATCGTCTATTATCATGAATATAGATTTAGTACCGAATAAAGATGCTAACAAAATGGTACGAGCAATTCTGGAGAAATACCCAAACTTAATTTCTCCTCATCGCGACACGAATGCAACAAAACCAAAGATATTCCACAGAATAGAAACTGGTAGCAACCCTCCTACTTTCTCCAGAGCCAGACAATTATCAGCTCAGAGATGTGAAATTGCAGGAATAAAAAGAGGAATTCAAGAAACTCCTGTTAATAAAAAGGCAGGAATAATTTCCCTTCAAACTCTGAATGGAGTTCAGCCTTACACATGGTACCGAAGTCAGACGGCACATATAGACCTGTTGGCGATTACAGACATTTAAATACCATAACAAAAGCCGATCGATATCAAGTCCCAAATATAAATTCCTTGTCTTCGAAGCTTCATAATAAGAAGTTCTTTTCAAAGATAGACCTGTCGTCTGCTTATCATCAGATACCAGTACACCCGGAGGATGTTTGCAAGACAGCCATCTCTACCCCTTTTGGGTTATTTGAATATAACTATATGCCTTTCGGACTACGGAACGCATCATGTACTTTTCAGAGAATGATGGACAATATCTTTCGTGATACTGATTATACCTTTGTATATATCGACGATATCCTTATATTCTCAGAAGATGAAGAAACTCATTCCAAGCATATCGACCTAGTACTACAAAAACTGAGTGAGTACGATTTTAAAATTTGTCTCTCCAAATGCATATTTAGTGCTAATGAATTAGACTTTTTAGGATTTCACATTTCTGCTAGTGGTCTCAAACCCAGTGCTAAAAAGTTGAATGAATTAAGTGAATTTCCTCAACCAAACGATTCTAAATCACTACGCCGATTCCTCGGAATGGCAAATTTTACAGAAAACTTGTGCCAAATTTCAGCGATATCATACTACCTCTCACGGAAAAAATACGTTTAAACCAAAATTCCAAGTCATTAACCCTAACAAAGGAAGAAATTGAATCTTTCGAAAATATGAAAAAGTCTTTATCAAATGTAACTGTTTTGGCTTTCCCCAGCTCGAAAGCTAACAACTATCAACTTGTAACAGACAGTTCGAATTATGCGGTGGGTGCAGCACTTCATCAAATGATTGATAATCAACCCATCCCCATAGGTTTCTTTTCAAAGAAATTATCCCAAACCCAACAAAAAAATATTCTACTTTTGACAGAGAACTACTAGCTGCCTATCTAGCAGTACTCCATTTTAAACATTTAATAGAAGGCAGAAATGTAATGTTACTGACGGATCACAAACCACTTTGCAGTGCTTTTAAAAGCCAGTCTTCCTTAAAATCAGATAGACAACAGCGTCACCTCTGTTTTATCAGCGAATATGTGAATGACATTTCACATATAAGAGGTTCACAAAATATAGTAGCTGATTGTTTATCACGACCTGTCAACGCGATCACTATTGATGTATGTGACTTACAAGAAATAATGAAGCATCAAGCTACTGACAATGAAATTCAGGCATTCAAAGATCAACTGAAACCATACACAATAAATCAAAATGAAACCATATTATGTGACACGACATTACCTTTTCCACGACCTTTTGTGACTGAGAAGCTCAGAAAATCGGTATTTGACAGTCTGCATAATCTATCACATCCAGGAATAACATCTTCAAGAAAAATAATAAAATCCAGATACTATTGGCCGAAGATGGACAAGTCAATAAAAACCTGGTGCACAGAATGCCAGCATTGCCAACAAGCAAAAATAATAAAACACACAAAGAGCAAAGTAAATCCATTTGAATTACCTTCCAGTCGTTTTGAAACGGTGCATGTGGATATTGTCGGTCCCTTACCACCAGTAAAGAACCAAACTGACCCTTATTTTTCACCATATCGATATTTATTAACATGCGTTGATAGAAATACGAGATGGATAGAAGCATGCCCAATAACAGAAATTACGGCAAAATCAATATCAACGGCTTTTGTCAATCTGTGGATCTCCCGATTCGGGGTTCCTCTTCATGTCGTTACGGACAGAGGAAGCCAATTTGAATCGAATTATTCTCAGAACTATCAAAAATAATAGGCTTCCACAGATTACGAACAACGGCGTACCATCCGCAAACGAATGGATTAGTTGAGCGAGCACACAGAACTTTAAAAACGGCTATTATAGCCAGGAAAGAATCGTGGTTATCAGCTCTTCCTATCGTCCTTTTGGGAATGAGGATAACACCTAACGAATCAAACTATTCTTCATTTACTGCAGTAACAGGGAGTCATGCACAAGTCCCCCGATTATTAATTGACTCTATCAAGAACGAGAATAGTGAAATGACAAACTCGCACGTTAAAATTCTAGCCGACGAGATGCAAAAAATTTGACATGGACAAATTATCCAGGGGGGACACCTGCATACAATACCTAATTCTTACATTCCAAAAGATTTACAAACATGTAAAAGTATCTGGCTAAGAACAGACAGAGTAAGAAAGCCATTGGAAGCTCCATACACAGGTCCATTCCAAGTATTAAGTCGTCATGAAAAATATTTTACTATTAAAAGATCGGATGACGTACATAGTAATGTTTCAATAGATAGACTAAAACCTGCATATATTTCTGAAAATATAAAATCAAAAGATTCCATTGGATCAAGACCGGATTTGGATAACTCCCTATCTTGTTCCGAAGAAACTAATGATAACAAACCAGAAACTAGAACGAAGTCCGGTAGAACGGTTAAATGGAAGAAAGAAAACACATATTTTTATTACTGATATAACAAAAAAAAAAAAAAAAAAAAAAAAAACAACAACAACTCCGTTTACTGGGGCGAAAGTTATGTGGTGGTACTGAGCAAGCGAAGGACCGGATGTTAACCCTCAGAGGTCTAGATAGCAAATGACCAATACTGGTCTTTGCGCACCAGGTTCGACGCATAAGTTCCGGTGGAAAATCAAAAGAAATAAAAAGAATATAATAAGCAATTTCCACCAATTAAACGGCCCCGCGCCATATCCAACAGTTTGTTTCAGCATACTGACTCAGATCCGATGGACACACATAAATAGAACGATGAATTCACTTCTGGTCAGAAAGCCTTGAAGTTACCGTCATAGAATGTCGCTACGCTTTTCTCACCCATCAACCCGACGCCTCCAGTTTTCCTTCACCAACGGAGATATCAAATGACACCTACCAACCCATTGACCTCACCTTTCATCTCCTGGGACCCGCACGCCTAAACTTAAGTATTCACAAAATGACACTTTAATTCCTTTCATAATCTGATTTCTTTTCTTTGAATGAACATTTTAATAACGGACTTTGTGCGTGTTAATCAAGAAACATTATACTTATCATTGATGTGTATTTAAATATAAAGTGTTTCTGATATACCCTTCTCTTTCATATTTTGTTTGTTTATGTTATGGTGACCTCAATTTGATTGCTTGTTGAACCTTTAGGCCAAACTAGCAGCTGTCCATAAGTGACTGCTACTGCTTACCTACCTTCTTATACAAGCAACAATTACCAACGAATATACACTTCCCACAACACCACATTCCATAAATTTACTAATTTTAGATAACTAACCATTTTTAATAAAAACAAAAAACGAACAAAAATTTTCAAAATTTTAAATTAAAATTTTCAGTAAAATGATTTTCTTACCTAAATAAAAAAAAAAAAATGGGAAAAACAAAAAGTACAAAGTTTCAAGTGCGGAGACGAAAATAAAAAAAAATAAAAAAGCAATTTTTATTTTTTATATTTTCAAAATCGGGGATAAATTTAAAAGCTTTTGTAAAAAAATTCCTAACTTTAAAAAATTGTAAACCAAAAAGGGTTAAAAACAAATAAAACGAAGTAACAACAAACAAACAAACAAAAAGGTTAAACTGAAAATGAAAAGCGAAAATAAAATAGTTTGTACTTAACGTGAAAAATGTTCTGGACAAAACAACTATTTTCTGAAGGTCTACAAATCAACGATGTAAATCCAAGAAGAAGTTGAAGAGAGAGAATAACTCGTGTTTTTTGTTTATATAAGATTACATTTTTAATTGTGTCCAGATGGAAATAGGAAAAAACAGATTTGTCCCAGGTATTTTGATTGGTCGGAACGACCAATCAGTGAACAATTAAGGAATTAACCAATGAATGCTTGTCATATATTCCAACAAGGAATAGTTTATTTACCCACGTACAACTGACATCTTGTTATGGAAGAGAAAACAAATAAATAAAAAAGAACAAACATGCAATATAATTTTTTCAATGTATAGATTAAGGAACGTCAAAAGTTGTAGTTATTAATGAAGTTGTTGCGAACTTTGTGTGTTGTTGGTGTAGAAACACCTTTTTAATTCCTGGTAGAATATTAAAAGGTTCAACTACAAGAAAATTTGGGCTTTGTTCGAAGAAAGTACAGTTGAAGATAAAAAACAAACAAAGAGCCGACATATATATATATATATATATATATATATATATATATATATATATATATATATATATTATAAAAAATATATATAAATAGAAATATTTGAATAAAGAGTTCTGGATGATTGAACTTTAAACAAAACAATTTTAAATGGAGTTTAAACAATAATATTTGTGTCTGTGAAATGAAGTTTGAAAATGACTAAGACGAGGCGAGTGCTGACGGCCCAGTATTTACTGACGTATTGGAGAATGATTTATGGAAAAAGGATGAGGTAACCCACGGCAAGGGAAAATTTTAATTCACCAAAAATATGTGATTGAATTTAAAACTAAAATTCTACATCAAATAACAGAAAAGCAAGCAAGGCTCAAAACCAAGGATTGGGACCGCGATTTAAATTGTCCATATAAAAGCGACTAATGATTTATTAGCAGGCGAATAAAATGTGGGGTGGAAATTTGCTCAAACCCCCTTAAACAAGCAGAAAACAGGTTATTTTTCTTTTCATTTTTAAGTAAAAAAAATTTTTAAGTCAATTGTAGATGAAAATAATCCGGACATTGGTTGATGAAATTTGAATGATTTCAATGATTTTTCACTGAATTTTTCATTCTCAGTTTGGAGTTGTTATGAGACAAGATAAACCAATTTTTATTTTTAAAATTTATAATTTCAAAACAAGGCCTAAAAAATTGGGGGAAAAAAAGGACAAACATCGTTTGATTTAAAATTTTAAAATTTATAGTTTCTTGGATGAATTAATTTGCGATAAGTAACTTTATATTATTTGGTGTGAATTAACAAAAAAAATCTAAATACTGTTACTTCTTTATCCTTTATAGAAACTTACCTCTTTTGTTTCAATGAAAGTTTTATTTTAGACCTCAAGTGTACAAAAATTTGTCTAAAGGAGAGGGGAAAAAAAACAAAAGATTAAAATCAGTTTCAATTTAGCTTACTCTAAACATAGATTGGGTCGATTCAGTAAAAAAAAAAGTAACACCAAATATTTTAGGTGATGGTTTATTAAATTTTTCCAATCATTTTATGCCATTTTGATAAAACTAAGCATTCAACTCCAATTTGTTAAAATATTATATATTGAATAAATTACAACATCAAGCATGAAAAAAATCTATTACAATGGGATTAACTCTGATAGTTTTTCCCCAAAACAAGTAGATTTATTGTAATCAACCATTTGAAGAAAATTCTTTACTAAAGATAAATTTTTTTTTAATTGTTAGAAGGACAATTAACAGTGTGAAGAATGAAAACACCAAGAAAACAATTTATAAGCATCAGTCAATAAGCTAAAAATTGGTTGATAAACAGATTTTAGTCTCATTGACTTAAATAGAAACGCCAGTCTTTTTAGAGTAAAAAAATATGTATTGTAATGATAAAAATAAAAATAATGCTCCGATAATGTGAAAGAAATAATCAAAAAAAAAGATTCATTGGAATTTACTCGATGGCTCCCTTTCCTAGTTCAAAGATAGTAGTGTTTTCCTTCTCCCAATCGGTTGCCGAATAAAATGACATGGAGGATCCAGTCTGAAAAACATAGAAAAATCCACTTATATACAACGGATTATAATATAAACAAGAGAGCTTAAACAAAATCATGTTAATAATAAAAAAACCACAGGGCTTAAAGGTGGACTATAAATATGGGTAACTTTTGGACGAAATCTCTTGCGGGACTATAAAAATATAGAAAACATTCATCCATCCCGTGGAGATGACAGACACTTTTTCTTCATTCTTCACACTAATAACAATATACGAAAAACTCTCACGAAAACGAAAGCGCCCTGCATCCACCAGAGAACTGACATCAATGACCACCTAACGAGAGGGAATGGCGAAGATAAACTAAAGAAAAAAAGGCAAGGAAACAAAAGGGGCCAAAGAATGAGAACACACCTAGAAAAGAAAACTAAAAACCAGAATTCGTGTTTTGTTTATAACCTAAGTCAGGGATGATCGGCTCAGAGAATCAACCCAGGAAAACAATTTATTCTGAGGCGGTCTAATTGGTTGGCATCAAAATGCCAATCCTAGTTTTATTCGAGATTAACCGCGAATGATTCACCCATTTTGCCAAATTTGATAGGTGATGCCGCTTTCCGTACCTAATCTTGAGGAAAGCATTGACCCCGCAGGGGGGAACAAGAACCAAGAATCTACAATCATAAAATTCTTGACGTGTCCCAAATCACCAAAACACCTAGTGGGACCAAAAGAAAACATATTGTTCACCATTCGTCATCTGCGGCATCAAACAGAACTGGTTCAAGAACAAAGAATTTTCACTATCCTCATCCGGACCATTTTTACTTCAAAAAACTTGCACAACGGCTTACCACCTTGCCATGATAAGAATATATTTTCATAACCAATGGAGAGACTGGAAAATATAAAGCGAATTCCAGACCACCATTATTCTTCCAGCCAGGTCTGGGGAAACCTCATCGTTATTGACTCCAAACTGTTTTCATTACTTTCAAAACCGGCTCATATTGAGCCTGATTCTTATCAAAGAATGTGTTTTCTGACCAGTAGAGGGGCCAGGAAAATGCCCTACGAACAATTTTGGACGGAAAAGGCCATCCGATCCATTGGCGCCTATCAAATTTCCATTTGCAGTGAGACTTCAAACCCCTTCAGATGGATGAAGTCGACGATCTCCTGAGATAGTCAATCAGCCTTGTCTTTCCACAAAAGAAGAACTACCTACTAAAGGACATTGTCATAGAACGACCGTCGGTAAAGGAGAATTCAAGACCAATTGTGAAAGCTGTATCTCTTCACCAATCCTTCTGTCAAAAGTGCCCTCCGAGACCATGTCGTTAACCTACGAACTCGGCCAACTGCAAGATTCCCTATCTACCAACAATTTTCCTGGAGTTCAAGAAAAAACCAGACGTTTCTAAACCTTAACAAAATTTCCAGAGAAACTTAAAGAACTTCCTTCCACGCGCCCAACCGAAAGCCAACAGACTTATCCATTTGATCTTATGCCCATTTCTTTTCCCTTAACCACTGATTTTTTTTTTCCTTTCTTTCAATCTTAATTGTTTTTGACCCAAGACCCTTTTTTTTTTCTGTATAAGCAGAATATTTGGCAGACTTTCTTTAGCCCCAGGCAGGGAAATTCCACTGAAGGACAGGGTTCGTTTTTTTTTATTCGAATGAAAGGTTAAAAGCAAGGGTTTGCAAAGGTCGAAATCGGACTGTTTGACGAATGGAGTTTTTAACCTCACATATAAATTTTTAATCAATAATTGGATGAAGAAAAAAACTGAATTTGAATAAAGAAACTTAGTAAAATGTTCCTAGAAAAGGCCATTAGAATTTTAACGTCATAAACGGAACTTAGAGAAAATGTGACAGCTGTTGAACAAATTAGGCATCATCCTTCGATGAAGAAACAAATTATCAATCATTTCGACAAAAAATAATAAAATTCTAGAAAAAAACACCATAGGTTCAAAAAAAACTCTTTGATCTTGTGTGGAATTATCAGACACAAAGAGGGGGATCAAAAAGGTTCCACAAATGTATGAAAAGTTGTCTTTTGTTTTATAACCTATGTCACTGGTCTTTGTGCTTTGATTTTTTTTGACTTTTAAAATGAATTTGTTTCAACAACAAGACATATAAACAGGGAAAAACAGAAAGTAAAAAAAACTTTAAAAAAAAATATTGCCGATCTGAAATATAAATCTGTTGGGAATGCGCAAAATGAAATAAGAATTTTGCTATGGTATTAAAATAAATCAGAAGGAATTTTTTATGTGAGGTTGCGTGTTCTTCTCTTGCATCCACAACAATAAATAATTCTTGATATAAACAAGGCAAAACATGCATGCAATTCAAACAAACAAATGCATTTATATACAAATAAAAATATTATATACAAAATATTTTACAAGATGTTATTGTGTTGGTAAGTTCGTAGTAACTGAAGTTTTTTGTATGTCCTTTTTGTGTTTGTGTATTTGTATTACAGTCTTTAAGAAAATTGTAATTAGTGTTTAGAATATCGTTATTATGTTTTTAGAAGTGAGTCATTCAGAAGTAGTTTACCCGTAACTGTAAATATTAAGTATGTTTGATAATAGTATTTACTTAAATTGTCGTGAGTGTTAATAACTCACTTTGGATAAGTAAAGTCTTGCGAGTAGAAGTTCTTTGTATTCACAGAGTAATCTTCGAGTCGAGTTTGTGAGTGAGTCAGTTGTGGTTTCGTTTGCGCGGGAAAATTATAATCACAAGTGACGTGGATTAGATTAGCGTTTCTCTGTGTTTGCTGGACTGACTGATTAATCGTAGATGATCAAAGAGAATGTATAGTTTGAGATTCTTGAATGACGAAGAAGTTCGTAGAAGATATTGAACGGGAAAGATTTGTCGTCTCGATTCGCGAGACGGGAATTATAGTCGTCACATTTTTAAGCTTGAGCAAGCGGTCGAAAAAATGGTCTGCTGCTGATCTGCCCAGGTCTGCATCTCCTTCTCCGTGTCGCACGTGCTTTGGGTTCTTTTTAAGAGGTCATGATCACGTGGATGGCTCCAGAACGATTCTGCACCAAAACTTCGAAGTGCACGTCCGGGCGACCTGATTGGTAGAAATGAACCAATCAGATGGCTAGATTTACGAATGAAAGTTGGAATAGTGCATTACTCGAAGAAGGTAAGATTGTGCTAATAGACGAGCCCAATAGCTGCTTATGTGGAAAAGATTAATGTGGCTGCGTGTTGAAGAGCATTTAACATTTATACATTATTGAATCAAGGAAAAACAATGAAAAAACGATTTTTTGTTTCAACGATAAAATATATATTAAAATCAACAAATACAAAACAATTTTTGTAATGTGTGAATATTAAGGAGAAAAAAGTAGTTTCCCTTTATCTGTTACCTTGAATAAGATAAAATGTAATTAAGGATGTTTCTTGAATAGAATGTTCAAAGTTCTATGTTGAAATAGAATGTTGCATTCAGAAGAACATACAGTTAATTCAGTTATGTGTTATTTGTATAACTAACAGCGTTGTTTTGTAACTTGGCTTGTTCACAGAGAACTTATGGCAAAATGTAATCCAAGTTCTGTGTCTGTGTGTGCGCAGTGAGTAGAATATTCTGTGTAGACGCGTGTGAGTTGCTGAATGCCACTGTCTATTTTTGGAACAAAGCGTTGCTTTTATAACTACTGGTAGGATCCAGGAACAAAGGCGGGAGAAATTTGAACGAACACAGAAAATATATGATTGGATGAAAAATTAACCAATCGGTGATTTTTTAACAAAAGCATGTTTGTGAAATTCACGGCAGGAAAAATTCAGTGTGGTGACTGCGATCAGTAAATTGTCCTGTGGTAAACAGTCCTGTGGTAAACAGTATTTATTATTTAACCAATCACAGCTGAGAAAAATGTAGGCGTGGAAAACGTAGTAGTAGTCTCTACAGATTCTTCACAGAACAGTCTTCAAATCTGATGACAAAGTAGTTATAAACTCTAAACCTCTAACATATCGGAGTACGCTTGATACTGAAGTATTACCATTAACATACAATATTTTTTTACATCCTAATGTTAATAGAGAAATTGCAGTGAAAACTGGATTCTGGTGGATCTTCTGAAATTGAACCTACTTCCAGGTCTTAGATATTAGATGCTTTCACTGAAAGGGAGAAATTGTTAACCAACTTGAAAGTATTAGGGAATGTAGAATACCTCTTGAGTCTAAGAGAAAGTTGCATGGATCTGCATGATATGGATTTTATAATAAAATACAAGTAGACGATATATTATAAATTAAAAATCCTGCAAAGTCCAGACCATTCTGAAAACTTAGCAGAGTGAGTGAACTTCTACGTGGAAATGATGGAAATGTACGTTCCGTAAACATAGCAAAAGGAGATGAATTATATGAGAATCATAATATACAATATCTGTTTACAATCGAACTTTCCTTGACACATTATGCACAATATAGTCCCGGGAAAGGCTTTAAACTGTATAGATCCATTCACCCATTCAATATCTGTGTATATTCCTGAGATGAAGTATTATGTACACTATTTACATTATTCGGACTATTGTTCTCATCTTTGTCGCCATATTTATTACAACGTTTCGGCCGTTGTACGCTCCGACCTTCTTCAGGTAGTTGGAATGTCGAACTGAACCCTTTATTTCGCTCACTGGGGTAGACTGTTCTAGTTCTACGTGCCATGTTTAATGGATGTCAGTTGTCAGTTATCTCCTGTTAATTCCCCTCTCCAAGTTCTCCACTGCCTTAACCGGGTATTGAACTAGCACTCTTTGGGTCCTGTCACTGGATCTAACTAACGCCTTTATCCCCTGTGACATGTGTTCTTGAATAATGTAAATAGTATCCATTCACCCATGTGGTGCATGGGTGAATGGATATATGCAGGTTAAATTTCTTATCAATTTCAGATCAATTTAGTCCTGGGGAAGACGTTAAACTGCATCCATTTCTTGGTCATTTTCTGACCACATATTGTCGATCCGAAACTGGCCATCTTGGACCTAAGTATGATTAAATGACAACCACATCCTGGCCAAACTTGTCCTTGATCAAGACATTAAACTGTATCCATGGTAGGGATAATGATAATTACGGGTGAATAAAGATTTAATACAATGGTTAACATGCGCATAAGAATACGTCTTGAATGGGTACAAGATTTTAAACAAATGTTAACATGCATATGTAGTGGTGCTGTAAGTATTGTTGGCTAGGGTCACCGTGAATATAATAAAGAAGGAAGGCTGTGTTCTTGTAAAACAACACCCCACATGAATAATGCGCAACAAACACGAGAGAAAAATAATCAAGCTCAGTGAACATTAATAAATTATTATATTAACAATGATATACAAATATCAACAATAGTATAAAGAAAGTTGCTTCCCTTCTTCCGTAATAAAAAGGGTAAGTTTAGCTAATTAATGTTGAGTACAATATTGAATGTTATTTAACTAAAGTTCAATTGAAGTCTTAGCTAAATAAAGAATAGCTCCACAGTGTTTTATCAGTGTAGAAAAATGTAATGTTCGTGACTGATATCAATAGGAATTAGTATGATTACTCGATTGAGTGATAATTAAGAATTAAAATGTCAATATAGCGCCGTGCCTTATTTTCCAAGAATTGAACTGCCACTGGCTGTTGGCAAACAGCGAGAGTCTTTTTATAACGATGGATAGGCTCCAGCGAGCCTGGCGCTAAAAATATAGAAAGATACTAAAATGCACGATTGGTCAGGAAATGGACCAATCCGTGATTTTAGAGAAAATTTCAAATTACCTGCGATGGCAAAATTGTCATATGATAAGTATCATATATTTACGAACCAATGATATTGAAGAAAATGGAGGTGTGGCACATGTAAGGGATCCCCCCACACACAATAAAACAATTTACTTCAGAACACAAGTGTTAAATTTAAAATACGACATATTCACAAAATACAAAAGATCACTTGAAATAATGCAAGATCTATTGTTCATAGAGGGAAAACTGAACCGGTATTTTCAGCAACAGACAGTCTTTCCTGTTCATCAATAGTTTCGAATTAATAATTTGTTATAACGCGCTTTGTAGGGCTAATAATATAAATAATACTTCGGCATCTTGCCGTGACTCCTGTATCAGTTAGTCTCAAAACGGACTCCAAACGATTTCTTTTTTTTTTTTTTTCTTACCTCTGACCTGGAGCTCTTTATTTAGTTATGGACTAGTTCATATAGTCACCGGGGGTGTACTATTTACTCCACAGCGTCTCCTCACTTTTGAGATTAATACTTTTTTATAAATATTTTATTTTTTCTTAGTATTAGTATCTCCCCACTTTTTTTCAAGACAATTCGCCAACGTACTTAAATGTGTAGCATTTCCGCCTCGGATCCACTTTCAGTTCTTTTGTACGCTTTCTTTTTCTGGAACTTGTCCTTGTAGGTTCCACAACGTGTTGTGGTGATAGTATAGCGATCATCATCATCGCACGCACACACATACACCCCCTACAAAGATCACGTCGGGGTCACCAATAAAATTGTGGCGGAATTCCAAACGAATGTCGGAGTTATCAATGAGATGTAGCGTGTCTAGGCCTCTCACCACATTTATTTAATTTTTGTTTAGGAACCCAAACTCATATAAGAACAAGGGACAAGGCAAAAGTATCAATATATATATATATATATATATACAGTGTAACCCGGATATAAGAGACCCGGATATAAGAGAAACCCGGATATAAGAGAGATTTTCTCTGGTCCCAAAGAGCCTGTGTTAATGTATATAAAATAGACCAAACCCGGATATAAGAGAAACCCGGATATAAGAGACTTCTTCTCCGGTCCCGACAACTCTCTTATATCCGGATTACACTGTATATATATATATATATATATATATATAGTTTATGCAAATTTAGGTAATCCGTATGGGTAGACCTGAGGAGGATGATATCCAGAGAGCTCAATGTAAAATTCAGAGCAGATATGTTTGAATAAAAGACAGACCACGTTAAGATTCCATATAAAAAGCTATTTCACCATAACCCCTTTAACAGGGTTCTGCATCATCAGACTTTACTTCCAAAAGCTG
The DNA here is from genome assembly GCA_903632075.3 of Acanthosepion pharaonis. NCBI lineage: Eukaryota > Metazoa > Mollusca > Cephalopoda > Sepiida > Sepiidae > Acanthosepion > Acanthosepion pharaonis. The sequence continues at coordinate 1,125,136 of CAHIKZ030000563.1, forward strand.
AAATGAAAAATGAAAAAGAAATTCACACGTTTTTACGGACCTCATCAAGTATACGCAAAGTTAACGAAGTGAGGAAGTGAGGGGGAGAGAGGATATGAGTGTGTCATATGTATCATTTTAGTTTCCTATTTTAACCCCAGTGTGTCGGCTGGATGTTGCTCAAATTTAACGCGTCTCGTCTCTAGATAAAGGTGGTTAAGGGGTGAGCGATAAGGACTACATTAAAGGGAGACGTTACAACAACCCCAATAAATTACACGACAGGTTTTCATTCAAATTTTAGACGCTGTCAGTTCGCGTTACTTTAACGTGCATATTTGGGAGGTTAAGGTTTGATAAATATCTAAATTTTCAAACAATCTACGAAGAAATTAATTTCTTCGTAGATTGTTTGAAGATATTTATCAAACCTTAACCTCCCAAATATGCACGTTAAAGTAACGCGAACTGACAGCGTCTAAGAACGCAAACACACACGGTCTTCAACAGTTCTATACTAACAGTTTATTTTCTCGCACTTTTCGCTTGTGGAACTATCTTCCGGCTCCATGCTTTCCAATCAATTTTAATCTTCAAAAATTTAAATGCAATGTCAATCGCTATCTACTGTCCTCCTGATTATTCTCTAGCTTTTTTTATAAAAATTTTCATGGTAATTGTTCTGATGAATTTTCATTTGAGGCAATCAGATACCTTTTTCTATTAAGTGATCGTCTTGCTTCAACTTAGTCTTGAAATACGCTTTGTTGTCACCATCTTTTTTTTCTGTTGCTGATTTTTTTTTCTTCCGAGGGATATTTCCATGTTACAATTATATTAAACGCATACAATGAGCAAAAAGCGATTCATAGGAGTAATCAATGAATAAAGGGAACAGATTAATTAAAAATGGTTCATTGGCCTCCATATTGTGAATTCTTTATCATAGCTTTATTGAATTGTTTCAAGACTTTTGTTTCATGGCATCTCAATGTTTAAACTTTCTAAATTTGCTGGCATTTTTAACGGCACGAGAATATTAGTAATGAGTAAAAACTAAGAGTCACAGAAAGTATATACTTTATTTTATCTTGAGGATGACAGTACGAGTGTCCTCAAACAAAATAAAAATATAATTGACGTATTTGCATTGTTTAGATATTTAAAAACTTAAAATACTTTCATTTATTACAAGAATTTTTATCAAGAAATCAAAATACAATCATTTTAGTTTAGATTTCAGCGGTAATTCTAATTAATTAAAAAATTAATGAGGAAATAAATCGGGATAACTTCGTCTGCTAAATTTCGTCTTTGCGCATGCGTTAAGGCAAACATTATTTTAAAGCTATAATTTTTTGTTTCAGCAAAAAAAGAAAATCTTGAAAAATAAATCGAAACTATTTTATTATTAAGTATTTTACAAAAAAAAAAGATAAACAAGTTGAATATGTTACGATAACAAAACGAAGAAATATTTTTCCGTCATCTTTTGCTGCATGACTTGTATATTTTCGACATTTCCGGGTCGTGTAGTGTCTATCTTAAATTTTATCCAATTAGAAAGGAGTATTTCATTGACTGCTGAAAAGACCTTCGTTACCCACGTGCAGTTACATTGTAACTTTTTCGACTCAGCTTTTTGCCGGGGCGGATTAGAATTGTGGTTTCATATCATATTTTTGGTGTGTGTGTGCGCGCGCGCTTTATTCATATTCTAATTCATCATGGATTTTGGATCGCCGTCTTCATCGTCCATTGACCCCTCACAACGGGAACAGCTTATGGAATCAGTTAAGCAGCAAGTTGCTTTAGCGAATGCCCAAGAAATCCTTCAGGTAAAAATGAAAAAAAAGTGAAAGAATATTAACAACTTCCATTTTATTTTTCTTTACCTATTCATTGAATAAGTGTCTCCTTTTCCATGTTTTACATTTTGTCCGTGATAAAAATGGTCACTCACTGGTTTTTCTACTTAAAATGTGTCCTGCTATTAAGAGTTGATTAACTTTCTACAAAAATACTAGTATTTTTAAAGGTCTGTGACCTTCTGTCCTTGATGAATCGCGACTTTAACCTGCTTTCTGTAAAGAGTCAGCAAATATCATTTATTCTTCCTTTTGTTTTATTCGGAACGAAGTCAGATATTGTCTTATAAACTAACGTATTATTTTACAAGGTTGTTCGCTCATCCTTAACCACCCACACATTTTTTTAAAAACTTATTTATTTTTTTGGTTGGAGATTTCCCCCACGAAAATACGTAACTTCCCTTTTCCCCATCAAAAAAGTATATAATTCATGTTTTATTTAGAAAATTGATGATTATATAAAATTGAGTTCTAATTTATTAATAAAATGAATTACCATACGCTTCTTTTTTAATTTTAAATGACATTCGCTTTTTTAATAATCTTAAAATAAATGATGTTTGTATTTTAAATTCGCTATCTATCGATAAGTCGAAATTAAGCATGCATCCCAAATTTCCAATTGAGTTTGAGGACTAGCTTCCGATTTGATCTTTTTAAAAACAATGTCGGTCAAGTATGAAAAATCTTAAATGTTCGTGTTCAATCTGTTTCCAACAGGACAATATTCTTGTTTCATATTTCATTTACTTACCATTCTATATTTATTAATGTAACTAATGAATAAGTAAATAATTCGTGTTGTGTCCAGTAACAAACAAATAAAAATAACACTTAAACATGTTAATTGGAATCCTTAAACCATTTTTAATATTTATGTCATCAGTCATCATGAATAGTACAGTTTTTTGTTTCTTAAAATTTAAAATAAAAATCCTGTTTCATCTCATCAAAGGTCTTGAATTAAAAACGAAAGATTTCTCTCTGAAAGAATCTTAGAACAATATGCAATCATTAACTTTATTTTTATTTAAATATGCTGGCTGCTGAAGGGCTGTAAATTATTGGGAACATTTTTAGCATCATGTCGGTAAAACAAGAATATTTACATATGGATTGGAACTTCTGCAGAAGATCAAAATATCTGCATTCTGCCGAAACTCGAGGTTCATTCTTCCACCATATGCTTTTTAGAATGTATCTGTTTTTTGCTATATGAGTCCCACACACACACTTATTACTTATATCTACACTACAGTACACGCATGTTTGTATAGTGTCGGGTAGAACTTTTGAGTTTAAAACCACTCTCTGAATTAAAAAAAAAACAAATTGAGAGTTGCATGCCTTTTACAAAAAAAAAAGAAAAAAGTATCACCTCAATTTGATCCAGAGGTCTTTCTCTTCCTGAAGTGTCTTATGTTCAATAATAATAGCGAAACTAACCCATATACATCATAAATTTTCCTTAAAATATTAGCTTTCTATACCTTGCTGACTAATTGTAAAGGGATGGCGGATTTTAAGCAACTCTCTCTAAAAAAATTGGAGCTTATGATAAAATCGTGCTGAAAACATTGGTTCATAGATTATCGAAGTTAAGCAATGTCAAGACTGGTTAGGAAGACCAAGTAGTACTGTAAGCAACCTCCTACAATCTGATGTTCCAGCGTTAAAATAGCTCACAAAGGGTTAAGAAGAAAAAAAAAAAAAAAAAAAATCTAAAACATTGGACGGTATGGGTTAGTTTAAGATTGTAGTTTAGGTGGAGTTAAAGCAAAAAAGTATGAAGCTTTCTAAATCCAGAGTATAGCCCCAAATCTTTGGCTTGCACTTACACTACAGTGTGTGTGTTTATATATATATATATACACACACACACACACACACTGTTTTGCTGTATTGCAGCTCATCAGTGGCTAGGCATCTGATTGCTTCAAGTCGAGATTAAAACTCGACTGATTTGTCATCAGTCAGATACTTTTACCCCTAGGCTATCAATGCATGGCAGGAAAAGGGGATTTTTAATGCATTATATACATGCTATATAAACACCATTAAAGCAGCAGCAGTTGTTAAAAATTCCCTTTTTCTCCATCTGTCTCAATCGGTGAACAAGAGGTGTGTGTGCGTGTTGCGAAACTGTGGCCTCTAATAATTCTACATCAAGTAGGTTAAAAAGAACACTGAGAATGGAAATAAAATTCAATAACAGTGATTTTATATTAAAACAATTTTGGTATTTGATGAGTGAGTAAAGTTCCTTGTGCTTAAAAATGTTTGTATAAGTGTTAGTAAGAAATATCAGATGAATTTATGTATGTTCTGCTTTTTTTTTCTTTTTTTTTTTTGTATCTAATGTTTATGTTAAAGAAAAGTAGTGTATGTATGCAAGTAAAGGATGTTTCTATCATTTGAGAAAAATCAACTGCTGTGTGTTGGGTACTAGAACACATAGCAAAGAAATAACCAACATGGCTTCCAGTAGCAATAGTTGGAAAAAGGACCCTGAAGCTAATTCTACATTCCTTTATATCCACTTTTGTTGGAACAAGTGCTGGATCTTACGACTATCCAATCTTTTATGTGGGCAGTTCACTGATTGGCTGAAGTATGCAATCTGAATTTCTCATTTTTTAATTTGTGAGAATCTGAAGTTCTGCATACGAACATTTATTCGTCATTCACATTTTTGACTGTGAGGTATTAACTTCCGATTCAATTAGGTTTGTATCTCTACATATGTAACTTCAGATATAACTCGAAATATATCTGTAAAAGGACGAAAAGAATACTTATTTTAGCTGGCAAGTTTTGTCCTCTGAAACTTGGTTGTTAGCTGCTTGTAGTGAGTTTGATCCTCACTGAGTGCCCCTATAAAAACTGTGACATGAAATAAACCATCAAGGGTTGAAATGTAAAATTAACTAACTTACCGAAGCATGTGTGCTACCCTCTAAGAGTGCACCTCATTGTGCCGTCTTGTTCTCATGTTTTCTACTTGTATGAAGAAGAATGATTTCATTGAATCAATTGCTTGGTTTGCTGAAAAGTTGGTTCACTGTGTTGTGCTACACAATTTTTCTCATCCAAATCCATCTTAGACACTTATAAATCTACCATTTTTCCATGCATTGAATATTGCTGCCATATCTGAACTGGTGGTCCTGCTGTATTTCTCAAGATTCTCGACAAAATCCAAAGAAAGGTCTGTAATGATATGCGTCCTGATCTGGCATCTTGACTTCTGTAATTTTCCTACTGCCGTAACGTGGCTTCCCTCTGTCTTTTCTCTAAATATTTTACTGGGAATTGTTCTAATGAGCTCTCCTCCTCGGTACCTTGACACTGTGAATTTAAATGTAGTAATAGATTGGCAACTAGATCTTATCATTTTATACTGTTGAAATAGCTAAATGTAACTGTAAGTTCTAATAGTTTATTTTCTTGCACTTCTCATCTGTGGAACTCTATCCGACAATATTTACGCTATCTCCTGCAGAGGGCTCTTGATCGAGCATTCATCACAATAGGGAGGGAGAAGTAGATAGGCAACAATAAACTACAGAAAAACTCAAAATTGATTGCTACATTTAATTATTTGAGGATTGTGAGTCCAGATCTGGTCTGGGATGTTTTTAATTTGCTCACAAAGTCAGCCTGATTCCAAAATGGTATGATATGTTGGCCTGCATCCCTAGAAGTAAAATTGAAAAAGTGTGGCACAGTGACATTTGCATTTATTATATAGATGTGAAAACTTAATAGTAAGGAGTTTTAAAAAGATGCTGTCATTTTTGAGTAAGTAGACAAAGAAAGACCAAAGATTATTTTTCTGCACTCTTCTGTCAAGAAGTAACTTATTTTTTTTTTTCTTTCCAAATGGGAGAACTGTTTTTTTTTTTTTTTTTTTTTTACTTCTTGGAATTTTAATACTTAATATTTAAGTCTAATTTTGGTAGACATAAATAAATTACAGATGTTCATAAAGGACTATTCTTTTATATTTAATATAAATTAATAATGTCTAATATTTTAAAATCAACCTTAGAAATATATAGTTGCAAACATAAGTCTTTTCTAGTTTTTGTATGTACCTGCATGAACGAGAGGTGAAACAACATGGGGGGGTGGGATTGATTTGTCCAGTCCATGAAAGACGGAAAGGTCACATTGTATGCTCACATATGGGTCCTTTCCCAGTTTTATTCACATTAACACAAGTGGGAATTGAAACATAGCATTGGGTAGAAGCTGACTGGTCAATGAAAAACTGTCTGAGGGACGTTACTGTTGGGTTAATGTAGGTACCTCCACGAGATCGCTAAAAAAAGAGCATAGCATGATGAAAAAGACGCCAAACTTGACGAAAACAAAATTTTATCATCTAAATGTTTGTTATTATTAAGAGGAAAGGTCAAAGTATTTTTGGGGTATTTTTTTCCATTTTTTAATCGTTCCTAGCACGTCCGAAATTTTCGTTAAAAATCTAGTTTTTTTTTGAGTCAGCAAAATTGACCATTTTTTTTCCATTTTAAAAAAAACTGGAAATCTGACTTTGAAATTTTTTAAATATCAATTATCATTTTTTCAAAACTTATTTTAAGAAAATCAGAAATTATAATGTTTATTTAAAATATTTTGAACCAAACTTAACTTAGCTTTTGTGCCAAAAAGATGTAATTTGAAAATAAAACAAAGCAGGTCATAAACTTTCGCGTCTCTTGACATGTGATGAATGATATATTTACGAATTCCATGAGGCTAATTTGTTCTACGGAAGGAGAAAAGTGAAATAATTTACATTTAAGTGAACAAATTATTTACCCCGTTATTTTTAACGAAAACTTTCAGCGGTCTAATTTTTTTTTTTTGTACTTAGCTTTCACCTTTACGTTTATGATGCTTTATGGGAAATATATTGTAAAGAAATTAAAATAAAACTGTTAAGAGTGACATTAAATTTCATATTTCTTAAGAAAGGTATCTAATTAATTTATAGGTACCTTTCTTATGAAATTTTATCAGAATTGTACATAAAATACTATAATTTTATGTACATTTATTACATTCTACTGTTATTTATATTTGCATTCATTTTATTATTAATTTTGATATTTCATTTATGGAAAAATGTCATAACTGAGATTAATATAAAAATAAGATCATATAAATTTCATAAGATGATACTGATACTTGTGGTACCCTTCTCAGTTGAAATTGAAAAATCAAATTAACTTCTCCACACGTGTTTTTAAAAGTAAAAGGCCTTAACAGCGGAGAACAATGCTTAACTCAAATAACATAACTTAATTATATTCTGGTTGGTCTTCCGTATTTTATAATTACAGCTCGATTATAAGCACAAAATTACATTTCTTAATTACTGGGTATCTTCTGATTAGTCAAAATGATACAATTTACAACGCAGCTAAAAAAAGATTTATCTCATAAGGACACTTATGAAAGCCGATGGGGCTTTTAACTAATTTTATAATATCTTAACAACTTAAATGTAAAATGTATTATAATTAATGAAATAACAAATAATTGTATTAAAAATTCATTTTTCATTGAAAAAAAATTTTTTTGCTTTCAGAAAATATTGTCCATATTCATAAAAAAACAACTAAAAGCAAATAAAAGCATTTGAAATTAAATAATATCTTTGTTTTATTGAGTTTTGTATGTTACAATTCAGAGCTGATTTTCAGTTACTGCGTATCCAATTAAAAACAAAAAAAAAACATGATTTGCATTCCTCAAAGCCCTGTGCTTTTAATTATTGTAATCACTAAAACCGATGCGATCGAATTTCTAGCGTTTTCATAAAATTAGTTATGGGGGGTAATAAATATTTAAAAAAAATATTTCTACCATGACTTTCATAAAAAAAACATTTATAATAATTTCGATCATCTGTGAATAGTTCCTGAAAGTTTCATTAACATCCGATAATTATTTCTATTTTTGCACGATTTTTCAACTTAATGTGTGTCATACCAAAAAAACGTGCTAAAAATTGTCTATGTTATTTACTAGTTCCGCTGATACAAATAGAAAAAAGTTTTTTTTTAATCAAAATTTAGAATGTTCTAAAAAGAAGGAAATTTTTTAAAAAAATAATTAAAAAAAACTTTGGTCTTTCCTCTTAATAATAACATAAGGATTTAGACAATAAAATTTTGTTTTCGGCAAGGTTGGCGTCTTTTTCATCAAGCTATGCTCTTTTTTTAGCGATTTCGTGGAGGTACCTAGGTTAATGTTAGTGTTTTTCTGTTTTGTGATAAACTGGGCAATAAAACTGCTTCTCAAAAATGGTTTCTCGTCTCGGTGATGAATTTGAAAGATTAAAAACTTTTTTTTTCTTTTTTTTTTTTTCTTTCTTTTTTTTTTTTTTTTTTACAAAAAAAAAAAAAATTGCTTCTTGTAACATATTAACATCTCTTAACATGATTATTAGTATTATTTTTTTCTAGGTTGTATTTTTGGCATGGTAATCTTCAAGCCAAGGCCTGGCAATCATGCAACTGGAGTCCACAACTGGGTGGGGATTGGACATGTGGAGACTTGAATTACTAATAAATAATAACTACTGAGAACAAGGAACTTGTTAGTAATTAGTTAACTATCAACTATACATAACATTAGGAAGCAGCTTAGAATTATTGACTTATTTCCATAAATGCAAATGTACAAAGAAAGAGCAAAAATAACCTTCTCTACCATTAAAATAACTAAATGGATAAAAATCACTTTATTCGCCATAAATTAGACATTTTTAGATGATATTGCAGAAATGAGTTAATTTGTTTATGCTAATTCATTACAGAAAATATAAAATTGTATAATGCAATCAGAAAGCAATTTTATCATTTTATAAAATCATGTATCAACAAAGTCTGAAAACACTTTACAAAAAATGTGAATTTCAGAGAAACAATTTTGAAATTTACAAAATTTGTGATTTTTGTTACATGTACAATTTGTTTCACAGAAGATGAAGAAAATACTTATTTCGTTATGATGCAATAATAGATATTACCAGTATACATAGCTTTAATTAGAGCAGCAAGCTCTCTGTGATACACAAAACTGAAAAACAAAAAAACACGGAAATAGAAAACAAAATCACAGAAAATGGGATTTTTGTTAGTAAAAGAAATAAAATATTCCAGCAGTAAAACATAAATTTCCTGAGCTGGAATTCTACAGAATCATTATTTTGCATAAATTTGCAATACATGACGAAATCAGTCACTTATGCACAAGCGCTATGGCCTATATTGCTGTAACATGTCATTCTATAAATAACTGGGTATTTTCCAGTATTATGTAATTCATTGCCAAACCACTGGTTGCCACATGTGATATTAGCATATGAATAGCGTGGCACACACTGTCAAGGGTAGTAAGTAATAAAAAGTTGTTTGTTTAGTAATTAAATTAGATTTTTAAATGCCGGTTTGATTATCTTTCTCAATGAGTAAATGAAAATCTAACAAACTTGGTGCATGCACACTTTCGGCAAAATGAAGAGCTTGGAGAGTTAGCTTTCCATGATGATTTTATCATGATGGTGATAAATTATTTTGCAGTTTTTGTCAAAGCACTGTAGAATGGACTCTGAAGAACACGCTTGTGGATCATTAGAAATTGCTGAAGCATAAGAAATAAAGGGTGCCTATATAAGTAGGCTATATATTTGTATATTTTACTGTTTACACATAAGTCTCTTTTTCATGTTTTTACAATTTTGAAACAAAAACGGAAAATTGAAATTTTCCGTCGCAGAAGAACATGGAATTTGACATTTTAGAACATTGAGAACTTGCCACTCTAATTTTAATAATTAAAATCAATTTAGATTAACAAGAACATAAAATTAACATGATAATTTGGGAATTCCACACCCAAAAAATTTGTTCAAAGATAAAACATGCAAGTTCAAATAAAATAATTATACTTACTCAGTATCTCAAATAATAAACTTAAGATAATCCAGAGGTAAAAATTTCTTAATCCAATCCCAGCAACAAACTTTCATGTGATACCTGTTTGCCCCAAATCACTCACAGATCTCAACATTGTGTACAGGCCTGGGTTAAGGATCACCTTGATTTTTACCAAATAATTTGGATATAATTTTACTATGATCAGATTATGTCACTATAAAAGAGGCTCTTTAATATTGAGAAATACTGCTTAAGAGATTGTTTAACATGTAAAAAGAAAACAATCTTTTTAATATTTTGAGTTATTACAGTCATGCTTAATTTTTTTCTGTTCTCTCTTGCAGAGGATGTCTGAAAAATGTTTCAAAAAGTGTATAACAAAGCCGGGATCATCACTCGACAATTCAGAACAGGTAAATATATTTTTCATAAGTCTTTACCTTTTGAATTAAGATGATTGGACGCCTTGTATTACTGATGTGGTTAGCACAATGTTTTGGCTCATAAATTCTACAGCCTTGTTTAGATGTACAATCCATAAGGAGGTAAAAGGGCATACATTAGATTCAATCCTTGTGCCAGGTCATATAGATTTAGTGGAAAGTAAACTGGTGAGCATTAACTGAGCAGTACTAAAAAGACCAAGGTATAGACAATGGAATAAGAACAATCTGCCATAAATAAAGATTTGAAAAGCAATCATTAAAATGTGAAAAAAAGAAAAAAAGGTGATTTTTGGACTCTAGTTCTACATATGCATTGGACCCATTACATTAAAAAAGGTTTTATTTGCATTCAGAATGAGTAGAATTTTGTTAAAGGGTTCAGTTTGAAGTTCCCTAGATTGACAGGCATCTGAAGAAGGACAAAGGGTACAATGGTCGAAATAGGATAATAAGTCAAAATGTAAATCAGTTATCTTGTCTAGGATTTGAACCACATAATTAACCACTAGAGAGTGAGAAAATTGAAAGAGGCAGCAGATATTAGCTTGTTTAAGTTGGGCTTTTATAGATTTCATAAAAATGGTTTTCTGTACTCAGCAGGAAATGGGGGTAATGCTTTTGTAGATAAATTGGAATTGCTTGTTACATTGGGAAATGATATCGTCTCTGTCTTGTCTTGCTGGAATGAAACAAACTAGTTGGCTGCAGGGCCCCAAACTAATTTTTCTACCATCATCCCAGAACTATCCTGAAATACAACTGTCATCATCATGAAAAAATTAAGGTGTCCTGAAATCAAAACATTTTTTAACGTTATCATTTATAGTTGTTAGTAGCATAATAAAAACGCCATTAAAAGGTTTCAGAAATAAATAGAAAAAAAGTTTTAAAAATGAATAAATACAAAAACAAATTTTATTGTAATTTTTATGAAAAATCAGATCTTTGTTTTTGCTTAAGCATTTTGGTAAAAATCACTTTGAATAATTTTACAAGAAGATATTCTTAATTAACTTTCATGCTCAGTAAATTTTGTCAGGCTTGAAGATTTGTGCTTGATGAATTCATTTTCTATATAAAGAAAATGCATTCCAACTGTTCATAAAAAGTTTTATCAAAAAAAACATTTCATTATTTGCCTCACATCATGACTGAATTTTCTGTTTGATTTTTTTTTTTTTTTTTTTTTTTTAAATTCTCTCATATTTTTAAATTAGGTAATAATAATCAGTAAACAAAACACAGTTTTTAATGGTTCATTCAAGGCTTTTTAACCAAGAATTAACAGAAAGGATCTAATTTTCTTGCTTTGTTTATTAAAACAAAATTACTTCATGTTTATTCACACTTGGAAATAAAAAATACAAAGATCTAAATTTAACTCCTTCAACCTTCATTTTCTTTTCTGGTTTCATTCACCAGTTTAAAAAGAAACATTTAAGCTTTATTCATTTTTTTCGTGTGCATTCATATGCAATCTAATTATGCAATCTAATCACCACTGTGGTGATGCATAAGAATTTTTTTATATTTTAAGAAATTACTTTGTTTTGGAATGGATATAAAATATAATTTTCTGTGTTCATTTATGGTTTTCTTTAAATTCTCTCATATTTTCTATTTAGTTTATGATAGGCAGAAGACAATACATAAATGGCTCATTCCAGGTTTTTTAACCAAAAATAAACTGAAATGAAATACTTTCCTTGATTTTTTTTTTTTTTTTTTTTTTTTTTTTTTATTAAAGCAAAATTTAATTCCTACAATTAGATCCTAGTCTTTCACATTTAGTGATAAAAAATACAAAAATCTAAATTTAAGTCCTTCAACCTTTTAATTTTCATTCAGGTTTCATTCACCAGTTTAAAAAAAGTATTAAAGTTTTATTTTGTGTGTGTAATTTCTTAAAAGCCCATCACTATTGGTGAGAAGTAAGAATTCTTTTTCTTTTAATTTTAAGAAATCTGTTGCTTTTTTTTTTTTTAATAAATGTACTGGTCTTTTAATTAAAAAATATTGTAATGCCTAAGCATCATCACAAAAAACCTAAACAATCTAACATTCTATCATCCCCAGGAGCATGTTAATCTCAAGCCCTGGTTGGCATATTAGTTATCATTTTCTATTTGTCATCGTTTTCTCTAAAAGACATTCTTTTCTTTTCTTGAATGCTGAGTTTCTGGAGATCCACCTCCTTAGCAGCACATCCCCCATTTCACTAACAAAGTAGACAGTGGGTACACCCTAATTCTTGCGACAACATGTTGATGGAACTGAACCATTTTTGTTTTGATCCTGTATGCAAATGTATGGGTTCCCCTGAGGCCTTGTGCCATACTTCAGTTGTGCAGAAGTATGAATAAATGCAGTGGCCCTTTGCATCTTTTCATATAGGAATTGTACACTCAGGATGCACCAAGTAATTGATTTCAATAAAGATTGGCAAAAATTAATGAAACTCTCTGAATGTGCAAGGAACATAGCAAATAATTAGTAATTGATCCAAGATTGTGTGGTAGTTTTAATTCTGGTCATCTATGTGGCTAAAACTAGATAAGGATTTACAGGAAGTGATGAAATATTCCTAACAAAAATTTTTAGAAAATTAAGAAACAAGTACTACAAAGTCAAAGAGAGAATTATGAATGAATAAAAAGACAGGAAGCTGTAGAAAATTAGAATCTACATCTGAAATGGACATAATTCTTAGGTAGAATTAATTCCTGTCAAATTCAGCTCCGTGCACAGAGGTGGTAAATTTATCAGCTTATATTGTGAGTGCTTCATTTTGTTGCAGTAATTCGCTTTTGGCCATATTACATTGCAATACCAGTTCTTGTTTGATACCAAAGTTGAACCTGTTAAGTATCTTGATTGGTGACTGCTTGGGAATATCAGGTGTATTAAGTAGTTTAATAGATAACGGCTGGGAATGAGAAATTGGCAAACCAAATTAGAATTTCAGTTGTGTTTGTTACATTCACTGGTGTGCAAATACTCTTGGGAAAGGTATGTATCCATCTCTTCTGCCCCCAGCTTTGGGTTAAACAGCAAGACATACTGGCAACTAGTCTACTGCAGAAAGTAACGGCAACCTACTGCAGGAATTTTTCTGCCGAGTCAATCATGAATTGAAAAGACATGGTTAACCAAACATACATCACACATGGCTCCTAAGGTAATTTGTAAATTATATGATGTGTTCAGAATATTGTATCAGTTATGGATTTTATTATAAACATTTTTGCTGGATTTTTAGAGTTGGCACAGTAAAAATCCCTTTTGATGCAAAATTTCATTTGAGATGCCAAATTGGTTTCTGCTCATTAGCATGAAATTCAGGTTTAAAAATGCATCACTCTCCATCTCCAAACCACCAGGTTTGATGATAAGATAAACCCTCCTCCTATGCTTATTTTTGTCGTTTTGGTCACGTGGAAATTTACCTGAATCTTTTGTACTTTTAAAATGCCGAAAAATTTTTTTTTCATTGTCTTAGAAAATTTTTTTGCTAATATTAGCAAAAAAAGATTTTCTAAGACAATGAAAAAAAAATTTTTGGCATTTTCAAAGTATAAAAGATTCAGCAAATTTCTGCAAATTTAAAAATAAGACGAAAGATAAGTTTAAATTTTTTTTTTTTTTTTTTTTTTTTTTTTTTTAAATTTCAGTTAAAAATTTTTACTTGGTTTAAATTTTTTACTGAATTTGTCTGAGATCTTCAAGAATTCATCCAAAAGTGTAGCAAAAAGTAAAAAAGAATTGAAAGAAAGTATTTTCATTTGAGTGGTTTAAAATTAAGGAAAATTGTGGGGAGAAAAAAAAAATTGTACTTTACTGTAATTTTAAACTATTCAAATGAAAAGTATTGATTTATTTTTTCTTAGGCATTGTTAATGTGGTAATGTACACCAAAATTTAATGAACTTTGCTTTCTTTAATTTTTAATATTAATTTCAATTCATCCATTTTTTAAACATGTATACATATATTCATTGAAACATGTTTCATTGAATAATATTGACATGTGTATTTTTATAATAATCCTTTCTAGTTCTCTAATCACCTTCTCGACGTTAAGTTGAAATTAATCAAGGATGGTGCCATAGTTTTTTCTTATTAAATTACTTTCTATCTCCTCAGATCATCTTCAGATTTGTCCTGCAAAGACAAACTTATCATAATTGTGATTGTGATTTTTGAAAACCTGTGAACGTGCTCTGTTTATAATTATTTTAAATCTATCAGTTGTAGCTATGGTGTTTTTGCGAAACAAGCGTCCCAATATTAGAAATGGTAGAAATACAAAATGGCATTAAAAGTTAGTTAAATGTACTTCAAAACGTTGCTGCTGCATCGTAATAAATTTTGTTGAGTTTTGGTTGTTTTTGATGTAGAGGGCCTCAAGAATTTGAAGTTTTTGTTTATTATTTTCGTGGTGCAGTATATTAGTGTTGTCAACAAGTATTTTCCTGTATTGTGAAAGATGGACAGGAATGTTTTTAAATGTTGTGCAATATTGCACAACATTTAAAAACGCATTCCTTATTCTAATAACAGAAAGCACTAAAAAAAAAAAAAATGGCTACAATAAAAAAAAAAAGTCAAATGATTTAAGAAAAAGAAAAAAATTAAATGAACTTGTTTAATGCAACCAAATATAGCAATACTGTGACATTTATATTAAAATACTAAAGTATCTTTGTAAATAGTCGCTAGATATAGTAAATAATGGACTCTTTACACTATGTACTTTGTTCAGACTCTTGTCCTTATGACATTTCGGTCATTGTATGCTCTGGCCTTCTTCGGGTGATATACGTTGAAATTTCAAATCAAACCCTTTATTTCGTCCACCAGGGTAGATTGTTCTAAATCAACTTGGTTTTTCTGGATATTCAGTTTCAGTTACTTCCCTTTAGTAACTCAACTCTCCAAGTTTTTGTTCATTTCTGCTGTGGTATTGAACTGACAACTCTTTGTTACTGGATTACTTCAACCAATGCTTTTATCCTGAGCCATGTGTCCTTGGGGACATCAGTGAATTCATTTTTGGGACTTATAAATGTAATGTCTCAGTAATCATTTTTTTTACTATAGCTCATATTACAATTTGTTGTTGTTGTTGTTTTTCTCTAGCACTCTATTACTGGTTCTCATATTGTATTCATATCTATGCTTGGCTGGCTTAGGAGATTTTTGTGGCTTAGCATATTCGCTGATTCCTTAAGTTTTTGTATTTTCCTGTCTATTATTTCAACCTCATTCTACAGAGGGTAGTGATCTCCCTTTTGCCTCATTTACCATCCATTTTTTTAATAATGTAAATAGTTACAATACCTCATTTCAGAAATATAGACAGAAATAATGGCCTGTCCATGAGTTATCAGTTTAAAAATTTATAGTTTTTTTGTCCAAGGTAGGAAATAAGACCCACAGGTCACTAAATGCTTCTAAAAACTGGTTTAATAATTGCTAGAGAAATCATTAATTTCTGTTGGAACATTAAGCACAGAAACTAGTCTGTCACCTGAACATGTTGGACAATCATGGTTCAGTTTGATGAAACTTTCATGGAAGGAAAATAACAAATAATTAAGTAGCAGTTAATCCAGGATACTATGTGTATATTTTAATTTCATGTAGTCAGAGAAATTCAAGTATCTCATTTCATGAATGGGTGCATACAGATACATGACCACTTTAGAAGTATCTTGTAACCTGTGTGTCTAAATTAGATCAGTATTTACAGGAAGTGATGAAATATTCCAAACAGAAACTTTACCTTCATCTCATTCAGTGACAATCATGTATATCTAATTTTGTAGCATTTTCCCTTTGCCTCTCTGCTTTGAAGTGCTGAGCATATATTGCATATTGGAGTGTTGCATTCGCCCTTCTATCCATAATACCAATGCATTGGATATTCTTAGATGAGAATTGAAATATTGTCCGCTCCTACAATAGCCGACTGTATTAAAGCTGGTTTGTGAATTTTGTGATGATGTAACTAAGTGTTAAATCTCTGAGCCAATTTGTACAGATTTAGATTTCATAGAAACCAATATCTGGACAGTATTAAAAAGAACAAGACGAGATATTCCTAGATTTAGGCAGCAGAGTGAGAAAAATCTCATTCTATAGATTTAATAAAGGGTTCAGTTTGAAATTCTATGAGGGTTACCAGGAATGGCAGACATTTGAAGAAGGCTGAAATACAAAATGGCCAAAAACAGTGACAATAACAACAAAGATGAAGAAATTAGTCTGATTATAAATACTGAGAAAAGAGTTAATTCTGGCTATTAAAATTCATTTGCTTCAACTCTCTGTTCTTGGGAAAACAATGAATCACTTTCTTTTTTTCTTTTCTTTATGATAAATGCCACATTAAATCTCTTAAAGAGCATAGTGTGTATAATGTTATCATAAACCATTGCTTGTCCACTGTAGAATAAAGATCATTCTCAAATCCTTCCAGCAAATGCCTCTTTCATTTTGCCATCAATCTGGTCTTTTCCTATGTTTACTACTTATTGTACACCACTTAAGCCACCTTCTGCTCCATCTGTTATCTTCTCACTATGCATCTCATCCACCTCATTTTGTTGTTTAATCATTTTATAATATCTCTTCTTTGAATTGTGTTGACATCTTTCTATTTGAGCATTTTACCTTCCATTGGTCGTCGTGCATTTTTCAGTTTCTTTGCTACTCTTGGGCTAATTCCATGACAGATTTTCAGAGGTGCTCCATTGTTTAGTTCCACCAGTTCAGACCTTTGCAGATAAGACCTGACATACTACATACACAGGCTTACAGTTAAAACATATTGAAAAAACCAGCTCTCCTTCGATCACCAGTTAAGCAAAACCAAGCTCAGTCAATACTTAGATAGGAGAGAACACTTTGGAATACTGGCTACTATAAGAAACCTGCTATAATCTGAAATATTTTTTGGCTTTAAACTTAAACACTCTTTAGACTTCTTCAGTCACCAAGGAAATCACTTGTCCTGCCATTACAGTTGACTCCAATTGCCAAATAATAGGATATTTAAATTTCATAATTGTGTTGTCACATCCTGCTATAGCAACAGCAAAAATCTTGACTTAAATCAAGATTACTGTAGTTTGTATTTGAAGAGCCACAATATATATAGTTGAAGAAGAATAATGTAGAGTGTTAACGGTTAAATAACCCATAATGGGCTGATAAACCATAAAGAAATCAAATCAAACTACATCCATAGTTGAATCACTCTCTTTCACTTCATATTCCAATTATAGAGGGAATTCCACTAACAGCCCCCCCTACCCCAGAACTGCTCTTTTGCAGAACAAATGTGGATGCTTCCCTGAACACTACAATCATTATCTATCCTATTTCATTCATATCACCCATCTCTTTCAGCAGTTTTCTACCTTTGGTGGCTCTTGAGCCTTGTACTGGATGAACTTTAGTAAACAAAAAATAAAAATAATTCATCGCTGGGAATGAACATTTATTAACATGTTATTTTTTATGCATATCTGCAAGGTTTTTTTCATTATTTTGCTATTTTAATTAAATACTTTCTACCCTATTACAGATCATTTTATTTAGTTTTCATGGTTTTTCTTTAATATTACCATCTGGCCTAAGTGTATGTACTCCTGGACTACTTTCAGTTCTTCATCCTTAATCATTGCTTCAATCATTTGTTTTTTCGTCACTCATTTTTAAACTAGCAATCAAACTTTTCCTATTTAGGTCATTTTACATTTATTGTAATTCATCCATTGATTCAGATAAGAGTAAAAAAAACAAGTAGATGGCTTAAACATTCTCTCCTGTTTATTCTCCAGAAGATATTTTTGAAGTTTGTGGCAAATACGTTAGGTGAAATTGTGTCCCTCACTTCTTTTCTGATCTTTATTTTTTTGATTTCTTTGTGCCATTGACTTATTGCAATACTCTTATGTGTAATCATAAGTTTTAAATACTTTTCTTAATTTGTGTTCATGAGTCTAAAAAAAAACCCAAGAAACTGTTGCATGTTAATTTTAATTATTTTTGCATGAGCTATGAACTTAGGCATACCATATGAAAATCTCCCAAGGTATGTGTAAATTCATTAATTTCATCAAATTTGCATTATTCCAGTGAGGTTTTTTTTTTTTTTTTTTAATCAGTGGTTTTATTCTTTGTAGATGATCTTTTGTTGAGTAGCCACTTGTAAAACTTGCCTAGTTACATGGCTGGCTTTCGCATAGTATTTATATCTATTAACCTATCTTTGAGCACTTTTTAGAATTTGATCACTGGTTTACACAGATAAGAGAGATTTAGTTCTAAATTTGACTGACCTATTACATTTCATTGGTTAAAAGCAATTTACTTATATTGTTTAACTTTGGATGAGAATACAATGGATCTCTACCCTATTGAACATTAATTTGACTTCTTAAAAAGGAAAGAAATGCATCCAAAGAATATATTTATAGTCATAAGAAATGAATATAGGTTTGTGGTGCTTAATTATGTAATTTTATTTCACACATGACTGAGCTTTGAGATATATATATATATATATATATATATATATATATATATATATATATATGTGTACATATATACACACACACACACAAGTATAACAGCAAAATTGTTCAATTGTTAGATTATGCTCTGAGCCATTGTATTTTAGAAATGATTACTTACTGGAATTCTCCAAGGTTGGACTTTACTTTGAACAATAAGAATGTATCATTACTCTCCAAGCCTAACAGAAGAATCGTGACGAAATCAATCATAAATGAAAATGACATGTACATCAGTACTTAATCATAGCTAAGGATCGGAAGCTCATGAAAGAGTGGAATAAAATTTTTTATATATATATATATATATATATATATATATATATATATATATTCCAGGATCATTTCCAAGATAATCTTCGCCCTGTCTAACTTTTTTTTATTTCGGAGTAACAAGGTGCTTCACAGGTTTCATCTACAATTTCATTTTCAAGCCTATGTATATTTGGTTATCCCAATGGAACTTCAGATTTCAGTTCCATTTTCTTTTTTCTGTTAAAGCATTTTCCAAATATTTAAATTTTTGTACTTGTTTGATTTTAGGATCTCTGTAGAAACAGCAAAAAAGATATATGCCATTTATGGAGATGGTGCCATAGCAAAGAGTACTATTTATAAGTGGCTTGCTAGGTTCCAAAGTGAACATTCAAGCAGGCTTGCCGTTGTTGACAAAATTGTACAATAATCAGTTATAGGACATTTCAGTAAAACTCCACATATATGAATGTTAAAAGGTATTTAACAACATTTTCATGTGTGAATTCATATGATCTTTGGGTGCCTCACAATTTAACATAAAAACTTTCATGAACTGCATTTCCATCTGCAGTTCTCAGCTCAAATACAAAAAAAATAACAAACTATTTTTTTTTTTTTTTTTCTTTTAAAGAACGCTCTCAGACAGTGAAAAGTGGGTTGTTTAAAACAATGTGAAATGAAAAGTTTTTATTGAAAACTAATGAACCACTGTTAACTACTCAATAAACTGGTCTTGCTATGCATTGTATTATGAATGCCTTCCATAAAGTCAAACAAAGTCAGTTGAGTATATTTCCCAGTTAGGCCAATTAAAGACAGCAGTCAATGAAGAGTTTCTGGAATTGACTAATTGGTAGGGTGTCATCTTCTATCGAGACAACGCCAGACCATGTGTCTCTTTGCAGACCCAGCAGAAATTAGCACAGTTGGGGTGGGGTGTCCTATTATGCCTACTGTACTCGCCTAAACTTACACTTTCAGATTACACCACTTAATTTTATCCCTACAAAACTCCTTTTAATAAGGACTTGGATTCTTTAGAAGTGTTTGTGTGTTGGGTGGGGGTCACTTTAGACTAGTTTAGACTAGTTTGTCACCCAGAAATACATCACTTCTTGTAATACAGGAATAAAGTGTCGCTGCCAACAATTGGGTTTAAACACGGATCACCAGAGCAAGCACAGTCGACCTCATCTTGGAATAATTAGATCATGTGATGGGTAAAAGAAAAAAAGGGGTATTACAAAACTTCTAAAAGATTGAAATCCTGAAGCTGCCTGAAAGATGCTGAGATGTACAGCAACAGAATAGCACCTGTGCTTTTAATAAATCTATATACATATGTATAAATATTGTCTTTGAAATTCATATGCAGAGTGCAATGCATAAACTACCATTTTACATTTTTAATTTTGTGCATTCTTGTTGATTTTTATCAACTGCACAGTATAGTAGGGTCAGTTGAGCACCGTCTGTGAGAAAAGGAGCACCATGACACAATTCACTTTGCCAGAAATTTGGAAACAGCATGCTGTACTGCTTGGCATTCATGCTGGAATCTCCAATACAAACATTTCAGAGGATTTGGAAAGTGTTGGATGGGTTTAATGGTGATTATGAAGGTACAGCAGCTCAGAAAACTCACTCTGATCATTCTAATAACAAAGGAACTCCCAGATTTTGTTGGTGAGGACCTCAGACTTAACACGGAGGATTATATCAAATGCCTTGAGGAGGTAGTGTTACCCTAGGCCAATAGGGTGGCTGCTGGAAGACCCTATGTCTGGCAACAGGACTCTGCACTATGCCAAACAAGCAGGAGAACCCAATCATGGCTATCAGACAATTTCATGCGACCACATCTGGCCACCTAATTTCCCAGGCTGCAACCCCCTTGATTATTATGTGTTGGGGTACAGTTGAGCAGGAGACCAACAAAACTCCTTGTAAGACCAAAGATGAACTGATGGCAAGGATTATGGCAGCATAATTCTGAAGTTGTCTGGAGGCTGTGATTGAAGCCAATGGTGATTTTTTTTTTTTTTTTTTTTTTTTTGAATAAATTTACTCTTTAGTATTTCAAGAAATTTTTGTGTAATTTTGGTAAATATATTTGTTAAAACGAGATGTCGGTGTTATTTTCATTTTTGTATATTTTAGATGACAATGTACCCATTGCATTGTGTGTGTGTGTGTATATATATATATATATATATATATATATATATATAAAATGCTCAAGCACTAATATTCCATGGTTATAATTTATTACATTTGGATCGTGATTACGATTCCAATGTAATAAATTATAACCATGGAATATTAGTGTTTGAGCCTCTTATATTATATTCTTACTCTGTCCTGGACATTGAGTTCTACCTGGATTCTATACTCTTGGAAAATATATATATATATATATATATATATATATATATATATATATATATATATAAAATGTAGTTGTAAATTGTGCTATATTTATGGGTTAATATCCCTATCAGGGATAGTGCCTGTTTCATGCTTGAATGCAGTCTTCAGGCCTGAAGATTGCGTTTAAGCATGAAACACTGTTGCCACTAGTTGTTGACCTCTGTCAACTCATATATATCTTTAAAGAATTGATTTATCTTAATCCAACAATTTTATTACTTTGAATGTTATTAGTAATCACGTTTGGAATGGGCACCCCATTTTTATTTGTCTATATTACACCTATTAGCCTATCCATACGAGAAATGTTAAAGAAAATGTACTCTTTGGCAAAGATTGAACCTGCATCCTCCTTTGTGCTAATGCCCTTTCCTTAAAAAAGGGAAAAAAGAACCTTGCTGAACAGTGATGCTCTCTGCACCTGAGGAGTAAAGCACACAAGATGAAATTATGGTTTCTCCTACAAAGGCTCACACATGTACGATCCTTATTAGAGAGGGCATGTTTTTCTTGAGATTTCTCTCATGTGCATGCCATAATAAACACTGTTTAAAACAAAAGTAGGGTATTTAATTCAAATACCACTATATGCAATATCCACTATAATAATGGTTGAAGTTTTTATATCCAGGGTACTCAGTAGAAAAAGTTCAGAAAGACATGCGACAACAATGAAAACTGGTGATGACTGATGTGACTGAAAAATTCAGGAAGAATTTCTGCATATTTCGTCAATTGCCACATCGGATGTTCTTCTTTGAAAAGTATGGTAACTTGATGCTCAAAATCAGTGAGTTGTTTAACCATACAAGGAGGGTCAAATGGAAAACAAAAATTGTCTGCAAATAACCTTTAAATGACGAGTCACAACATCGAGCAGTAATTAATCAATCATAAAAGAACCAGTCAGAGTTAAGTAATTACACGAGCCTCGAATGATTATTCAAGGCCATGGATATTCAAGAAACTTATTTACGGTCTATTATTCCTGAAATATGAAACAGTGATAATAAATTTGCCACTTTTTACTGGGCCCGTTTTATATATATATATATATATATATATATATATGTCTTAAGATGTGCTGTATTTACGGGATAAAGTGCTCAGTATCAGAGATATAGAGTGTGTAAATATATATATATATATATATATATATATATATATATATATATATATATATATATATATATATAAGGAGGAGGAAAAGTTCTTGGTTTAGCCAGGAGGAATTAAAAAGAAATCTTATGTATGTTTGCTCATATTTTGGGGAGTCAGTCAGTTTGTGAACTTTTCTGCACCCTCTTTGCATGAGATCATGTGTATGATTTTTTTTTTTTTTTTTTTTTTTTTTCAGTCTTTTATTTATTTGTATATTTTTTTAATTCCAGAAATGTATAGCAATGTGTATGGACAGATACATGGATTCCTGGAATTTGGTCTCCCGAGTTTACAGCTCTCGACTAAGTAAGGAACGTTCCAAGCTAAATTAATGAATATAAGTGCAGCAGTAGTGCCAACAGGATTCTGGCATTGCTTGTCTGCTAACTAGAAAGCCCCCCCTCTCTCCTCAAAACTTCTCATCCAGCAGGAAGTCCCATACTTCCCCTCTTCTAGGTTTGTGGTGGGGGGGGCAGGGTTGATGATTGGTTGCTGCTGTATTCAAAGACAACCTTGTTGTGCATTTGGTTTAGCTTGGTTGCTGTAGAGAAAAATTCTAAACTTGAAGATTGATGGCACCAGGACATTCTGGCTCAGAAAAAAAAAAAAAAAAAAAAATCATCTCTTGTCTCTGGATAAGAGGATTTTATCTTACCCTTAGCACCAACAATGAGTATTGGATTAAAAAAAAAAAAAAAAAAACATCATCTGTTGCCTAAGGGGATCTTACCTCATCCTTGGTACCAACAATAAGTGTTGGTTTGTGGGGGGGGGGGATGGGATAGTTTAAAAAAAAAAAGTTAATGATTAATTTCCCCCCCCCCTGCCCCGCCCCCAAAAAAGTAGAAAAATATAAAAATAAACTTTGAACAATAACCAACTAAGAGACATATTTTTTGTTTTAAGGTGACTAATTCTTTTGTAAAAGTTTTTATTTCCAAAATGAAGCATTATATACAGACATTAAACGTTATTTCTGTTGACGGTTCAAATACAAGTTTTTTTTTGTTTTTTTTGTTTCTTTTCTCTCTCTCTCTCTTCATCTTTGCTTTTGTTATGACATTTTCAGCCAATACATTCTTGGGACTTTCTGTAGTGTATATTGCGTCTGCTGGTCAGTTGATGGCACTTCAATTTTGTTTCTTCTTGTCCTCAGTGTGAACAACAATGCTTAATAAGTTTACTGAATCAATCGTCAAAGACTTGTGCTTTGAGAACTCAAAGAAAAATTACAGAACTCCCCCCCTCCTCTGTATTAGCTTCACATTAATTTTTTATATAAGGCTGGTGATACAAGAATAATTTAAAGGAATAATGCTTCATCTTGAAACTTTAGGCAACACTAGGAAGAAGGATGAATATATCTGTCAAAATGTTACGACTAAAACAATTCTGCTGTATGGGGTTATGCATTATTATGTATGAACACTTTGACACTGATCAAAATGTTTGTCATTTCCATCAAAGCAATGTTTAAATTTCTCAAACTGCTAGCAGTAGATGATGTCTTTATAACTCTGGTAACACCTCAGGGTGGACCACACTAATACAATTCTATTAAATACTAAATATTTTGTATGTTTGATTGAAGTCTATTTTTAATTGTGCATTAGACTGTTCACTTTCATGAAGCCACTGTCTGCATCATTTCATATTCTTGTAAAGTACCTATTATTTTTAATCACTAGTCAATAATAAGTCTCAATGTGGAATGTACAGATACGCATTCTTGTTTAATGATTGGCTTCTGCCAAAACAAAGTATGATGAAAATTACATCTGGCAACAAGGCCCCTGATTGGGAGACTGGAGATTTTGTGGAGCATGGAACCACTTCTTCATTGCTTTTGTTCCCAGGTCTGCCCTGACCCAAGGTGATAGCACCTGTTAGGCCCCCAGAAAAAATAATGAACCCTCTCCACCACACCAACCAAAGACAAAAAGCTATGAAAATATAAAAATGCTATCAATACATTTTTATCTAAAAAAAAAAAGAAAAAAAAAAAAAAAAGACCAACAATACATTTTTAAAGCAAAATAACCAGCAATACATTTTATTTGTAGTTAAAGGCATACAACTGTGTTCAAAATATATTTAGTTGAAGTCATAACATTGTGTTCAGATTACTTAGATTTAGGCATTGAATAACCCATGTAGATGTTGATATGCCACTAAACAAAACGACCAACAGGAAAGAACACTTACATAACATTAATCTGTATAGTATTCAACAATTTCTTAATCAAACTGTATTCGAAAATATAACTTCAACAAAACTACTTATATTATTATCCTCATCGCCATATTCACAACATTTTGGCTGTTGTACACTCCGGCCTTTTTCAAGTGATTGGAATTTTTGAACTGAACCCTTTATTTCATTCACCAGGGGTATATTGTTCAAGCTTCATGGGTCATGCCTCTTCCAGATGTCTCGGTTATTTCCCTTTAACTCAACTCTCCAAGTTTTTGGTTCACCACTGCTGTGACCTGGTATTGAACTTACAACTCTTTGGGTCTAGTGAATGGATCTAACCAACGTCTTTATCCACTGGGCCATGTATGCTTTAGGTGAACCAAAATTTGAAGAGTTAAGTTAAAGGGAAATAACAGATCCGGAAGAGGCATGGCATGTGGAACTAGAACAATCTACCCCGGTGGATGATATAAAGGGTTTGGTTTGAAATTCCAATCACCTGAAGAAGGCCAGAGCATACAACGGCTGAAACAAGAATATGGCAATGAAGATGAGGATAATGTAAGTAATCATAATACCTCATCTCAGAGAAATAGGCAGATATTCAACAAAACTCTAACATAAAACATATATCACAGCCTCTAGTGATCATGTCTACAAAAATATGTATATGTGCAAAAGTTGAGTATCATCTACGATGTGTTCAATTGTGAAAGCAAAATAACATGTATCCTATTTTTATTACTTCTAAGCTCCCAAGAAAATTAAATTTCAGCAGTAGATGACCCATGAAGAGTTGATGTGCCATTAAATCAGTTGAAACATTAGGGGCCCTTTGTCAAAGTATTAGACTCCTTTCCAAGTTGCTGCAGGTGACCATGAATGACTGAATGGCTTCAGTTTTTGAAGCAATTGTTTACCTGTAACGGAACTGTTTCTACCAAACTTAAAATGGAAACTTGTCATTGTTAAATTCAACTGGGCAATCTGCTCATGCCGCATCTCTTGGCATCAACTTATCAACCCATTTTTAGTAAATTCTTTCATTTAAAAGAGTCTCTCTTAAATCCTATGAACATTTCGGGTTGTTTCTACAGTACTATTGCCTTTTTGAAGCTCAGAGCGTTCTATGCCTTATCTGTTCCGTAGACATGTCCATGGGGATGGGTGGGGATCAAGTTAATAATTGTCTTTCTTATTCATTGGAAATGGTAATAACATGTACATATCTTTTAGGCATATTTAGAAAATATTCAGTTCATTACTATAAGATTTTTGGTTGTTTGGATGATTTAATAAATAATAAAAAGTGTCAAAGACTTTCTTTGGCCATTGGTTGAATGAATTTAATTTGATGTTCTTGTTTCTTGTGAATCTGCTTTGGACAGTGATTTTTTCTCTTTTTGATTTTTTTTTGTGTGATAAAAAGAGATCACTGTTGTTGCCAAGTGGCTAGACATGCATATACTTATATTTTTTTTGCATGAACTATGAACTTATGCATAACCATAAAATAATTTGCCAAGGCTTTAGATTTGCATATAGCATGCAAAAGTTCATAGCCCATACAGATTTAATAAAATTAATAAACTTTTATTTATTTATTAAGATTTGCATCAACTATGAAATTATACAAAACTAGAAGAAAATTTGTCAAGGAGCTAGATTCTACACATCTCTTTTTGAAAGAGGAATGACAAAATAAATGGTCTTGTATCATATGCATTAAAAAGAGAGAAAGAAAATCCTCAGGAGCCCAATATGATTGGTAGTCCAATCAAAATAATGGCCTTGTGTCATATGTATTGGAAGGGGAGTTGGGAAGCTGCAACCCAGTCTTTCCCTCATTGGTGGGCCAATCAAAATCATATTGCATCTATCCACCTTCAGTGGAAAATTATACATGTTCCGGAATCTCACACTCATTATACCTGATTATCACAGGTGTCATTGTCATCTCCATTTGACAGTATGTCATATCCCTGATCAAAACAAACCTGACCTTTTAAAGATTTACTTTGTGTCACTCATTTCAACTAACAATTCGTTTATCAAATGAAAACAATACTTAAGTTAAACAGACCTAAGACTGTATCTATCATCAACTATGAACTTATACATAACTATAAGAAAATTTGTTTAAGGGGCTAAATTCTGCACATCTTTTTCGAAAGAGAAACTGAAAGAGGAATGACAAAATAAAGTTAAAATGAATCTTATCGAGAAGCAATAATGAAAGAAAAGGAGCAATGGAATTTAAAACCCTTAAATAAAAATAATTATTGACGAAGGCAGTTGATCAGGGAAGTTCAGAAAACAGGTCTTTAACTGATTGAGGCACCACAGTCATCCGGCAGAGTGAGTGTTCTACTTGCAGTGAGACCAGTTTGATCTTTTTTCTACTCTTTTGACAACTGCTTTTATGGAGATGCAAACCCCAAATGCAGTGCTATGATTGGCTAACCAATAATAATGCTTGGCCAATGGTATTGGCTAACCAATAATAATGTTTGACCAATGGTCTTGTCATACATCTCAAAGAGGAGGAAGAAAAGCCACCAAAAACCCAACATGATTGTTGGTCCAATCAAAATAATGGCCCTGTATCATAAGTATCAGAGGTGGAGACGAGAAGCTCCATTCCAGCCCTTCTCTCATTGATGAGCCAATCAAAATTGTGGTCTTGTCTCACCTTCAATGGAACATTTTCCATGTTCTGGAATCTTACCTTCGTTTTACCTTATCACAGGTGTCATCATCACCTTTATCTGAAAGTACGAAATGACTGATCAAACCTAACCTATAATAAACCTCATTTCAATAAACAATTCCTTTATAAAATGAATACAACACTTAGGTACAGCCTTACATCTGTTCAACTTAACGACCAATACCACCCAAGCTTACAATTTCACCTCTCACACTATACTCTATAAGTGACACAATCCAGAAAATTTGTGGTATCACATTGTTTTTACATGAAAAATATTTTTCTTTAGAAATAAAAATTAGATCGCCAGTCAATCTTTGACACCAGTCACCAGTGTAATATCTACTTGTTTGCAAAGCAATCAAAATCATGTCGTCATTCAAGAAAGAAAAAAAAAATACTTGTCTTTGATTAAATGATTGTAATTGTGTAATTATCCAATCTTTATATTTTTGCAAAATATAATTCTAAATTAACAGGTATTTTTAAAAAAAATAATTCTGAATTAACATGTACTAAAAAAATTCAAACTGGCTACAGATTAAAAGAATGTACTCGTTTGATTTTAACCTCAGTTTTAATAGTGCTGCCTAAGAAAGCAGGTACAGAAGTTTAAATATTTGGGAATCGTTTTCATAGAGGATGGAAAATGTGACACTGAAATATGAAGGATAAAAATACCTTCCAAAAGTTAAGCTAAGTACTAAGAAACTGGAAAATTTTATTAGAAACAAAGAATGCAAACTTATGAATTGTATGGCATTAAATGTGGGACAAACTCACAGATGAAGAAAAAACTACAGGCAACAGAAATATGGTTCTACAGGTTTGGTTTCTGCTTAACTGCCCATCAACAACTATAGAGTTACTCAAGACCAGATAAAGGTTTTGTATTGTGATTGTTAAGGGTATAGTTTGATGTTATATGTTGATCTATGGTGGTTTTGTGTATGAGTTAGTCAGATAAAGTCTTTTTAATGTTATTACGGAAGGATGCTGAGAATTCCATGGGTGGAGCAGGTAAGCAAAGAAGAAATTTTTAACGAAAATTATTGGGATGCATAATAAAGAAGGTGGGCTTAGAGAATTTAACACTCACAGGACAAATCAAAGGCAAAAAGGACAGAGGGTCACCTACCTGACCAACTTTTGTGAAAGAAAATGTTACAAAGAGATAGGAAGTTGTGAAGAGTCATGATCGCCAACGTCCTGAAGGGCTACAGCACATGAAAATTCCTGGCAGAAATCTTATTTGAACCAGCATGCTTATTTTGTAAGCTAAAAAAAAATCCCTTCAATATGGCTGTGCTTGATTTGATACAGGATTACAGACAATAGTTACCTCCCTTGAAATTGAAACATTAATTATTTGCCAAATTTGGTAGCAGGTAAGAATTACCCTTCTATGAACATTTATTTAGATTGATTTTGTTTTTACAGTTTATCAACCTTTTGCAGGTTATTTAAAGCCAGAAAATACTCAGTGCATAAGTTGTCATATGTCAAACGCCATGGAACGACAAGTTTTCAGTCCAATCAATATATTAGAAACCATTTGGTCTGATTCTAGAAGTGGGTCCACTGACAACTTTTTGGCACACCCATATATATAATTTTTTATATATAAGTACACATACACAACATATATTTTATTTTTGTTACTTTTTATTAAAAATAAAAATGTATCTTCAAATATTCCAACTTTAAAACTACTTCAAAGATTTCATAAAATTCAAATAAAAACAAGTAAATTTAACAAAAGCAGTGCAGTGAAAATGTAACAGAAAACAATTTTTTTTTTTTTTTTTTTTTTTTTTTTGTTTCTTGTCAGCATCATTCAAGTTAGTATTTTGTTTGACTTATGTCATTCTTTAAAATTTCTTTGTTGCTTACTCGCTCCACCCATAGTATTCTCAGTATCCTTCTCCAGTAACATTAATGGTATGAAAGAGAAACCCTGTCAGTACATAGACTTCATAAATTTAAGCATAATACTAAATTGGCTGTTAGGTCTCATCATTTTTTTATTGAAATTGTTACATGTAACGGTAAGTTCTATTTTAAGTTTCTTCTCTTCATTTCTTGACTGTGGAACTCTATTCTGGCTTCTTGCTTTTTTGTCAATTATGATCTTCGAAAATTTAGATGTGATATTAATTGACATCTGTTTTGAATCCTGTTCTTTCATTGTTTTTTTCCTCACTGTCTTAATTGTTTTCTTTCACTCTCAGTATCACCTTGCTTAAGGTGAAATGATTTTTTTTATTTTTTCTTCTATGTACTGCGTCCCTTCAGGACATTGGTGACCATGGCTCTCCACAATTCTCTTTTCTGTCCTTTTTTGTCTTTTCACTATCTCTCCTAAAACCTATTCTGCCAACCAGTTACACAAGCTTCTCTTACACACACACACATATATATATATATATACACACTATGAAAATAATAAAAAAAAAAAATTGTCTTTCATTAAGAATGAAACATTAAACAAATATTGCTGACATATCAAGTACCTTTATATAAACAATTGTTATCAACACCTACCTATTTTGTGTTTTATTCCCTACTTGTGTACCCATGCAATCCAAAATGATGACAGTTGTTGTTAGAAAGTTTTAATATTGAGATGTCTTGAAATTCAATAAAGTGGAGATAAAGTATTAACAACTAAGATAGAAGTCAGGGAAACATTTAATTAATCCTTTTCCTTATATATATATATATATATATATATATATATATATATATATATATATATATATATATATATATATATATATATATATATATATATAAATTTTATAGATGTTCAACGATTCAGTGATTATTCTAGTATTAAATAAATTGCTTTTTTGCTCAATATCTTTTCATATTAAAATTTCATGATTAATATCACAGTGAAATGGAAATACATTTTTGGAAGAAAAAGATTAGCAAAAAAAAAACCCAAAAAAAACAATTTCAATACCAATTTGAAACATGACGATCACTTAATAGACAAAGATATCTGAGTTCCTCACATGAACGGCTTGAACAAATAAGACTGCAATCTAAGGAATGTAGGAGTAAAGGAACTGATTACGAAACCTGTCATTTTGCTTGGGAAGCAATTGTCTAAATGCAAATAAATATTTTATTTGCCTTAACATGATTAAGGGAAGTAATCAGTCATGAATTTCTAACTTAAGTTGATTTACCTCCCTTGCCGCTACAAATAGTGGAGGAAATTATATATAAGGCCTTCCCTGACGATCCGCTTAGGTGAAACCGTGGTAGGTTTGTCTGGCTCTCTAGGTTTAGCTAGGTCTGTTCTACTCATTATATTGAGCACATTATTTAGTTGTTTTGGGTACTCGCATCTTTGAGCCTTGAACTCGTATGCTGATCGATTATTTTCGGTTAACGGACATGTTCTTGGTTCTTTCTTTCTTTTTCCCTTTGGTATTGGCTTGTTTATTTGCAAATCAATATACCGAAGGTTTTACGAGCGAGTATAGTTTCTTATACTCATAAGATTTCTATTAAGTGTGTGTGTGTGTGTGTGATATATATATATATATATATATATATATAATTCTTTATTTAAAAAAAATTTATAACATAAATGTGTTATAAAATCACTACAAAAATAGCCATTTTGTTTCAACACTCTCAGTGTCTTATCAATATATATATATTATATTATTTATATATATAATTATTTATTTAAAGATATATCCAAAACATGACACATAGCAAAGTCTCATGTTTCAAAAACAAGAGCGAAAACTTCAATATAATTATTTAAATTAAATTGAGTTAAAGTAAGCTCTGTTCCATCTTCAAGCGAAACTTTTTTTTTTTTTGGAATATATATATATATATATATATAAATTAATTGATTTAATTAATGGTTTATAACATTCAACCACCTGAAAAAAATTTTAAATCAATTAATTTATAATATTAATGCTCTGTAAATTTACATTGAGCACTATTTTGTAAAAATAAAAATAATTATAAGTATCGGATTTTATATCTTACTGTTCTTTCTATTTTTATTTATTTATTTATATATAATATATATATATATATATATATATATATATATATATATATATTATATTATATATATATATATATTATATATATATATATATATATATATATATATCTATATATATATTATATATATAAATATATATATATTTATATATATATTATATATATATATATATATATATATATATATATGTATATATTATATATTATATATAATATATATATTATATATATATTATATATTATATATATATATATATATATATATATATATATATATATATATATATTCCATATATAATCATATATATATATATATATATATATATATATTATATATATATATATATATGAATATATATATATATATATATATATATATTATATATATATATATATATATATAATAAAGGGAAATAAATATATACTTAAGTTAGTAAATTTATGCAGGAAAAACTTACCTTAATCATCTTAAGGGAAATAAAATCAGTAAATGTAGGTAGGTATTACGAGCGAGTTGCCCCCTTCATTTTCCAACGCCCTTCTTTTTGTTTACTTACCTTTTCAAAACCAGCGTTTGTCAAAATTAGAATCTGTATTTATTATTTACAATCTAAAATGTTAATCTGGGCTTAAATTCAAAATTTTTGAAGATTAGTGTCATTTGTTATCTACTGTCTTTTTTTTATTCCTCTTTTATTGTTATTACTGCTTAATAATGTTTTGCTTATTCTTTCATGGTTTGTAATCCTTTGTGTCTTCACTACCTTGCTTGGTTTGAAATGATTAAAGAAAATTGGGAAAATTTTGTTTGCCATTGCTTTTTGTAGAGTTAGGAATGACCACAACAATTTCTAATTACAGAAGAATATTCTTTATTTTGAAAATGGAATTCTTTATCCATGTTGAAAGACTTGAAGGCATTTTATTTGTATATTTCTTTTAACAAGAGCAAAAATAGAAGACATTAATTGTTTGACTTTTCTACTCTTTCTTGCTGTTCCATGTTGTTTAACTTTTGCAGGTTCACAGCAATGTGTTTGTTGTCTGGGTCCAACTTGGAAGAGACATGATCCCATAGTATCACGAGCTTTTACATTTTTCCTGTTAAATCAGAGTAAGAATACCCTTCAACTTGTTGGAGACATATTTGACACAGTAAAAAGACATTTTTATTTTTTTACCTCTGCCAAGAAAGTTTCACAGAGGTCTCATCAATTTTTGTCTGCATGTACACACAATATTTATAAAAGTTATCAGTTTTAAATAAAATTTTATGGAAGGATGGTCTATATAAACCTTAGAAGACTGGATTAAATTTGAAGGCAGATTCATAAATTAATTTTTTTTTTTTTTTTTTTTTTTTTTTTTCATTGAGATATTTCATGTTAAAGAATAATGGCCCCTTTCACATGACCTGTTACTGAAATAAGATTAAAATAAAATGGGTACATTTCATTGATAATTTTAACAGAGGCAGCAAGCGCATCTGGAAATTTCCTTGTTAACATTATATTTTTCAGTTATTAAAACGTAATAATCCATCTAATAATAATTGATATTTGTGCATTGTTTTTATTTTTTTTTTTTTTTTTTTTTTAGAAATTTAACTCCTAAATGTTTACTTTTATAGATTTTAAAATATAAAAAAAGTAAACATTTAGGAATTAAATAAATGAAAATAAATTGTTAAAAAAATTAATCAACTTTTTTCGCAATCCAAAAGTTTACAGAATATTTTATTAAAAACAATTAATTTGACAATATTCTGTTTCTATTTTCTGCTTCAGGTGCATAATTTCATGCAGCTTAATTTCTCTGGGGATTTATCTTTACAAATCTAAATATTAAATGTTCAAATTTTATATATTAATAAGTTAAATCCTAAATAGATAAGTACCCCAAATATTTGTGTGCTGGGAACTGTTATATTCTGCAATTTTATCTATTTCATTCCTTTGGTATCGATGGAAAAATAAAGTTACCTCCCTTTACATTTTCATTTGGGTTTT
Organism: Acanthosepion pharaonis; assembly: GCA_903632075.3. Lineage (NCBI taxonomy): Eukaryota > Metazoa > Mollusca > Cephalopoda > Sepiida > Sepiidae > Acanthosepion > Acanthosepion pharaonis. The sequence goes on from CAHIKZ030000563.1 coordinate 1,158,778, forward strand.
TTAAAATTTTATTTTTAAGCATTTTTTCAATGAACAGCTTTACTCTTTTCATTGCCTCAATAAATATTAAGAAATTGACCCAAGTAAACAAATTCTGAAAGATAAAATACTTAAATGCTGCTTATTTAAGGTTTTAGTCTTTAAAATTTTAACCTTCCTCGTATTATTTTATACTGAATTAATGGCTGCATCACATTGAGACGTTGGCTCCCATAGTGATAACCAAAGTTAAGCAACATTGAGCTTGATATAGTTAATCGCAGTGCAGAGTTCCAATTCTTGTTGGGTTTAGTTACATTCACTACCCTTGGCAAATGGATGAATCCACTTTTTCTCCCCTAACTATGGGTTAATTACTAAGACTTGTATCACTGTTGTTCAAATGTAAGGTTTACTGTTGTGTTTCCCACATATCCCCATAAACTATGCCTCTTACTCTGTAACCATCTGCATTGAGTGGCTCTTGGGCCTTGCACAGGAATGAACATCATTGTAAAAGAATAAAAAAGAAGAGAACCTTACATTTGTCATCCTGAGTATTGTGAAAGGCTCAAGCATAAACAAAGAAAACTCTGATTCTGATGTGAATATTTTAATGGTTTCCTCTCAAAGGAAAGTGCAGTAAATATAATATTGATACCTCCACTAATTTGGTATACGTAAGTTTTGAAAATAAAATGTATTTTTAAAAATAAAAAAAAAAACTTCCTTGAGGCTTTCATTTTAGTTTTAATTGAAAGCTAAGATTTCAAATTTACTATTTCCAGTAAGAAAAATACTCTATGGTGTATTTCAAACAGAAATTACATTGATCAGAATTGATTTGATATATTATTATTTTATTGTTTTTTATTTTATTTTTTTAAGTAAAATTGATAAAAATCAGACATTTTTGACATGTTTGTAAACAAGTTAACTCTCAGTTTTAAAAATCTTGCAAAAATAAAATCTATATTTCTGAAATGGTATTTAAGGAAAATTAGCGAATTTAAAGTTAAATTTGATTTGAAACAAATATTACTTACAGCATAAAATGTTGTATACAAACATTTATCAACTATTTGGTCTTAATTATATAATTAAATTAAAAGCATTAGTTCTGTTTCATCTTCAAATGAATTTTAAACAGAACTAATGCTTTTAATTATATAATTTGATGTTTTTAGCTTCAGTTTTTGAAACATGGTTATTACTGTGTAGCAAAGTAGCCATATTTTAAATCAGTTTATATATATATATATATATATATATATATAAAAAAGTTAATGATCAGAGTTGAATTATACCAGGAAACAGTAATTTTAAAAAAGATATTTAACATGTAGAGCTTTTAAGTATAGAAAATTAGAAATCTGGCGATTTGGTCAATTCATTTCTAATGCTGTATTTTTTAAAAATAAAAATTTATGAATGCTAAATTAAAAAAAAAAAAATGAATAGGTACATGAGGTGTGGTAGAAGGTGAGGAGGAGGGGAAAAATCAAATGTATCAGTGGTGGTGGTGGGGGGGCAAGGAAATATCCATACTTTCTTTTTATCTCACTTCAAATGAGCCCAAAAGAAGCTTTTGAATACAATGGGACATAATTTCAGATCTCTGGTTTAAAAGGTTTTTTTGGGGTCTGGAAATGTTATAGTTAATTTCTCTTGTTGACAAAGGTTACAGATGTTGCTATGATTGTTGTAAGGATTTAGCTTTTTTTTTTTTTTTTCTTTTTTTAAATTTTCCAGTTTACAGTCAGATCTTTTTTTATTTTTCACATTTAATTTCCACCCATGGTTGACTAGTTTAGTAGATTTTTATTTTTCAAAAATGAACCATTAGGAAATCAATTGACTGAAATTGCCTGAAGATACTGAAAGGTTGAAACCAGGGTAGTGTAATCACACACACACACACACACACATATATATATATATGTATATAGTAAAGGTAATAAATCCATTGGTATATAATCTAAGTGGATCCTAGCAATATAAAATATTAAAACTGATCCACAAAAGGAGCTCAATGTATTTATTATTACAGAACAAATAATTAATACACAATAAAATCCAAAATCACCTCATATAGGGAATAAGCTTATTTTAGCAGAGGAAAATATAAGTTGTCAATCCCGGTATGGACTGAGTTTGTGTCAGAAATAGAAATTTAACTATGAAAGTTAAAAAAAAAAAAAAACAGTTGAAAAAAATACTACCAGAATTTATCCATTTCAATGTTTCAGTCAGACGAAAGGCACAAGACAGTGGTCACGGGAGGGTAGAAGATATTTGTCTTAAAGGGAAGTAGTTTTATAACATTAAACTCAGATATTAACCCTATAACATTAAATTGGGGTTATATGAAGAATGAAATGTTAATTTAAAACTAAGAGATTAATAAAAAGGCATTTAAAAAAAAAAACTTTAAAATATTTAAAGTTATATTTAAAACTACAAAATCATACTTAAAAGTAAAAAAACATATTCCAAAAATAAAATATAATTAAATAAGTTATATTTTAAAAAAATTATATTCATTAAAATATAAATAAATAGCTTATATTTAAAAATAAACATGTATTAAAATAATCCAAATACAATAAGAAAAATATATATTTAAAAATATAAAGAAAAAATATAAAAAAATTATACTTAAAAATACAAAGTTATATTAAAAAAACAACCCTAAAATATATAGATAAATGTAAGTGATAAAAGAGTTCTTCGATCAAGGGACAATTTATAAGATAAAAGTAATATTGTGTAAGATGGGGGAAATTAGAATTATTTATACATTTGACATTTGAAGAGTTAGAGAAACATAATAGCTAATTAAGTAAAACCCATATTGAAATTTTAATTTTTTATGCCAACTTTTTAATACTAATTCATTCCTCTGATTGAACAGTTGACTTTGATTATTGTATTTTATTATTCTAATTTTTTTTTTTTTAAAACATAAGTTACATCTATATCTAAGACTATTAGAGTATGTGTGGAACCTATAATCTTCCAAACTATCTGTGCGTTCAAACCTTTCTACTTTATTTCCCAAAATTATTATCATTAATTCACTCATTCTAAACCAATGAGAAACGACTCCACTTTTCATCTACACACACAAACACATGACACTCTCACTATCAGAGAAGAGTCAATACAAGCTGTTAACATGTGTGTCATTGAAAATTACAGCTCCTTTTCCTTTTTCAAGCCATAATAGTAACAATTATCTCTTAAGGCTCAACAAAAATTTGAGGTCAGAAAACCGCAGACACTTTTTATATTTTCTGACTAAATTATCCGGACATTCATTACACACATCTATAAAAAATACATAAGAACAACTGTATACACTTATTCTTTCTTATCATTCTGTTGGATTCCATATTTTGTCTACATTTAACCCAAACTCATAATTTTATTCAGTATTACTTTCATCATGTTTCCAACTCCACAATACAAACAGATAATAAATAATACTTGTTTTGCTGTTTCTCATATTTACATGTATTTTTGTTTTAAACATAAATGGAACAGGGTTTATAATTATCTACTCACTGATACGGGGGAGTAATGGATAGCAGCTTGGGTTGAGGAATTGGAGAACCAAATTCAAATTCCAGTTGAATCTATTACATTCACTTTCTCAAGGTATGTATCCTCCTCTTCTCCCCCCAGCTATAGGTAAATAGCAGGATAGGCCAGGTTCTATAGCTTTGGATGGCAACAGGTCTACTGCAGAAAGAAATGGCAACCTACTGTGGGGAAAAAAAAATCCTGCCTCGTCAGTCATGTATTGAAAGATACGCAGTCGCCTAAAAACGATATATCATAGATGGTACATAACTGGGTGATGAACTTTGTATATGACCCCCTTGAGCTTTTATAAAGCAATGGTTTTTAATTTTCTAGATGTTATAACTTCGAAATAGTTTCATTAACTGAAATAATATTAATGTGAGAAACTCGTATTTATTTGACTTTATTTTGCCTGGAAAAAGACTGAAAAAATAAAAGCAAATACGGAAATTTTATTTTTTACTTTAAAAAAAAAAAAAATACAAAACTATCTCGTTTTAATGTGATAGGAAGCAAAGCAAAGAAAAAAATATTTCATAATGTTCCGATGGATTAATATCCATTACATTCACTTAGATGTTAATACCCTTGGGAAAAGTATGAATCCTTTTCTTCTCCCCACCAACTATGGGCAAATAGCAGTGCAGACCAGGTTCTCTAGCCTTGGATAGCAACTGGTCTACCACAGAAAGAAATGGCAACCTACTGCAGGAAAAAAATCTGCCTTGCCAGTCATGTATTGAAAAGATATATGATCGCCTAAGTGTGTATCACACATGGCACATAACTCCCTCACACTGTTTAAAATGAACTTACCAGCAAATGGTAAACTGTTCCGATGTTGAATTCTGTTTTGCCATCTTTTTTCTTCCCAATTTCAAGACTTTGTTTATAACTCTGAAAAGGAGAGAAGAAAAGAAAATTGATAATGTGTAAAGTATTTATCTGATTTGATGACTAAAAGACTGACCAGGGTCCCTTTATTTCAGCATGATAATGAGCATCACCAACTTGGCATCTGAATTGGAAAGAAGCTAATTATAAGTATTTCAGTTCTCTTACTGTTTCAGTGATTTTTTTTTTCTTGTCAAAATCCTTTTCTTTTTTTCTTTATTTTTTTTTAATCATTTCACCCCATACAAGACAGTAAATCCACTAAGACACAAGGAGTCACTAAGTGAAAAAATAAGAAAAAAGAAATATTAAGGAACAAGAACAATAGAAGAGGCATCAAGAAGATGGTAGATAATGATTAACATCACATTTAAATTTTTGAATTTAAAAGTTGGCTAAGAATATTATAGATTTGGAAGAGAGTTTTACAGTGATTGTGCTAGAAATACAAGTCCCATAAAACTTGGGGTTCCAGATAGTTAATAAATGAGGTAAAGAGATGGAATCTTGTTGCATAATCTAGAGGATATGTAGAATTTATAAAGGATGACCATGGAAAGAGTTCAAAAAAGGTTTAGATTGAAATAATTTGAGAAAAACATCCTTTTAAGCTAGATGGTGGGAAAAAGTCGCTAAAGCTGGGGGGGAAGAAGATGTTTGATTCTTCTTTCCTTACTAATGGAATCTCTAAGTATGAGGATGAGTTGACCTTTGTGTACATGCAGTAATCAACATTCTAGCCATAAATTAGAGAACAACTCATCATAAGATTTCAAATGTAAGATAGAAGCTATGAAAGTAAATGTTACACTCAGGAAAAGCTATGTTGATTTATTCTGTCACAAAATATTTTTGTATTAATATTTCTGGATTTTTGAAATACACTTTTATAGCTATGCATTAATAATAGATTCTGGATACAAGTTCTACTATTTAACCCACTTTGGGGAGATTCTGGATAGAAGGAAATGTGTTGTAGGGTGGAAAATAATTCTCTCCAATATGGTTGTATAAAAGACTTTTAATTCTGAATATTAACATTTACCAATATATATATATTGCCATATTTGGACAGAAAAAATAAAACTTATAGCTATGTAAAAGATAGATTCTGGAGTGGTTACTTAAAGAGTTTAAATAGATTCTTATTAGCAATCATTTTAAAAAAAAATGATAGATTCTGGAGAAGTTTTATCGTTGTAGCTATGTCAAAGATAGCATTCTGGCAGAATTTACAGTTTTATAAGCCATGTAAGAATTTTTCAGCCCATTACACTTTTATACCACTCGAAATAACCTATGTGTGTTAGCTAGTAATTTTGATTCTGTCCAAAGTTTATTTACACCATAGCTATGTAGATATTATTCTAGAAAAAAATTTTATTTCACTGGAATAAGCTATGTAAGATAGATTCTGGAATGTGTTTATTTATAGCTATTTAAGATAGATTCTGGGATAAAGAATTACACTTATAGCTATAAGATAGATTAAAAAGTTGGAAAATTACACTTTAGCTTTTAAGATAGATTCTGGAGAGAAGAATTAATAACAGGGTTCAAAAAACAGTAGAATTACACTTAAAGTGAATTTAAATTCTGGAAGAAAGGAACAAAAGGAACAGGGTTCAAAATTCTGGAGAGATGAGAATTGCACTTAGAGCTATGTAAAGATAGATTCTGGAGAAGAATTACACAATTAGTGTAAGATGAAAATGGTGCGAGAAACTTATAGCTATTAGAATATTCTGCAGTCAAGAATTACACTTATAGCTCATCTGAAATTCTGGTGCTGTATCCTTTATCTATATTAGCATAGATTCTGGGTCAAGAATTAGGGAAATAGCTCATGTAATAGATTTGTTTTTTTGCCATTAGTATTTGGCTCATGCTATCCATAGATTCTGGAAGGTGAATTACACTTTTAGCTATGTCTCCCATAGATTCTGGAGTATCCATTACACTTATAGCTAAATATAGATTCAGATTCTTAATGATCTCTTAGCGATGTAAATAGATTCTGCTGAGAAGGTTCTAGAACTTTGCCATTCTGGAGAATTATTATCCCAGAATATTTAAGATAGATTCCTGAACCACATTAAGCTTAAGCTATGTTTGATGTCATCTCTGAAGATTGCCATGTTTTGCCATATAAAAGAACATGTTATTGAAAATTACATTTATAGAACCACATTTCTTCTGGAGATTTTTTTGTTTCTAGCTATGTAAATAGATTGTGGAAGCATTCATTTTTTTGCTATCCCAATGTAAGATAGATTCTGGAGAGAAGTATGTATTTTTTCCAGCTAATGTAAGATAGATTCTGGAATTTGATTTTTTACACTTATAGCTATGTAAGATAGATTCTGGATAGACTTCCCAAATTACACTTATGTAGCTGATTTATATGCATTTTATTTTAGATTCAGTGGAGGCTTAGTCCTTTCTTCTTATATCCTTCTCATACATTCTGGAGTTCTGTATTTTCCTTATAGCTATATCTGCCATCACCCCAGTGAATTCTGTTAAAACTTGTTAAGATTGTGGGCTACCAAAGATGAATCTTATAGGCTATGTAAAGATTCTCAGAATTCTTGTTGTATGATTGGAAAAGGTCTGGTGAGAAGAATTTTACACTTACTGCTTTTTATGTTTGTATATCTACCGAACTCATTTCCTATAGCTGCAGGCAGTTTAGAGAAGTATCAGTATCTATGTAAGATAGATTCTGGAAGTTCCATTATTCTATGGAATAGATTCTGGAGAAAACACTTTTGCATAGCTATGTAAGATTGCTTTGGAGTTCCACACGTTATTTATGTAAATATAGATTCTGGAGAAAACACTTTTAAAGATAATCTATAATAAGATACATGAGCATAAATATCACATTCCTTGTTCCAGATTCTTTAACAAAAATTACACTTCTTATCCTATTTCAAATTTGATTCTGGAGAAAAAAATACATTTGTAGCTATGATGATAAATTTTGTTAGAAGAATTACTTATAGCTCGTGCAATAGATTCTATCTTTTGCAATCTACACTTAGGCAATGCTATGAAAATAGATTCAAGATAGGTTCTGGTATATTCTGATTGAAATATTACATTTATGTATGTAATCTTGATTCTGATAAAGAACTTATAAATGCCAGCATCCATTCCACCGTTTTGTTTCCATTATGCTATAAAGATAGATTTCTGAGATTTCAAATTTTTTATCCTTAATTATGGCTGTGTATAGATTGTTTTCTTTGTTGTGAAGAAGATATTTTCTTATATATTTTTTTAAGATAGATTCTGGAGAGAAGAATTACACTTATAGCTATGTAAGATAGATTCTGGAGAGAAGAATTACACTTATAGCTATGTAAGATAGATTCTGGAGAGAAGAATTACACTTATAGCTATGTAAGATAGATTCTGGAGAGAGAAATCACCTGCATTTGTAAAATTTCTTTGAAAGAGTACACTATATAGCTATGTAAACCTTGGATTCTGGAGAGAAGAATTTCCTTTTCATCTATGTCATGAAGATTCTGTTATCCATTCTTCTTCCTTATAGCTAAAAAAAATAAGATTAGGAGAGAAGAAGATTGTTGATGTTAAAAAAAGATTCTGAGAGAATATGTCTCACTTTTATAGCTATGTCAATTAGATTCTCAATCTACTTTTCTTTTATACTGTCTATATCTCAGACTATTAGACATCTATGTGCAATCAAAAGTAATCTTTTGAACTATCTGTTTGTTCAAACCTTTTCTACTTCATCACTGGAAGATTGTTATTAATTCCTGCTCATTTTTAGGTATGTTTTGAAATGTAAAAAGTGAATTTCTAAATTATTGATAGTTATACATCAATATAAATTTTCATAGTGAACCAACTTTCCATGTGCATATGTGTCAATGGGTTCAATATAGGTGTTGGCTACTAAATGATCATTTGATAATGGGCATTTAACCCACTTTTGAAGGTTAGCATCAGCCATACTGATGGGAATTTGCTAACTCTTTCAGATCTTCATGAAGATTTTTTTTTTTTTTTTTTTAGTAATTGTAGGTGACTGGATATTTCTTGGAAAAAACAGAGGGAGGAACCAAAAATGAGAAACTATTGTAATACCAACTCATATATAAGAAAGTGACTGTTGAAAATTTAGGCAAGAAATGAAAAGATGTACTTGAAGCAACAGATCAGGTTCTGCAGAAGAATCCTGAAGAATGCTAAACAAATGGTAGAAAATAAAATGTTTAAGAGAAAATGGAAAAAAAAGGAAACTTAGAATAAGAAAGAAATTACTGAGATGCGTAATGAGGAAAGAGGGCCTGTATTATAATGAACAATTTGGGACATCTTGAAGAAAAAAAAAAAAGAAGAAAAGCAAAATAACCTCATTAAAGTTTGGATAAATGGATGAGAGGGGAATAAATATAAAAACAAACATTGGTTTGCTTTACAGGATAGGAAATTGTGAAGAGCCATGATCACCTACATCTTGAAAGGATGTGGCTCATAAAAGAAAAAAAAAAATTTCCAGAAGTTACTAAGAGCATTCAAAAATTCAAGGAGGTTGTGGCGAGCCATGATTACCTGCATCTGGAAAGGACATAGCTGATAAAAAAAGGTAAAGGTCCAGAAGTTAATTAGAAACAAAAAGAAGTTTAAAGTTTAATTTGTTGACACTGGCATTCTGAAAGGATATGGCAAATAAAAGAAAAAGAGGAATCATTCCAGAGAATTTAATTGTGTCTTTTTAGACCAATTATGACTGAATAGTGATTTTGATCCTCATTGGGTGCTCTGTACTTTTGGCCTTTAATGAAAATTTTATCCTGATAAAAAAGATCCAAAAATTATTTAGAGCAACAAAACAGAATTATGCAAAAGAGGTTTTTGATCGATAACATTTAGAAAGGACATGGCATATAAAAGAATGGATCTGCAGGTGGCATAATGGTTATCAACATGGAAAGTGGAATCAGTGAGGCAAGTTCAAATCCCAGCCAAGTCAGCTATATTCAATTTTTTTTTTTTTTGCACAAATATCTTTGTAAAAGGCATGAATCCATTTTTGTCAGCTTTGGTTTAAAATAACAGAGTAGACTGGGTTCTTTAGCCTTGGGTGGCAACCCATTTACTAACATTATTTTGAATTTCAAACTGCCTTTTTTATTCCTATTTTTCCAAAAAAGTTAATTCAAAAATATTGCTCAAATATCCATTAAGGCTTGATTACATATGTACTGGGTCACATGACATTTTAAAAAAAAAAAGAAAAAAAGATTATAGATTAATTTTGAGGCTGGAGCTATAAATACACTGAATTATAACATTTAGAAAGAAATAGTCATTTGCATGATGTTAAAAGTATTTATTAAGCTTAACATAGTCTGGCATAAGGCCACAATAATGAAGAAGCAATTAGGATCAAACTTAGTACTCAGTAGTAATGGCTAACTAGACTCATTTGTTAACAATTACCTCATGATAATTGGCCATTTATTAATTGTGGGAACAAAAAAATACTTGATGTATTTGCATATGTCTATAGAACTTGAAGGAGGAATTTACTCTATCACCTGTAATAATTGCCACAAGGAATACATAGGAGAAACCTCAAGGAGCTTACTGTATTCTCTTGTCCATAATACAAGAAATTTTGAATGAAAATTAAAGGCAAAAATGGTGGGGTTGTATTATACACAAGTAGATATTTTCAGAAATGTTTACTCAGCTTAAAAAAGAAATCTCTTATTTGAAACAGCAAGATTGCAAATACACTCAGTTTGGCGCTCACAAGATAAACTTTTCTCATATTTTAATTTCCTTGTTTTTTTTTATAAAGTTTTCTCTCTTCATTCTTAATGAAAGACAATATTTTTTTAATTTTATTTTCATAGTTTATTAATATATAAAAATATAAGAAAATCATATCGAACAGAAAAGTAGGATAGATTAATTAAAACCTTAAAATGTATTACCAGGTATGTCTTGTTTGCACCTTTCACCGAAAATTCAAAAAATAAGTTTGAAATGGGAATTAGAAGAAACTTGCAATAGTTAAACATCAGGTTTATTTCTATTATTTAATACTAGCAGTAGACCCCGGCGTTGCCCGGGGATGTAACAGTAAGAGATAGATCAAGTATCGACAATCATAAAAACTGAAAAATAAAATTGACAAACATTATTGTTTAAGGTTGACGGACACGCATGTCTTAGTTTTTTTTTTTTTTTTTTTTACGAATTTACCCAAATTCAAACAAAAACATTGTTTACAATCGTTATGAGTCTATCGATTGGTGAATAGAATTTTATTATAAACAATTGTCTTGTAAATGGAATTTTTAAAGCATTCTGAATGTAAATAAAGAAAAAAGTGTGAAAGACAATAAGAAATACTATCTGCCGAAAAAAAAGTGGATGTTTGTTTTATCGGCTGAAAAATGTAAGAAATCTGATCCCATATAAAGGAAACACACACACACATATAAACAACCTGGGTTTTTTAACCTAAGTCACTCCACGGAATCGCACAAAACATAGAGCATAGTCTGATGAAAAAAAGACGCAAAGTTTATGAAAACAAAATTTTACCGTCAAAATGCTTATGTTTTTTTATGAAGAGGATAGACTAAATTTTTTTAATTATTTTTTTAAAAAATTTTTCCATCTTTTAGAATATTCTAAATTTTGATTTAAAAAACCTTGTTTCTCTTTGTCGCAACAAGGGGTAGTAAATAACATAGATAATTTTTAGCGTGTTTTTTTGTATTTACACATTAATTTGGAAAATCTTGCAAAAATAAAAATAATTGTCAGATGTTAATGAAACTTTCAGAAACTATTCACAGATGATCGAAATTAATATAAATATGTTTTTTTTTTATTAAAGTCATGGCAGAAATATTTTTTTATATTTATTAACACCCCATAACTAATTTTATGAAAACTCTAGAAATTCGAGACCATCGGTTTTAGTGATTACAATAGTTAAAAGCACAAGGCTTTGAAGAATGCAAATCATGTTTTTTTTTTTTTGGCCAACGTACCTGAAAATCAGCTGTGAATTGTAACATACAAAATCAATAAACAAATATATATTTAGTTTCAAATGCTTTTTATTTGTTTTAATTTGTTTTTATGAATATGGACAATATTTTCTGAAAGCAAAAATTTTTTCAATGAAAATTGAATTTTTAATACAATTATTTCTTATTTCTTTAATTTTAAAAGATTTTTAAAAAATGTTTAAATTGAATTTTAAAAAATATTTTAACATTAGTTAAAAGCAACATCAACCTTTCAAAATGTCCGTGTGAGATTGTCATTGTCTAGCACTTTGAAAATTGTATAATTTGGACCAATCAGATTAGCCATGGTAATTAAGAAATGTAATTTTTGTGTTTATAGTCGGACAGTAATTATCAAGTACGGAAGACCAACCAGAATACAATTTAGTTGCATTATTTGAGTTCAGCATTGTTCTCCGCTGTTAAGCCCTTTTACTTTTTGCGAAACACGGATGGAGAAGTTTGATTTGAGTTTTCAATTTCAACTGAGAAGGGTACCTACAAGCAACAGTATCATCTTATGAAATTTAACTATTGCTAAACTTTAATTTATATGATCTTATTTTTATATTAATTTCAGTTATGACATTTTTCCATAAATGAAATATCAAAATTAATAATAAAATGAATGGAAATATAAATAACACAGTAAAATGTAATAAATGTACATAAAATTATAGTATTTATGTACACTTCTGATAAAATTTCATAAGAAAGGTACCTAAATTAATTAGATACCTTTTTTTCTTATGAAATTTAATCACTATTAACAGTCTTATTTTTTAATTTCTTTATATTTTCCATATAAAGCATCGTAAACGTAAAAATGAAAGCTAAGTACAAAAAAAATAAAAATAAAAATTAGAGCGCTGAAAGTTTTCCTTAAAAAGTAACAAGGTAAATAATTTGTTCACTTAAATAATTTCACTTCCTTCCATCCGTAGAAAGAATTCTCCTCCGTAAGTTATCTAAACGTCATGAATGTGCCCTTTGTCAATCGTCAAGCGACACGAAAGGTTATGACCTGTTTTGTTTTATTTTCAAATTACATTTTTTCGGCGCAGAAGCTAAGTTAAGCTTGGTTCAAAATATTTTTAAATAAACAGTATAATTTCTGTTTTTATTAAAATCAGTTTTTGAAAAAATGATAATTGATTTTTAAAAGAATATCAAAGTAAGATTTAATCTTTTTATCAAATCGAAAAAATGATTGAAAACGATTATCTGTCCTTATTTTTGACCAAAAAAAAAAATATTTTTAACGAAAATTTCAGACGTGCTAGGAACGATTAAAAAATGTAAAAAAATACCCCCAAAATAATTTGATCTTTCCTCTTTAATAATAATATGAACATTAGACGATAAAATTGTTTTCGTCAAGTTCGGCGTCTTTTTCATCATGCTATGCTCCTTTGTTTACATTTTCGTGGGTGAGTTGTCCCCCTTTCATTCTCACGATGTGTCTTAATCGTGTTTTCAAATTGATTTTATTAAAAAAACAACTGTGTTTTTCCCATTTTCGGTCCCGTTAGAACCACCACAAGGTAATTTTATGTAGTCCTGTGAAAAAATGTAGGAAATTCGATCCAACATATAAACGTTACAGACACACACACAATCTGTGTTTTATATGACATTGAGGTTTTAATAGATAATATGGTACAATTTTAAAAAAGAAAAAAAAATTATATAAAAATGGCTGTACTATGATGTTGTATTATACCCATGTATGTAATTTATTTCCTGTTTTCATGCTCATAAACATGGGGTCATGTTATATTCAAGTCAATATGTTAAAAGATGACATGAATACAAATGGGATATTTTATAAAACAACAAACTCCATGCATTAATTTCTCACTGTAATGAATCTGACCATAATATTGATTTTCAAAAAAAATTACAAGACACAGTAATTTATTTAGACAAAAATGTATAGAAAGTGCTTTAATTGCTAGATCATCCACAGTAAATTTATGTCCGAGTTCTTACAACATTTCGCCTTTTTTGACAGATCTATTATCACAATGTGGGATATTTAAAAACAAAAGTGATAAAAAGAAATTAAATTGACGAGACTATATCCCCAAAACACATTAAAAAAAAAAAAAAAATTTTTTTAAATTTAAAATTTCAGCATATCTTCTCCTTCATGAACATGTGTAATCACATCAATATAAACATCACTTTAGACTGATGAAGCCCTAAAGGACGAAATGCACCACACAAAAAAATTTTCCACTTTGTCATAGATTTTCCTAAAATATTCCTATATATAATGACTGCTACAGTCACTATTGTGACTGTAGCAGTCAAGCTCAGCCAGAGAAACCCAACTGTCAAGCCTATCAAATGTATTAGTTGAATCAAACAAAGAACTGATTTGTCCTACAAATTATTATTTAATCTAGATGACACAAAATATCAAAAAACTAAACAAAAAAATCTTCATATTAATCAAACAATTTAAAACATTACTTATTTTATAAAAAAAAAAATAGTATTTCATTAATAATGGAATCTCCCATCATGGATAGATGCAGACTGTTAATCCGCACCTACCGGGAACCCCAAATCACTGCTAGGTGGCAAAAGGAAACAAGAACTCCCTGCTGGACCACTTTTTTCACTGCGACATATCTCTCTATGACGTATGAGGGTCAGGCTGCTCAATTACTAGGAACCGACAACCAGACTACCTGCACGTATGATTTGATTATAGTGGTGAAGGTTCAAAGAGCTGAATACAGAGACTTGGTGCACCGTGTACCACAAAGGTCCCCAAATGACCCTCCACAGGTTTTGAATTCAGAGTTGTCCTTCTCCTAGACCAGCTGCCACCCAAGGCTATAGAACCCTGTCTGTCCTGCTATTTACCCATAATTGCGGAGGGGGGGGGGGAGAAGAAGAGGATTCATACCTTTCCCAAGAGTATTAGTACGGTGTAAGGAAACAACTGGAATTCAAACTTGGCCCTTCAGTTCCTCAATCCAAGCCGCTATCCACTACTTATTTTTGCTTAAATCTTCTTTCCCGTGACACACATTTGGTGCAATATGCAGATGCTTTGAAACAAAAATAGCTTAATATATTTGTCTATAATTACAATATCTCTACATTAGGTATTGTAATTATTTACAATATTTATTTTGTTCAGACTGTTGTCCTCATCTTTGATGCCATATTCACAGCGTTTCGGCCATTGTATGCTCCAGGCTTCTTCAGGTGATTGGAATTTCAAACTAAACCCTTTATTTCGTTAACCGTGGTAGATTGTTCTAGTTCCACGTGCCATGCCTCTTCCGGATATCTCAGTATCAGTTATTTTCCTTTAACATAATTCTCAAGTGGATAAAGGTGTTGATTGAAGTCATCCAGTAACTTGACCCAGAGAGTTGTGAGTTCAGTACTTGGCTACAGCTGGGGGCTGAACAAAAACTTGAAGAGTTGAGTTAAAGTGAAATAAGAGAAACAAGTAATCGGAAGGGAGTTCCACAGGTGGGAAGTGCAAGAAAAGAAACTGTCTACTTTTTTAAATGTTCTGAGATTGCCAAAGATTAGACATTCCTAATTATTATAAATATTATAAATTAACTGATTCAAAATATGGTTTCTTTGCTACACAGGAATTACCATATTTCAAAAACCAAAGCTAAAAACTTCAAATTTAACAATATAATTAAATTAAAAGCATTAGCTCTGTTTCATCTTCAAGCAAATTTTTGAATCTTGAAGATGAAACAGAACTAACACTTTTAATTTTATTATATAATTTGAAGTTTTTAGCTTTGGTTTTTGAAACATGGTAATTCCTGTGTAGCGAAAAAAACATTTTAAATCAGTTAATTTATAATATTTATGCTCTAAATTTACATTGAGCACTGTTTTGTAAAAATAAAAATATCAATAAGAACAACGGATTATATATCTTACTGTTCTTTCTTTTTATTATAATATATATATATATAACTAATTAGTTTGAACACATCATTGATCAATTAGATTGATAATAACAGCAAGAATGAGGTTGATAGTGGAATGCATTTTTTTTTTTGTTTTTAGACTGCTTTTTTCTAAAATTGGTATCACCTCATGCAAGTCAGTAAAGTCACTAAGACACAAGGGGTTACTGGGTGTGGAAGAATTAGGAACAGAAACATTAATTATGATTCTCATTCCACTGCCTGCATCCAAGTATACACTGATGATATCTTCCAGAAAATAAATATGGAGAAAGGTAATTATTAAAAAAAAAAAAATTGATATCATAATTACTATTTTACCAAATTCATGAACTAATGCCTTAATTCATGAAGCTATTATCCTTTGGCCAGGTACTGCGTACTTGAATGCAAGGTAATCAGGTTAAGCAATAATTAAAAATAAGTGGAGATATCCCTAGTTATTGGCAGTGGAAGGAAAACAATCTACCCCAATGGATTAAATGAAGGGTTCAGTTCAGAGAATGTAGGTTAATCGGATTGATATACAACTGATAAAAGCTGGAGAGCACAATGCCTGAAATGTTGTGATCGCAACAACAAGGATGAGGACAATGGATGACATGTAAACAGGGTAAATATTAATGGCCAGATGCCAAGTATGTGTAAAACAGTTGGAATATACGGAACGTATATTTATCTATTAAATAAATGTATTTTTCTATCATATCGTCATTCCCCACCCCCTTTTTCCGAGATAATATTTCCATGATTTATTTCACTTGAATGGTGCATGTATGATAAAGGGACTTACCAAAAGGGCTTCTGAATATTGTTCATCATCCCTTTGGTGATTGCCACGTTCATAAAGCAGCTCTGTGAGTTCTTCGTCAGATCCATGGTGTGTGTAAATGACATTGCTTAGCAGATCAACTGCCTGAAAATTCAACAAAGAAGAATTGTTTACTACTTGGCTTTTATACATGAGTTCAAATGGATTCTTAATTCTTATCAATTAAGCAGGAACCATTAAATGACTAATCGAATTATTATTCCATTTCAATTGCTTTTTCATTGAAATTTGGCTGGGAGGTTATTCCTTTATTTAATTATATATATGTGTGTGTGTCATGTCATTTGTTTACATTTGGATAGCTTTAAGCAGATATGAATGTACGTGTGAGAATCATGGAAGATTGTAGTTTAAAGACAGTAAAATCGACCTTGCTAACCGAACGCTCCTCTGTGGGCCAGTCAGGCATGTCAGGCTATATGACAGTTCCGTATAGGATACAGGTTCGATTCCTGTCGGAGGACGAATATTTTCTATAAAAATTTCTCAGACATTCAGGCCAGTAAATGTTATTAATACTGTTTATTATAAACAGAGCATTTACTTAAATATTTTATCTATAAAAAGAATGTATAAACATAATATATATATATATATATATATATATATATATATATATATATATATATATAAAATGACAGTTTTGTATTTGGGCAGCAATCCCTCTTTTATGCAACTTACATTAAAGATGACTCACAAGGTACTGCTATTAAGCGTTTTTTATTTTGTTCTGTTCATACAAGTGTTTATATATATATATATATATATATATAATGTTATTATATTTCATTTAGCTTGATGTGCCTTTACCGATTTGGCCACAGAGGAGCGTTCGGTAAAGTCACGTCAAGCTAAATGACGGTTCCGTATAGGATACAGGTTCAAATCCTGTCGGAGGATGAATATTTTCTGTGAAAATTTCTCAGACATTCAGGCTGGTAAATGTTGTTTAATACTGTTTATTATAAACAGAGCATTTACTTAAATATTTGTATCTGTAAAAATAATGTATAACATAAAAATGTCTTAAAATATATATATGTATGTATGTATGTATGTATGTATGTTTGTGTGTGTAGGATTTTAATGTTTTTTTTTAATCTAACATTACTTACTATTACAATCATTATTCAGTTCTTGGTGTAGGCATTTCTGTTTTGCATTCTTTTTTTTTTATTTTTAGTAGGGAGATCACCATTGAAAGTTTTATTAAAGGAAATGTACCTCTCAGGAGTTGGCTACAAAGAACTTCATAATAATAATAGCTTTAGATATGAAACTGGGCAGTTATGACTTTCAAAGAAATCTGAACAAGAAAAGTGTGCTTTAAAGGCAAACAGAACTTTGCCTGATTATGAAGCTCTTCGGAACTGAGTGGTTAAATCATATCAGATCAAATGACGTTTCCTCCTGCAAAGGGGGATGCAGGTTCAAATCCTGCTGAAGGGTGCATTTTCTTTAATAAGTAGCCGAAATAAAATACTTTTTGAAATAAACAGTGTCCACTCAAACATTAGTATTCAGTAAAAATAATGTTTCAAGTAATAAAAATATATTTTTATATAAGAAATAACCTAATTCAACAAGAGAGGAAATATACTTGTGTGTACACAGCTGAAAAAAAGAAATATTTATAGGCTTTTTTGTTCAAAAATGTGTGTGTATGTGTATCTATAATGCACCACGTAGCTGGGTTTGAAGTTTAGCAGTCAGCCACCTGGGGAAAGAAATTTCCCTGGAAGTGACAAGATATATCCTGTATCTACCACATTTTGAAGCAAAAAGAGAAGGACAGGTTTATATCCTTCCTTATATAGTCCTGAATAGAACACCACCTAGCAGGCCTCTTGACAGACAAAATGAGGGTAATTCCTACAAGGGAAAGTATACTAAAGATGAGGATCTTACACCTCCTAATTTGCTCATGTTGGGAGTTTAATTCTCTTGGTTGCTCCATTATTGTGGCCTTGTGTCAGACTCGGTCATAATGAATAAATCAACATACTTTTTATACAGTGGAGCTTTCTGAGGGGCTTTGTCTGATATATACACTTACTGGCCATTTAATTAAGTACACACGAACAACTTTTGTGCAAATTTTTAATATAAGCATTTAAACATGGTCATAGTGACCTACTGAATTTCATTTCATGCATTAGTATAGTAAAGAAAGGTGATTTAAGTGATTTTGAATGCAGCATGGTTGTTGGTGCCAGATGGGTAGGTTTGAGTGTTTTGTTGGTCTCTCGCTCAACTGCACCCCACACAATAATCAAGGAGTTTACATTAGGTAGCCAGATGTAAGGAATGGTGTGGTCACAGAAATTGTCTGACTGCAATGACTGGGCTCTCCTGCTTGTGTGACATGGTGTAGTATCCTGTTGCCAGACATAGGGTCTTCCAGCATCCACCCTTTTGACCCAGTGTAAAACTACCTCCTCAAGCCTCTGTGTTGAGTCCGAGGCCTCTTCAACAAATTTGGGAATTCTTTTCTTATCAAAACAGAGTAAGTTTTCTGAGCTACCGTACCTTCATAATTCCCATTCATTCATCCCTTCATAGACTCGTCCAACTCTCTATGAATCTTCTGCACTGTCCTCAGATTGACTCCCAAACACTCTGAAATGTTTGTATTGAAGTTTCCAGTGCGAATGCCAAGCAGTACACCATGTTATTTCCAAATTTCTAGCAGAGTGAATTGTGTTATGGTGCTCTTTTTCTCACAGATGGTGCCCAACTGACCATACTATACTTTGCATTTGACAAAATAAAAAACAAATAAGGTGCATGTATTAAATTAAAAACATAAAATAGTGCCATTTACCGATGACAACTTTTTTTTTTTTAAAGTCGTTTTTGAGTTATGAGGTTTGGTAAAAAATATGTTATAAAAGACATGCAATGAAGTGATAAATTATTTACATCTTTGTGCAGTTTTTGCATTCCATACATTCTAGACAAAAGAACTGTGGCTTTGAATTTGGCTGCTGAAGACTGGCTTTTGATGACTTGCAAAAGAACGGTTTTAGCCTCGACCATTTTCTTTGATTCAGCTAATACTTGTGCCTAAAGATGAAAATAAAAAAAAACATCTGTTTTTTTTTTTTTTTTTCCGACATAATACAGGCACATTATTTACATTATTCAAACTATTGTCCTCTTCTTTATCGCCATATTTATTACAACGTTTCAGCCGTTGTACACACCGGCCTTCTTCAGGTGGTTGGAATGTTGAACTTAACTCTTTATTTTGCTCACTGGGGTAGACTGTTCTAGTTCCACGTGCCATGTTTAATGGATGTCAGTTATCAGTTATCTCCTGTTAATTTTCCCTCTGAAAGTTCTCCACTGCCTTAGCTGGGTATTGAACTCACACTCTTTGGGTCCTGTCACTGGATCTGTGACATGTGTCCTCAAGGACACATGGCACATTGCATTAGTTAGATCTCGTGACAGGACTCAAAGAGTGTGAGTTCAATACCCAGCAAAGGCAGTGGAGAACTTTCAGAGGGAAAATTAACAGGAGATAACTGATAACTGACATCCATTAAATATGACACGTGGAACTACAACAGTCTACTCCAGTGAGCAAAATAAAGGGATCAATTCGACATTCCAACCACCTGAAGAACGTTGGAGCATACAACAGCTGAAACGTAATAAATATGGTGACAAAGATGAGGACAATAGCCCGAATAATGTAAATAATGTACATAATACCTCATCTCAGAAATATAGACAGATAATACTGGTATTCTGCAACATTATGCAAACATTTACACAAAAAAGATTACCATTTATATATATGTGTAATTTCAGCAAGTGGGAATCTGGCAATGTCCACACTACATTTATTGTTTGTTTTTTAATATTTTAACATTATTTTGATTTGTAATAACAATTTAATCATTTATAATCATATATATTTAATTCTGGGGCCATCATGAGGCTAGTTTATCAAATAGGAATTTTTAAACAACACACCAGGAACTCTTCAGGATGACACCTTTGCACTCCATTATCACCCTTGACTAGGTATTAGGAACTTCCCTCGACAAACATCATCATCTACGTTTTATCTTATCACCAAGACTCAAGTCAATATCCTTCAAAAGGTTGTCTGATATTGACTCTTCAGATGTCCTAGCTCTCGCAGCAGACACAATGACCAATGCTATATCTCTCCTGCATCATCTAGAAAATGTTAGATTCTGTCGATGCCTCTAAAACTGAATTCATAGGCTTCAACCAGCATAGATCAATATAAACTGTCTCAGGTGAATCAATGAAGTCTGTCAAATCTTTTACATATCTAGGAAGCAAAATAAATTCTACTGAAAAGAATGTGAAAGTTTGCATAGTTAAAACCTGAGCATCCTTGAATAAAATGTATATAATCTAGAAATCTGATCTATCAGACAACCTCAAACTGAGATTCTTTCAAGCCATTGTAGAAGTGGTGTTTATGTATAGTGCCACTGCTTGGACATTTAACTAAAACACTAGAGTCTACACTTGACGGAACCTACACTCGGAGGCTAAGAATTATGCTTAACATATCTTGGAAACAACATCCAACTAAATCACAGCTCTATGGACCCATCACTAATATTCCTTTAATCTTATGTGAATGTAAAATGCGCTTTGCAGGACACTGCTTGTGAGCAAAACAAGAATTTGTGAATAATATACTGCTCTGGACATCTAGCCATGGAGCAAGATGGGTTGGTTACCCAGCAACTACCTAAATTGATCAGCTATGTTATGACACAGAACATCATTCTAATGACCCTTCTGATCTTGATGCAGGACCATGAATGTAGAATTCATGAATGTCTGAACTAGCTCAACCAAATAAATAAAAAGAATATCATACAGCCATCTGTGGATGCCATTATCTATATATCTGGTTGGAACCCAGCCAACTATCAAAACCTTCATCATCATTTTATTCAGTTAGCACATTTTGCAACGCTGTGGTCACCACTTGAAACCATTGCACAATTGTTGTTCATGGTGACATTCAAGGCAGAATGGTGCAATGACTTGTCAGTTCCTTTTGTGTCAGAGATGTTGAGGTTACCGTGTGATCCCAAAAGTTCATACATTGATGTCCTCAAGAACACATGGCCCATGAATAAAAGCACTTGGATCCAGTGACTTGACCTGAAGAGTTGAGAGTTCAATACCTGGCAACTGCAATGGTGAACAAAAACTTGGAGAGTTAGTTACGTGAATGCAATTTGCAGGACACTGTTGGCAAGCAAAACTAGAACCCACAAGTGATCTATTGCTCTGGGCACCTAGCCAAGGTGCAAGACAGGTTGGTTGCCCAGCAACCACCTACACTGACCAGATAACTTAAACATCCAGAAGAGGTATGGCACTTGGAACTAGAATAGCCTACCTCAGTGGATGAAATAAAGGGTTCAGTTCCAAATTTCAATCACCTGAAGAAGGGAAGAGCAAACAACAGTCAAAACATAAACATGACAATAAAATTGAGGACAAAAATCTAAAAAATGTAAATAATTACAATACCTCATCTCAGAAATATAGACAAAAGCTAGATCAATCATAGTCAGATATTGACACACAACCAAGTGATTTGGAAGAAGCTGGTCAGGTTTTCAGCTTTGCAACAGCCCTATAACCACACCTAAGCAAGATTGGCATATAACATATCCAAAAGTAACTGATTTGTAAACTACAATCTTACGTCAATGCAGAATGCAAATTGCAGGACACTGTTGGCAAGCAAAACAAGAACCTGCAAGTGATCTACTGCTCTGGACACCTAGCCAAGGTGCAAGAGAGGTTGGTTGCCCAGCAACCACCTACATTGACCAGCTATGTTATGACACAAAATACCATTCTAATGACCTGATCTTGATGCTGAACTGTGGGAGTTGGCAGGATAGACTCATGAATGTCTGATCTAGCTTGACCAAATAAATAACATTATTTTGATTTGTAATAATTATTTAATTATTTATAATCATGAATATAAGGTCTGACAATTTAATCCCTGGAATTACTGCTTCATGCTGTCGATGTAAGAATTTAGATAAATATTTCAAACTATGTCTGGATATGGTCCACTTTTGCTTTTTTGATATGCAAAACAGATAATCCATTCATTGCTAAGCAGTAGAGGAAGTTATCCTTGTTCATCTTATACTGTTGGCAAAAAATGAGTGAAAAGAAGAGCAGTGGATTAACACTAACTTTTGTATGGAATTTCTGAAGGTGCTAGTGAAAAAATGAAGCCTGTTAAGAAAGGCTTATAATGAACTTTCTATGAAGAAATCAGGGGTTTTTGAGTGGCACAGGTGGTTCACAGGAGGACAAAAACATGTGCTTGATGATGCAAGAACTGGGTAGTCAAAAACACAACAGATGAAAGTGGTGATATTGTGCAAATGTTGGTGCACTCAAATCAAAGATTTAAGTATATTATGACATCAGAAGAACTCAATATAAATAGGAAGACAGGAAGGCAGCTTCTAAAAGAGGATTTTAGGAATGAGACAAGTTTTCTCAAAGACAGTGCCTCAGATCTTCACTGATGAACAGAAACAATTATAGGCTTCTTGTTTCATCTTTTGAATAAGTCACATCCTCTGGTCCAGTGGAATAAAAAAAAAAATAAATAAATAAAACATATAACACAATTATTACTTCTTTTATGAGCTGTGAATCATGGCTCTCCCTAACTTCCTATTCCCTGTAGCTTGTAGCAATGTATGTCACTTTGCTATCCCTCCAATACCTCATTTTACTATCAGGTAGTTGATGTGTGCCCTTTCCCTGTTCCTTTTGCCTTTGATGTCCTGTGAGTATCAAATTCTCTAAGCCCCCATTCTTCATTATACATCCTAGAATTTATGCTGTCTCTTTCTGATTCTGAGTATAAGTGTTCTTTTTGTTTTCATTTCCCTTAAAACTTCTTTATTTACATACTCTGTACATATTATTCTCAGTATCCTTCTGTAGGTCCACATTTTCATTGCCTCTGATTTTCTCTTCATCTTTGAGGTGATTGTCCAGCATTAACTGCCATATATGAGGACTGATATTACATATCAGTTCAGAACTCTTTTCTTTGTTTCTAACAATTTTCCTGCTTCTTAATACTTTACTTAGCTTTTGAAAGGCATCTTTCACTATTCCTATGCCCCTCCATATTTTGGTTTTGCGTTTTACAGATATTTAAATTTTTGTACAGACATCCACATCACATTGAAACACCAGTACAATTACCAAAGTTAAGCAACACTGAGCCTGGTTAGCATTTAGATGGGTGACTGTTTGGAAATACCAGGCACTGTAAACTTGGGTGTATGACTGGTGTAATTTGATAATGGCTTGGAATTGTTAATCTGAGAGCTGAGTTCCAATTCGAGTTGGGTTTGTTATATTCACTTACATGTAAATACCTTTAGGAAAGGTATGACTCCACCTCTTCTCTCCCCAGCTATGGGTTAATTAGTAAGACTTGTACTACTAAACCATTATCATCTCAAAAAAGAAATCTTACATTCTAAAAAATATGTTCTGGCTTTAAATAACCAACAAGGAGTTGATAAGCTGTAAAAAAATAAATCAATCGATTTTAGCTTAGTTTTTAAAGATGAATAAGACTGGTGAGCACTAATTGATATGACATGTGAACTGAACTTTTACGCCTGGAAAGTGGAATGAGAACATTCTATCCCCATAGATTGAATAAAGGATTTGGTTCAAAATTGCAAGAAGATTATTGTGTTGAAAGACAGACAATTGAAGAAGGCCAATTGATTCTGACTTTATAAAATGTTAAATAATAAGGATTTGTTTATAGTTAGTTCACATATTTTAATAATTTATTAAATGTTTATGAATAAAAAATTAAATTCACATTAATTTCTTTATAAATTAGTATATGATAAATATTGCATTAATTTTAATTGTATTAGTTTTTAGGATGTTTTAAATATAAAATCATTCTTGTAATTTTATAAAATGGTAAATCATAAGAATTTCTTTATAGTTCACACATTTTAATAATTTATTAAATGTTTATAAGTTTATGAATAAAAAATTATTTTCACATTAATTTCTTTACAAATTAGTAAATGATAAATATGGCATTAATTTTAATTGTATTAGTTTTTAGAATGTTTTAAATATAAAATCATTCTTGTAATTATAAACAGTCAAATATTGTTTAATATTTTTGTTGTAAATTCTCAAGAACAAAAAAATATGTATAAATTCACTTTCATCATATGTCTAGGTTTTATTCCAATTCTAATCATTGCTTTTTAAGACAACATTGCTGAAGAGTGAATGTACTTAAAAAAGCAGTGTGATGGGGGGGAAAAAACAATCCTTTTGACACTGTCTGATTGCGAACACGTTTGTCCATGTCCGCCAACATTTAATATTTTTGTTTGAATGGTGTCAATCTCAAAAAACATAGAAAATTGAGAATTAACTTACGTAGTGGAGAATTATGTCTGTGTTATTCAAACCAGAATGAGTCTCAGCAAGAATTTGTTGAAAGACATTAAGGGATTTGTTCAGCTGTCCTCTGTTAAGGTAGAGCATCCCCAACTGGTCCAAAATTACTGGACTCTGCTGGACAGAAATTGCTCTTTAAAAAAAAAAAAACAGGAAAAAAAATTCTGTTGTTAGTTTGAGCAGCCTGTGAGGGGTACAAAATCTTATTAATCCTAAAAATACGGATGTGTTAAAATATTTACATGATTTACATTGTTCAAACTGTTGTCTTCATCTTTATTGCCATATTCATGACATTTTGACCATTGTATACTGTGGCCTTCTTCATGTGATACACATTGGAATTTTGAACCAAACTATTTATTTAGTCCACTGGGTAGATTGGTTTGTTTGTTTTATGGCATATCAACCTCAATGGGTTATTTAATGTTGACAAGATTTGTATTGCTGATAATATTTTTTTCCAAAAATATATTGTTGGTAATGTTTTTTCAAAAATGTATTGCTGGTAATATTTTTTTTCAAAAATGTATTGCTGGTAAAAAAACTTTCAAAAAACGTATTGGTAGCTATTAAAACCTATTTTTATACTTTCATAGTGTTTGCCCCCTTTTGGAAGGTTAACTATTTACCCACAGCTAGGACCCTGACAGGTGCTATCACCCTGGGTCAGAATGAACCTGGAAATGCTCCTCAACACCTGATCAAAGCCCTTGCTGTCGGATGTAGTTTATCATCTTACTCGGGATGCTGGGGGTAAATTGTTCCCATTTCAGTGGATAAAAGTGTTGGTGGAAGTAATCCAGTGACTAGACCCAAAGAGTTGTGAGTTCAATACCAGGCCACAGCAGAGGTGAACAAAAACTTGGAGAATTGAGTTACTAAAGCGAGATAACTGAAATTGAGCTATCCAGAAAAAGGCATGGCACATGGAATGAGAACAATCTACCTTTGTGGACTAAATAAAAGGTTTGGTTTGAATTTCCAACATATGTCACCTGAAAAAGGCCACAGCATATGGTGGCTGAAACATTGTGAATATGACAATAAAGATGAGGACAACAGTTCGAACAATGTAAATAGTGTAAATAGTTACAATACCACATCTCGGAAATTTAGACAGATGTTAAAATATGTGTAACACATATACAATGGCAAACTTATAAATAAATATCAAACAAGGACGAATGAGGAACAATGATAAAATAAAGTCACCATAAAGAGGGGAAGCTAAGGTAAAAAGAATATAATAGAAAAAGGGCTAACCAGTTTCAATCCTCTCCCTTGAGAGCCTCTCGAGGATAAGTGTTTATAAATGTACAATGTTTTAAAAACACGGTAGAAGACAAACAGGAGAAAATTATATATATATATATATATATATATATATATATATATATATATATAGTAATTCATCGAGTCTAGAAGAAACCTCAACAGAATGCAGAAAGCACTGGATGGCCGTTTCGTTCTATATTTGGGACTCATCAGCAGTGCGCATCCACTACCGAGAATTGAAACCCGAACAGCTACATTGACAGGTAAGCGTCATACCAACTGTATTAACGGGCCTCAGTGATGAAGAGATAGCGAACTAGGCTCGATATTGTGCTGCTCGTTCACATATTCTGTGGTGGAACTCATCCAAGTTCCTTTAACCATTAGACTGTGTCTCCAAGAGACACGACTACCATCACCAAGCCGCTTCATCCAGAGCATTAGAAGCTGGTTCAAGCAAGGATATACAAATGATAGAAATTAAGGAGGATTTGAGATAATTAAGGAATTCATCGCGTCTAGAAGAAACCTCAACAGGATGCAGAATGCACTGGACGGCCGTTTCGTCTTATATTTGGGACTCATCATCCCTTACCGAGAATTGAAACCTGGACAGCTACATTGACAGGCAAATGTTATACCAACTGTACTAACAGGCCTTGGTGACAAAGAGGTAGCAAACTAGATTTGATATTGCGCCCGTTGGTTGCAATAATACCACTAAGATACATGAGGCCACTGGGAGTGAAAGAGAAGGAAAAAGAGTTTAGAAGAAACAGGAAGCCCAATCATAAGCAGGAAATGACATCTACTCAAAAGTTAAAAAAAAAACTGGGGAGGTGAACTGTGCAACAGACAGACTTATCTACTCATTGATTAAAAAAAAAATAGTAAATAAAATTTTAGAGTTCAGGCAGAGACATTAGAAGTATAGAGTTAAAGAAACGTAAGTCCAATCCTACTCAGGAGATCAGGGATAAACCTCTACTCCTGTTCAAAAGACTAGGGAGGGGTGTGAACCGGATGATAGGTGAATCTATATTCTCCAATTGAGGAGAGAGAGAGAGAGGAAAATTAGACAATGCATTTTCTTTCTTCATTTGTCATGTGGTAAAGATGTTTTTAGTTGAGGTAAAAATTTGCTTGACTTAAATTGTATCTACTCTCTAAATGTGATAACTTCAGGAAACAAAAATTCATTCAACTACATTGTCATCGTTCGTAAGTAATTCATTCTTACCTTAGCAACATCATTTCAGCCTCATCATATTGATGAAGATGTTCAAGGCTGCGGGCTGCGTTGGTCATTGCTCGAACATGCTGGGAATCTTGGTCCACTGCTTTGTGGTAGAACTCCAGTGCCTTCTTGATGTCCCCTAGGGAAAGAATAAATAATTCTGTTGACTAAAAGTGAAAAAAAAACATTTATTTTATGCAATATCCATCTATATCTCTGAGATGAGATATTATGATTACTTGCATTATTTACATTATTCTGTTATCCTCATCTTCATTTCCATATTCACAATGTTTCAGTCATTGTATGCTCCAGCTTTTTTCAGGTGATTGGAGTTTCAAACCAAACCCTTTATTTCGTCTATCGGGGTAGGTTGTTCTAGTTCACGTGCCATGCCTCTCCCAGATGTCTCAGTTATTTCCCTTTAACTCAACTCTTAAAGTTTTTGGCTCACCACTGCTGTGGCCTTGTATTGAACTCACAACTCTTTCGGTCTAGTCACTGGATCTAATGAATGTTTTTATCCACTGTGGCATGTAGGAAGAGGTATGGCATGGGGAACTAGAACAATATTTTATGCAAATATTTATTTTTAAACATGATCTTCTTTGTCAATACATTTAATGTAGTAATAATTTATGTGATGGCTAGAAGTTTTGTTTGTACCATAGATTGTATTAGACACTGCCTCTGTGCCAAGATCGAGTTTGTCTCCTTTCTCCTACTCTGGAAGCATGCGTCAAACCTAGCAAGGGACAGAAAACTATCGTTTCCTGATGTCATCTCAAGGGATGAAGGCATTGGTAGGCAGGACTTGGGGACAGCAATGAGGGACTGGGAAGGCTGGTGTAGTGTTGTGGACTCAAATGTGGTACAAGGCCAAAATTATTGGTCACCCAGTGAGAATCAAAGGTTTGTTGGGAATGTAGATCTTAGCAACCGCAATACTTTCCTTCTTCAGTTAAAGGAAGCACTTTAAAGACTTTCTTGAGAATATCCAAATTGCCAGAATCACCATTATTAAATAAAATTCATGAAATGCTTATTTCTGGGGTTGACCATGGGTAAATTAAATTGCAGATAAATGAGGAATTACATTTTCAAAATGCAAATATCAGAATATAAAGAATCGTTTTATATGCCATCCACTTTAGATGGTAGGTGAATTTCTAGATCTTCTTATATCTAATACATCGTTAATGAGTGTTAACCTTGTTGCAAGTATAATCTGTAATGTTATTGATCCTGACCTGGCATCTTGATTTCAGTCAATTTCCAACCACTATGACATGGCTTCCCTCTGTTTTTTCTACAAATATTTTCATGTCAAATGTTTGGATAAGCTTTACACATTGGTGCCTTGACTGCATGAATTTAAACATATTGGAATTGAGGTTTCAGAGTTATACTGTTGAAATAGCTAGGTGTAATTGTATTTTTTGATTTTTTTTTTTTTTTCTTTTTTTTTAATCATTTTACCCCAAGTAAGGTGGGAATGCCACTAGTATGCAGGGGTTTACAGGAAGTGAAAATGAGAGAAAATACTGAGTATAGGGAGAATTGAGGAAAGGACAAAAAAAAATCAACGGGATTCAAGAAGATAGAAGATGGCAATTGATGGTGCATTTAAATTTTTTAAAAATTTTAATTATCAGCGAAGCAAGTAAATGGAAGGGAATTCCACAGGCAGGAAGTGCAAAAAAAAAAAGAAAAGAAATCTGTTGGATTAAAAGTGGCAGTTGTATTTAACTATTTCAACAGTAAAAGTGTGGGACCTAGATGCCAGTCTCGTAGCAACGCTTAAATTCATGTAGTCGGGGCATTAGGGAAAAAATCTTCTCAGAACAGTTGCCATGAAAATATTTGTAGAAAAGACAGAGGGAAGCCATGTCACATTGTTGAGAAAGTGATTGAAGTTGAGATGCCAAATCAGGATTGATTACATTGCAAATCCTTCTTTGGATTTTGTCAAGAATCTCAATATGTACAGCAGGATCACCAGACCAGATATGGCAGCAGAATTCAGTGCATGACGAATGGTTGATTTATAAATGTACAAGATGGACTCATGTTGAAAAAGATTTTTCTAACATGACACAGTGACCCAACTTTCATTGTTTTTTTGTTTTTTAATTGTTTGCAATGAAACTACAAAGGATAGGAAATTGTGGAGGACCATAATCACCCATGTTATGAAGGACCTCGGAGTGGTGATAAGAAGATTTTTCAGCTAATCGACATGTGAAAAACTAAATGTAGAGGTTTCAACAATCCACTATAATGCATATTGATTGCTAAAAGTTTTATTATAGAAAAGTACTTAAAACTTAAGGGTATTAGCATAAATCCATTACATTCACTTACGTGCTAATACCCTTGGGAAAGGTATGAATCCTTGTCCTACCCCCCCCCCAGCTATAGGTAAATAACAGGACAGACCAGGTTCTATAGCTTTGGATGGTAACTGGTCTACTGCAGAAAGAAATGGCAGCCTACTGTGGGAAAAAATCTGCCTCGTCAGTCATGTATCAAAAGATACAAGATCGCCTAAGCATGTATCACGCATGGCATGGAACTGACTGACTACAGAATAATGAATTTACTCCTCACGATGTACTCAATACTCGTGACCGTATGGCAAGCTAGTCATGTCAATCAATTACTATAGAAATAGTTAATTCGGTCCTCAATGGATGCTCCAGAATTGTAGCCTTGTGCTAGCACTAAACACAGATTAGTAAATAAGAGAAGTAACTAATCATGGTCTAATGGTTAGCAAACTAGCTTTATCAGCCAACTATTTTGGGAAAAGTATGAATCCTCTTCTCCCCACACTCAGCTATGGGTAAATAGCAGGACAGACCATGTTCTATAGCCTTGAATAGCAACTGGTCTACCACAGAAAGAAATGGCAACCTACTGCAGGAAAAAAAATCTGCCTAGTCAGTCATGTATTGAAAGATACATGATCACCTAAGTATGTATCATGCATGGCACATAACTGACTGACTTAAAACCAGGAAAAAGGAAGTCACTTGATAGTAATTATCACAAATATTAATGATAGAATGTGGTAATGGTAATATTAGTTGTTTCCCTTGAAAGGAAACATTTTGGCATTCATTGACTGAGCAGCCAGTACTGCTTTTAGTTGAAATTTATAAAGTCTTTTTTTCTTAGATCATTTATTTAGAAAAACATGTTACTGTTAAGACTCTTTCCAGTATTGATGGTAGTTTCCTTCCTCGGACTATTTCGTGTATAATGCAAATGCATTGCTTATGATTTTATTATAGAAATCCATTGAAGATCAGGAAGAAAAAGATTTTCAGTAGGCATTTATCATGTAACAATGCCAATATTTAATACCAGCCTCAGATATATATATATATTTTGGAGATATGATTGAGCTGAATGAGGTTGGCTCGGTTGTGTATTTACATACATTTGGAACCAATAATTAAAGTTAAACATCCATATATGTTCAGTGTTTCTCAATATAAAATTACAATTGGAGTTGTATTTCCTTCCCTGTTATATATATATATATATATATATATATATATATAAAGACATTTTTATGAAAATTTCTCGGACATTTAGGCCGGTAAATGTTATTTAATACTGTTTATTATAAACAGAGCATTTACTAAAATACTTGTATCTATAAAAAGAATGTTAAACATAAAAATGTCTTAAATAATTGTCGGACTTTGTCCATTCCATTATATATATATATACACACACACACACACACATATACACACACAATGTCATCAATAAAAACCAGTATTAGTCTTAAGAACTTTCCTTTCAAAGGATGGAATTGTAGGAGTTATTTCCATTTTGTCATTTCAATTACCTTCTGCCTGTAATGTAAGTAGAATCTTAGACCTGATAGTTTTTCTTCATTAAAGACTCTTAAATGAGTTCTTTGCTAGGCCAGAAGAAGATCCATAATGATAGATACCTGAAGAAGACTACATAGATTATTGGCCATGAACTGTCTAAAAATCAAGAGGATGACACAAGTCTGAATATACTAATGTAGAAAGACTTATTTCCACTATTTACATTATTTCGACTGATGTCCTTATCTTTATTGTTATATTCATGACGTTTTGTCTTTTGTACACCCCAACGACCTTCAGGTGAGATATGTTGGAATTTCAAACCAAACCTTTTATTTAGTCCACAGGGGTAGATTGTTCTAGTTCCACTTGCCATGCCTTTTTTTTTTAGCTATCTCAGTATCAGTTAATTCCCTTTAGTAACTTGACTCTCCAAGTTTTTGTTCCTTCTGCTGTGGCCAGGAATTGAACTCACAACTATTTGGTTCAAGTCACTTTTTGGATTACTCAAACGATGCTTTTATCCACTGGGTCATGTGTCCTTGGAACAATCTACCTGTGAACTAAATATTTTGGTTCGAAATTCCAATGTATATCACCTGAAACATTGTGAATATGGCAATAAAGATGAAGACAACAATCCAAAAATGTAAATCAGGTAAATAGTTACAATACTTCCTCTCAGAAATATAGAAAGATCCTGAAGAAGGCTGTAGTGTACAATGACCGAAACATCATGAATATTATAAGAAAGATGTGGACAACAGTATGAACAATGTAAATCAGATAAATAATTACAGTACTTCCTCTCAGAAATATCAACATGTAATGTAGAAATCCTGAGCTGACTCGGGTAGGTCATTCGTGATTTTAATTATTCACTTAGAGATTTAGATAGATGTACAAGAGAGTACTGAGAAGTTTTCAGTTCAAGTCATTTACTAAAATCTTAACCAAATGACAATTTTTTTTTAATGCTTTTTAACCAGGCTTCTTGTACAATCACCGAAAGTTAAGCTATGTCAAGCCTGGTCAGTTCCTAGATGAGCAACTTCTTGGGAATATAGCCTCATAGACAAAATAAAATACTTTAAAAAAAAAAATAAATAAATAAATGGAGTGTCTACTCAAATATGGGTATCCGCTAAAAATAAGGTTTAAAGTAATAAGAATTTGTCAGCTTAATAAAACAAAAAAAAAAAACATTTATTTAGATATAAATATATAAAAATTTCTATTCATAAACTTGATGACATAGATGAAATTCAGCCAGGGTCGGCGCTTAGGTCTTGCCCCACCTCTTGAAACTTTGATACAGGCAACCCCCTCTCTACTACATGTCAGTTTCAAAGTTTCCCAACCTGGGGGCAACAAACCCTCGAAGGAAAATTGGGGGAGTACTTTTAAAAAATTACCAAACATCAGGGAATTATTCAATTTAAATGAAAATTTCAGTACATATTTGTTAATTATTTACTTTTATAATGAATAGGTTTTTTATTTTAAAAAACTTGAGAAAATGTTATTCTTTTTGTAATAACTGCCAACATTTTCATGACTAAATTTTACTTGAAAAAATGTTTAAGTCGCAAATTTTTACATTTCCATAAAAATTAATCACTGAGGCATCTGCTGAAAAAAAAAATATTTTACAAAGATTCCAACACAACACAAACGGATTGTCTTAAAAGTTGTATTAAAAAAACTGTATTTCGGTTTTCAGGAAAAAATTTTTTAATATTTAAACATTTTTATTTTTTAAGTGATCATT
The DNA here is from genome assembly GCA_903632075.3 of Acanthosepion pharaonis. Taxonomy (NCBI): domain Eukaryota; kingdom Metazoa; phylum Mollusca; class Cephalopoda; order Sepiida; family Sepiidae; genus Acanthosepion; species Acanthosepion pharaonis. The sequence continues at coordinate 1,191,748 of CAHIKZ030000563.1, forward strand.
TTCTTGGTTTTATCTTTCTAGAAATTTAAAAAAATAGGGACTAAAAATTTTATTTTAATTACAAGCTGTGGACTTCTGATTACTAAAAAAAAAAAAAAAAAATCAGAGATCCTTCTTCATAGATGATCTTGGAATAAAAAATGATTTTACCGAGAGATATTACCCTCTTAATTGATTTAAAAGAACTGTTTAGAAAGCAAATTATAATTTTAAAAAAATAAGCACAACTGAAATTAGCACTTCTCCCCCCCCCAGTAGGCAAAGAGAGGTTGAGCAGTTTGGGGTAGTAAGCAAATCATCCCTGTTTGATTGTTATAGTTAATGATTGAATATATAACTTATGTAGAAAAGAAGCAAAAAGTATGAAAAGCAAAACAATGCTGTTTTAACTAGGTCTTTTGAGGCTTCAACCTTATGGGAGGTTGGGGGTTTCTGTGTAGTACATACCACACTGGACATGCAGGTACACAATGTATATTATAAGTTGATGACTGACCTTATAATATCAGTTTAAAAATAATAAAAAATGGCGGATGACCATAAAACTGTGCTGAAAAAATTGGCAGAGGCTACAACAGGGCCCAAAAAATGCAGAGTCGGTGGTTTCAGGTGTAAGATGCACCAGCCCTGAACTCAGCTGACCAAATGCTGAAACAAAATGATGTATGACTTACCTTTTTGTTGGAAGAACGAACCATAATAATTGTATGCATCGGCATAATTTGGTCTCATGCTTATGGCTGCCTCGAAGAATTTTTGCGCTTCATCCATTTGACGATTCTGTGCAAGCAGATTTCCTAGGGTTAGAAATAGTGGTGCATTTGGAGCACTCAAGTGGACAGCTTTTTTTATCAACAGAATTGCTTCTTCAACATTACCCTCTTCACTGAAAAAACCAAAAACAAAACAAAATGATCTTAATAAAATGCATATTTTATAGCATGATGTATTGAGGGCTCATGTCTTTTTTCTTTAGCGTTGTGGTCCTCAACCTTTTTGCACAATACACTTTTTTCACTATATGTCAGAATGTAATTCCCTGACTTTAAAAGATTTTCTGACTCAAAAGGTGCATTTTGAATAATATTCATATATTATTGAACATCTTCATTCGTTTCCATAGTGGTACATATGCATTTACACGGATGCTGAAGATGAACATTCTCCAAATGTTGCTTGTTTGTTTCAAAAAATCATTTAACAAAGCTTTAGAATCTGGTGGATTTTGTGTTGTCTCCAGGTCCCCACACTACAACATAAAATTAACAAAAAGGATGTTTTCTTATTTGTCTTATTAGGAGAGATTGGTGGCAGCTTGGATTCCAAGAGGTAGAGGGAGAAATGACATCACAGGAATGCATGTTGCACTTTGGCTCAGTGTCCCCCCCCCCACAAGTGGTCTTAGCCAGGTGTGGGAGGCATATCAACAGTTCAGAATTTGTGTGTCCTTCTCTTAAATTCACACTATTTTTGGACTTATATCCAAAACTCATACAAAGGCAATCCATCACTGTCAGAATGCCATGTCAGCAAAGCACTCTGGCCAATCACTAACCATTCTGCCCCTGGCCTTTGCATTCTGTAAAAAAAAAAAACCCACCGAGGTCATTCTTTTCTATTGATGATGATGGATGTGAATCCATATTGATTATAGGATTCATCATATCATTTTTTTTTTTTTTTTTTTTTTTTTTAAAGTCATGATCAGCTCCAAATTCTGTAAATAAAAAAAAAAAAAAGAAGAAAAAGTAAGATTTTTCAGTACTCCCCAAAACCCAGCAATTCCACCCTGAGGGAAATGCCCCCCCGAGTTGAGCACCCTTCCCTTGCATGATACAGGTGCATCCATGTATCTCTTCTGTAGTTAAGAAATTATAAACCCATGCATTGTTGTGTGGCATGACCTGCACATCTGTTACCTTGCATGGGATGCAGTGGATTTATTCCCTGGTGGGAGATGCAGCACATATATGCATCTAGTATTTCTAGTATGTATCACAGTACATATGCATGGCTATACTGTAGTGATATATGTGGTGCCTTTCATGCATCTGTCATGTCATATCAGACAGATGCATCCATGAATTTATTGCATATGAGACATAGCGTGCCCCATGCATTGTTCTGTAGTACAAGACATGATGAAACTATGCATTTTGCTGTGGAGCATGGAACAGGTGCATCCATGCATCTGTTCTTTGGCATCAGATGTGTTGTAACTTAGAAAGGGTTACTGAATGAGGAATAATCAAAACAGAAGTTGAAAATGGTAATCTTTATAACGTCAACAAAATACAATACTCGCCAGCGACGTCAAGTAGGTAAACCACTGTAAGTGGTGGACAACTTAGCATATTACCCCCACTTTCAACAGTGTCCAACATATTTATGACGATTGGGACATACCCATTAGTATTCATAGGTACTGTATATGACAAGATTCATTGCAATTGTGCATCTGTTCCCTGATGGGAGATGCGGTATATCCATGTCTTCTGTGTGGTATGATATACCCATGCATCTATCTCATAGCACGATGCAGTGCACCCATGCATATATAATCTTGTATGAGTCCAAATGCTCCCATGCATCAGTTCTGCAGCATGAGACAGGTGCATTTATACATCTACCCCCTAGTTAGAGACATGGTACCCCCATGCATTTATTTACTGATTGAAAACTTGATTTTATTAGGTTGGGTCATAAGTTTTTTGGCAACCATTTTTAATGATGAATGCATTGTCCTATATAACCTTAAATATGTAACAGGTGATGAAAAAAAATGGTTAGATATGACAGTGTTCAATGCAAAAGGTAGTGTAATGCAATAAGTAGGGGAGTTCAGACTGCTAATCCATTGTATTTTTTTTCTTCTGTGTTAGATTTCTTTGGGTATTCTGACTTTTAATGATTTTGAAAAGCAAAATTCTTTCTTGCATACAACAATGGAGTAAAAATCCGAAATTACTTATTCAAAAAATGTAAGTTAAGAATTACTAATTCCATTATTTTTTATGGTATAGATAAACTAGTATTTATATATTCACGAGACATGCTACCTGGTCTCTGTAATGATTAACGTTAACTTGAGGCTACACAAAAGTTAACATACCTTGTGTTACTAAAACAACAGAATATATTATTACTGAGTAATGAAACCAGGTTGCTAATATATTGCCTTTTATTTCTTTGGTTGTGTTAAATTTTGTGGGGTATAGTTTTAATTCTTTCTTTGTAATTTTCATCAAGAGCAGCAAATTTGAATTATCTTCTTTGTCTGGTTTTAAATGAACACTTTGAATGTTAAATAGCATTCAACAACAGTTAATAGTTATATAACAATCCACATATACAAAACACACATACACACACACACACACACACACACACACACACACATATATATATATATATATATATATATATATATATATATATATATATATATATTTCTTTGATGGTGATGATCAATGAGATAACATGATGTGAAGTTTATGAAGGTAAGAGTCATAGATAATGAATGACCCTTGATTTGAAGAAGTTAAGATTCTAATGTTCAAGGGTGCATCCACATGAGAGTCTGTTCCACAAAGTAGCAGCTCTTGGTAAAAATCTGAGTAGAACTTTCTCCTTTCATTACCCCAATACAAACACTTTTATCTTTCAAGTGCTTATGTCTGGATTTGTCAACTTACAACTCTTATTCGCACTGCCTGAACTTTGTGTGAAATTTCTCATGGACATCAGTTGAATTGTCAGAAGACTCCAGTCAAAGACAGATTATTTTTGACACACTTTGAAAGCAATAATAAACCTGTTTGTTATTCTAATTCCTTTCCTCTTTTTCTACCAATTGTAAATGATGTTCCAATAAATTGGACCAATTTTAAATGTGAATTAAGTTTAAGCGTCTAATGATTTTTTTTCTTTTTCTTTCAGATTTAATAACTGAAGTCTTTGGCAGTTTCAACCATGAAAAGATTAACAATCAAACAACATGTTAAAGTTTCAAGAGTGCAATTGGAAAAATTGTTCATTAATTCAAACAAACTGAGTCAGTTGCAGATGTGAAAACTAGAAAACACCATTGCGTGCTTGTTTATATCGTTCAGCTGAAAACATTGCTGCAGTGCATGAGAATGTGACCGAAAATCCAGACACCTCTATTCATCATCGTGTGCAGGAATTGAACCTGTTGCACTCTCGGTTGGTCGATTATGTTGACCAAAAAAATCACTAAGTGAACAAAATGCATTTCTGTTTGAACATCCATTTTTGTAATTGACTTCGATAACTTTAACACATTTTTTGATTGTTAATCTTTCCATTGTCAAAATTGCCATATACTTAAGCTGTTAAATTTGAAAGAAAAAGAAAAAAATCATTAGATGCTTAAACTTAATTCACATTTAAAATCGGTCCAAGTTATTGGAACAGCCTTTATTTCTGTTAATGTTGGAACAACCACAAACATAAATATGGTTTTAATGCTTTCTGAATTAGACAAAAAAAAAGGTATCATTTTCTGGATTCAGTTCTTCATACAAGATTGTGGTATTGTCTAATTACTTACTTTAGCAATGCTCCTAAGTTGATGAGGGCACTTATATGTTGTGGTGATATTTCTAAGGCTTTCTCGTAATGATACCGAGCTTTCTTTTTATCAGTGAGCAGGATGCCAAGGTTATTATGCGAGCTGGCGTGCTTAGGCCATGAGCTGAAAAAACAAATTTAACAGGAATCAGACATTTTTGTCCAAGGTCTATGTTTTAAGCAATTATAATGAAGAAAAAAATATTTTCTAGAAGTTTGGGGCTTATGGGCAATGTCCTGTTTAATCACTGTAGAATAACAATAGAATAAACAACATTTAATGGCGTAAGGGTCCGAGCTAGCATCCAGCTGACAGACAAAAATAAAGCAGGTTGTAACTTGATACAAACCCTGAAAACTGACTGGAATCAAGCTGGTAATTATACAGAAATACCTCCATTCATGTACCAGCAGCCAATCACAACCCAAGCAATGGACTATCCCACTTGAGCACAATGAGATGCTCCATGGCACCATAAATAGCTCTCTTTCTCAAGGTGGAGTGTCTGTTCACTCAGCCGGGGCACCTCGTCGTAGTGTAATGGTTAGCAAGCTTGTCTCGCTAGATCAGTTACGACTGAAAAGTGAGTTCGATCCTCACTAGGTGTCCCATACTTTTGGCCTTGTGCCACATCTAAGCTAAGCTTAGAAAATAACTATTTACTCAGCTTGTGAACATCTCAAGGTGGTGTAATGGTTAGCAAGTTTGTCTCGCTAAAACTATTACGACTGAGTAGTGAGTTCGACCCTCACCTGGTGCCCCATACTTTCGGCCTTGTGCCACATCTAAGCTACGCTTGGAAAATCACTATTCACTCAGCTTGTTCCACAACTGAGTGTTTATCTTCACAACGTGATCACTAGTTCTCGTATGATTGTAGTGATAGAAAAAATAAAAAGATTGCCATTTCAAAAATAACAGGATAGCTAAATGTTGGCAAGCCATTTTGATTTGCCATAAAGGAATAAAAACAAAAAGATAAGAATTAAATAAAAGAGGCCAAAAAATTATCATTCCTAAATGTAGATGAAGAAAAAGGGATTGTCAAATGTATTATTTCTGTGAACCAATCAAAATAAAGAACAATTCAGGAATGAATTCTATTGTCTTAAGCAAAAAGTGTTAAGACAGTGACAAGCAAGACAATGGACTAGACCATTTCAACACTCACAGGATACACTGGAGGGAAGCAGAACAAAGGGAAATTGAGAAGCGTACCTCATGGAATGGTAGAGAGTCAAATTTGATTTAGAGCTACAAGGATAAGAAGTTGTGGAGAGCCATGATCACTCAAACCTTGAAGGGACATGCCACATAAAAGATGAATTCAAATTAGTGATTGTAATTAGTTACTATAGGCTTATCTTTATTTTGCTTACCGTAGGACTTTTCGGTAATGGTAGATTGCAGCATCTGTTTCACCTTTGTCCTTCATCAGATTTGCAAAGTTGTAATGAACTTTGGCATTTTGGGGTTGTGCTCTTAAACCTGATCTATAGATGAAAACAAAAACAATAATTAATTGAAAAGAAGTTTCTTCCTTATAAAAAGGTCTGAACTGGAAACAAACAAATCCTGCATGACCTTCCAAATAAATAACGACGAACTATATTTAAATGTGATCTATAACAGGGTTGATGTTGAGTTGTGTTAATGTAAATTAAATGTATCAGTAGTTGATAGAGGATTCCTTTTCTTTTTTTTTATATTGAAAATGAAATTAATAAAACATATGACAATGACATAAACAATAAGGCTTTGAGACATGTATTAAAATTAATGACATTGTGTATTTTTCTTTTTGTAATGTTTATTACAATATTGATTTTGTGTGTGTTAAATGTTTTCAATTATTGTCCCTTTTTGTCTCTTTTAAATGTTTGGGTTTACTTGTTTATAATTGTTCTGTGAATTTCATGGTTAAGGAAAGATTTTGTAATCATCAACACTGGATTTTCATGGAGTGAAGATATGTCTGAGTTGTTCTTTTACTTGGGATGGAAAGGTTATTAATACAATGATGAAATTATAGATCTTTATTTCTAGAATGATGAAACATCATCATCATTATGAATAATGGAGGAAACAATGTTTTTGAAATGAAATTTCAGATCTTTATTTCTAGAATGATGAAACATCATCATCATTATGAATCATCACTGGAGGAAAGGTTGTTTTTGGAATGATGAAATTTCAGATCTTTATTTCTAAAATGATGAAATATCATCATGAATCATAACAGATCAATATCAGAGATAGAGTTTATGTAAATATAAAATGGACACTGAAGTCAACATTATGGGGAATTATGAGAAAGTAAGTGCAGATTATGAGGATATGTAGAATAAATAACAGTTGAACTTAGACTTGAAAAGGTTAAGATTATAGTGATCAGGGAAGCATCATCTTGGGAGTTTGTTGTGCAAAGTAACTGCCTTAATGGAACTTTCTTCTTACTAATGAATTAGGATTCATTCAGACATGACATGCTGAGTCCTAGCTGTGAAGGTCTGAACTGATGGAAGTAAGGAATGTAGATTATCTGAACATTTGCCATGGAAATAGTGAAAGAATATTAAGAGGTTAGCAATCCTTTGTCTGTGAGAAAATGGCTGCAGGATTGAAAATAATTCCTATACCCACAAAGCCCCACCTGAATGTTTTTCAACTGTCACGACTGAAAAGTGAGGACTTGGCAGCTCCAGCCCAGGTATGCCAATGGTACTTCATTTTTGGTCTGATTTAGTTTTTCTAAAGATAAATCAACCAGATACTTATTGTATCAGTACAAGAAGCCAACCCTTTGTTTTTTCCAGCATCCTGAGTGATGCATAGTATATGTGTGTTTCACTTGAGATCTGAATTTTATATATAAAAATGAAGAATATTGACAAAAGGTCAAAGATTCCTTGAGATAGACTATACTTACAAGAATAAGGATTCTCTGGAATGCCAAGTTTGGTTCTGTTTCCAAGTTTTCAAAGAAAGGACAAAGCAAATGAATAGAAAGACAACCCAGATCTGCTTTGAATACTGCTGGAATCTTTTTTCTAAAAGATTTAAACCATGTACCACAAGAATGCAATAACCAATGCTGTAAAAGAGAAAAAGAAAACCAATAAACATAACTGCCTTTAAATTTTCTGCTAATATAACATTTGGGCCAGTTTATTCTACCATTGTTTTCATTTATATATTTTCAATACAATGTCTCTTTGAAAATATAACATTTGCTGCCAGTTTATTCTACCATTGTTTTCATTTATGTATTTTCAATACAATGTCTCTTTGAAAATATAACATTTGGGCCAGTTTATTCTACCATTGTTTTCATTTATATATTTTCAATACAATGTCTCTTTGAAAATATAACATTTGGGCCAGTTTATTCTACCATTGTTTTCATATATTTTCAATACAATGTCTCTTTGAAAATATAACATTTGGGCCAGTTTATTCTACCATTGTTTTCATTTATGTATTTTCAATACAATGTCTCTTTGAGAATGCAGGCAGTTATAACTAACCACAGGTCTTTCTTTATTATCTGTGAATTATCATGCCTTTTTGGGAAAAAAATATTGGAGTGGGTAATAGTCATTGAAGTGCCTCCTTCCCATATCACATTATCAGATGGTCTTCCTTCGAAGACCAAGGTGCTTTTCTCCCTAGTCCCACCAGAAGCCCAGCGCCCCATCTCGCTGGACGGTGTCAACCTGGAAGTGGTCGTTTGTCTACCTGGGATCGGCTGTGGTTGCATCCGGACAAGGAGTGTTTGAGGTGGAACGTCGATAGGCGTGGCGAGATCTGGCTTGCCCATCTCTAGCGCTGCCTGTGAAACCGGAGAGAGATCTCGGCCACCACGAAAGGGCAGATCTTCCAGGCGATCATTCGCTCTATCCTTCTATATGGGTGTGAAACCTGGCCGCTCAGGGTGTTTGACCAGCGCAAACTGGAGGCGTTTGACAACGACTGCCTCTGTCGCCTCCTGCACTGCCCGCGCCGCGTCGACCGGATCCCTACCACTGAGCCGCCACCTCGCCCTCGCCCTCTGGCCGCAGTCCTTCTTCAACGGCGTCTGCGATGGTTCGGACATGCTTGGCCGCGCGCGCCGAGGGGAGCTGATACGGGACGTTCTCCTTCCCACACCGCCGTCCACCTGCGGATGGGCAGAAGCTGAACGTGGGCCTCAACGATCAGGAGGATCTGGCGTTACTTTCCGGCCTGCATGTGGTCGGCCTCTGCCGCTGGAACCGCGACTGGCTTACCATCTTGTGCGACCTCGCGACAGACCGACGGGCGTGGGCAGCAATGGTCTGTGATGCGGTGCGTCAACAGGAAGAAGCCGGCTCAATCCGCCCAGGGTGAATGCCGCATCAAGACAAGAAAGAAGACATTATCAGATGTGTAGTTTGGTTTGTTATTTATTATCATTCACTTATTTTTGTAGTTATAATGCGTAGCATGTCATTCACTTTCGATATCTTCAATTATTTTGTTGAATTATAGATTTTTAAAAAAATCGTTTTAACCCCAAGCAAGGCAGAAATGCCACTAGTGTGCAGGGCTTTTCAGAGAGTGAAAGTGAGAGAAAAAACTGAGTATAGAGAGGATTGAAGAAATGACAAAAGATGAACAAGATTCAAGAAGATAAGAGTTGGCGATTGATGTTGCATTTAAATTTATAGATTATAGATATCAGGGAAGCAAGTAAACTGAAGCAAGTTCCACAGGCGAGAAGTGCGAGAAAAGAAACTGTTGGATTTTGTCAAGAACCTCAAGATGAATAGCAAGAGTACCAGATAAAATATGGCAGCAGTATTCAATGCATGAGCAAATGATAGATTTGTAAATGTACAAGATGGACTTTGACAAAAAAAAAAATTTTCTGACCCATAATATGTATCAAAGGAAAAAATAGCGTCTGAAAAAACAGTTAATTTTTTTGCCAATTGCTTTAATTTGAATCTTTGGGGGACTGATCATGATGAATATTTCCAGCACAGTGAATTATTGCTGGAATTTCACCCCCGACTTGCAAAATTTTTATTGCATCTTGCATTTTTATATTTGACCCTTGTTTTATAGGGGCAGCCATATTGGTTGTGATGTTACATATTCATGCTCTCAGTATTAAGCCTGTTTTGGCTGTTTCAAGAAGTGTCCGATACTCCCCTGTTGCTTTGCCTTTACAACTTGCATCATTTCAATTGTTTTTTATATTTATCTATATTTGACTTTTCAGATATTGTTTGTACTTATATCTGTTATAGTGGAACACACCTATTCTATAGTTAATAGACTCTCCCACCTATAATAAGTAGGAGTAGTAGAAGTCGCTCAGTGAGTTGGTCAGTCAGTCGATGCTGGACAACCGTTAGTCGGATATTAAAGTATCAGCCACCACAATTAGATTTCTCTGCGTTATACCTATTATATCAAATTCCTAACGTGTTGTACGTTGAACCTATTTTAGGACTGACTTAGTACAAATACAAGTCTCCACTGTGAAAATCACTCCATAATATCATTCAATTTGATTATGTTCTTTTGTTTTCATTCAACCATGTTTACTGTCCAGCCATAATTGTTTTGGCTCAAAAGTAGAGTAGTGGAAAGATTTAAAAAAAACACAAGAAAATTAAAAAAAAAAAAAATCTGAAAGAATCTGTGTATAATAGTATAGTATGTATCTCAGGAATTCAGACAAAAATTGTCAGGAACAGATAAAAAAAAAAATCTTTCAAATGGTTAAGTGAACAAGAAAACAAAGTAAAAATCTGAGTAATTACCTTGGTATATAGAGCACTCTTTCAGCAATTACAAACCCAACAGGAAAGAAGAGATTTGATGCAGGCAGGAAAGGGATAATAACAAAAGCTAAACTCATGAGAACCGTGTAGTCCTGGAAAATCCAAGAGAAAAGTTCATACAAATTATCTTCATTATAAAAGTATCATTTTTTTATTTTATTATAGAAATGATATAAGAATGAATATTAAAAAAAATAACATAAAAATGGTATGATAAATAACAAATATCAAGGGTTTGTCAAAAAGTGATGTTGGTTCTTTTATTATAACATATTTAATAGTAGAAGAACACAAAGGGGAGCAAAATAGATACAAAAGTCCCAGGATTCCAAATCTATTTCTCAACATAGTCTCCTTCTTTTTCAATTGTGGTACAAGGCTTGCTCAAAAAGTAAATTCAGTTCTTTAACTGCAACTGATTTAATTTTTCAATCTATTTTCAACATAGTACAGAGGTTGGTCAAAAATAATGTCAGCTCTTTAATTGCAACTGATTTAATAGTAGAGGCTCAGAAAACATCCCAAAATGAACACAAAAGTTTCAGGATTCTAAATCTAGTTTTTAACATAGTCTCCTCCCTTCTCCATTTTGGTAAAAGAAGATGACAGTTGTTCCCTTGATTATGAATGAAAATTCACCATGGTAATATGAGCACTAAAAACAAAATTTGCTAACCCCAAAATTTGAGTAAGTTTTACTACTGTTTGTATTTTTTGCATTGAAAAAGGAGGAAAATGAGTCCAAAAAAAAAAAGAGATTGTCCATGGTTAGGAATTAATGTTGTTAGTTTCAATGTACTGATAATGACCATGAAAAACATCCACTCTCCAAAGTTATAGACAAAACATTCAGATGTAAGCTGGGATTTCTTCCGAGACAATATGATAGAACACTTTTTGGTCTCATTTGCCATATTGTTGTTCTTTCTTGTTTTGCAGTCAGATTTCTGTGATCACTTGTCTGTATCCCTTTTGTGTGTTAACACCATTATTACTTTGTGACCTTTTTGCCTTATCATTGTGGCCTTGCCTACTTTTGACTTGCATATATATTGTTTGCTTAATATTATTTTGAACTGTTCTTTTTCTTCCATTTCTTATTGTTTATTGAGAACTTTGACAATTCCATTTGTTGGGCATTTTTGACAATTACACTTAACCATGACCAATTACTTTCTGCAAATATTGTTGACAGAATAGGATTATTATATACGCTAATTAAATCAATTTCATTTATCATCTTAAATTATTATTATTTATGACAATTTTTAACTTTGTCATTTTGCTAATGACATTTTAAATTATGAACACTTTTTGAATCAAATTTTAAATTATTTTTTATTAATAATGGATGGCTGCTTGTTTCCAAGTATAGGGAAACTAACCATCCCTGTTGAAGACACCTGCTCAGACATATTTGTGTTTGTGCAACATTCACAGAGCCCATCTGTGGTTTATACTGCAACTATAGTGAGCAATTCTTAGTTACCATTTCTTAGAGTGCATCATCTGGCATGGTTAACAGTTTGAACAAAACCAGTACACTCAAAGCCTCAGTCACAATGACTTCTGACTATATGCATAGCACAACCATTGACAAACAGTTCCATCAACAAAACTTCACTATAAAGGTTTGAATAGACTAAAATCTCTTCCTCACCAGCCATCATGGTATGCCAGTGACAAGATCTCCAATCAGCTTTCAATAGTCAATCATTACAATATACTTACAGTTTTATTTTGCAGACCTTTAAAGTAATGATTCTTTGACCAGATTCAGCTTTCTTCTCTGTTGGCCATCATGGCATGCCAGTGACAAGACCATCATACAGTTTCCAATAGTTAATCATTACAATATACTTACGGATTTATTTTGCAGACTCTTTATAGTGATAAGGATGAGGATGAGGAAAAAGGCCACTGTAAATGTATTGCGAGGATCAGAGCAGGTATTAATGAGCTGGATGCTGCTGGATTGCCAGTCATAACAGAGAGCGATTGGCAATAGCAAAAGGTAGCCATTCCAGGCACACAGATGACTGTAGGTTAGAAATCTGCAATAACAAAAGGATATCCTTAAAAATTCTTGACTAATCAAAATTATTTGAGGTAATTTTGTGCCACAATAGGTGCTCAGCTGTGATCAGGATGCACACAAAAATCAAGTGTATAGTAAATGCTTTTATTTGGGACTTGATTAACAACAACTGACAGTAAAGTATAGATGAGAGATCTCCAAAGCAACCACTCACTGTAGGGAAAAAAGAAAAAGATTAAATAAATGAATAGAAGAAAACTTTTAGGATCAAGTGCCACTCAGCTGGAAGGTAAGGAATTCTGATCATGGTCAGTTATGAGCCATCTGTTGGTGGTTGACAACCCAGTGGTGGAAATGGAGAGTTACAGAGTGAGCAGAGAAAGAAGCATTTCATTGTGGTGCTGAGACAGTCAGAGGGAGGGGTTGTAGAAGACAGTCAGTAGTCAGAGTGACTAGAGTAAGAGGCAGATAGAAATATAGACAGGTACCAAAGGATTCATTTTACTATGGACCTGATCTTTCATGCAGTCATTGAGAATTCCGAGATGAGGTACTATCGTCCTCATCTTTGTCACCATATAAATATCTATAAAAAGAATACCTGCTCGGCCCGGTGGCTAGGATCAAAGTGTAGTATCTGCGCTTTGTGAGTTGCCGGGTCGGTGTTCGTCGAACTCTCTGCTTGCAGAGAGGAACCCGGACGAAAGCTCCGCCGAAGGGTGGGGTTTCGCTCGGGGAGGTTGATCGAACTGGCCCGGGCGGTTTGGATGGTTATTTATTTTTGGCTGGGCCTACGGGCTCGGAGATACCCACATTAAAAAGGCCTTGTGCCACATTCGATCCCCGTGGGTGGATTGATAAATACCATCTTTGTCACCATATTTATCACAATGTTTCGGTTGTTGTATGCTCCAGCCTTCTTCAGGTGGTTGGAATGTTGACTGAACTCTTTATTTCACTCACTGGGGTAGACTGTTCTAGTTTCACATACCATGTCTAATGGCTGTCAGTTATCAGTTACTTTTATAAAAGTAAAAGGACAGAAGTTCCACTCTCGGGAAGTGCAAGAGAAGAAGCTTTTGAAGTAGAAGAGGCGGTTAAATTTAGCTGATTTGACAGTAGAAGGGTGGAACTGAGATGCCAACCTAGTTAGTTAGTTATATGCCATGTGTCATATTCGCATAGGCGATCATTTATCTTTCAATACATGACTGACAAGGCAGATTTTTTTCCCGCAGTAGGTTGCCATTTCTTTCTGTGGTAGACCAGTTGCCATCCAAGGCTATAGAACCCAGTCTGTCCTGCTATTTGCTCATAGCTAGAGGGAGAAGAGAAGGATTCATACCTTTCCCAAGGGTATTAGCACGTAAGTGAATGTAATGGATTCAAGTGGAATTTGAACTTGGCTTTCTGATTCCTCAATCCAAGCCATTATCCATTACTCCACCATACCTCCTCCAACCTAGTAGCATGTTTAAATTCATTCAGTCAGGGCACCAGTGAAAATAGCTTGTCAGAGCAAATGCCATGAAAATGTTTATAGAAAAGACAGAGGGAAGCCACATTATGTCTGTGAGAAAGTGACTGGAGTTGAGATGCCAAGTCAGAATCAATTAGATTGCAGATCCATCTTTAGATTATGTCAAGAAGCTCAAGATGAACAGTAGGGGCACCAGATCAGATATGGCAACAGTATTCAATATATGGATGAATGGTAGATTTGTAGATGAGTAAGACTGACTCGGGCAAGAAAAAACCTCTGGTGTGACACAACCAACTTTCCTTGCAGTAGATGCAGCTATTGATTCATTGTAGTTGTTCCACCCCAGGTTAGTGGAAAATGTGAGAGCAAGAAGTAGCAGTGAAGTGCTCCTGTGGAATTGAGCATCAATCATGCTGATAGGAGGCATGAAAATCTCTTTATGGTGAGTAAATGACAGCAGTTTTGTTTTGGATGTATTAAAATTCACAAGTATTTCCTGCTCCAGTCAACCACAGATTAGAGGTAATTTTTAGACCAACGGCCAATTTAACTTTGTCTCTTGGTATAAATGGAAAATCTTCTCAGGTTAACGTTTTTCATTGACATGAAGAAGAAAGATTATAGTGAATCAATTGCTAGGTCTGTCGTTGCTGGAAAGTTGGTTCACTGTGTTGTTAGACAATTTTTCTCACCAAAATTTATCTTACACATAAGTCTACACTTCATCCATGCATTAAATATTGTTGCCACATCTGGTCTGGTGCTTCTGCTATGTATTTAGAGATTCTTGATAAAATCCAAAGACAAATCTGTAATGTTATTGCTCCTGACCTGGCATCTCAGCTTCAGTCACTTTCCCACCACTGTAATGTAGCTTTTTCTGTGCCTTTTTTTCTGTAAATATTTTTTGTGTTAATTATTCTCTTTTGTACCTTGACTTTATGAATTTAAACACAGTACTAGATTGGCATATAGGTCTCATCATTTTACAGCTTTTAGTGGCTAGGTATAACTAAGTTCTATGCTAACAGTTTCTTTTCTCAATCTTCTCACTTGTAGAACTCTCTTCTAGCTTCATGCTTTCCTGTTGACTATTTTTGTACTGGTAAACCGAATCAGTCAAAACATGGGGTGTAATAACAACAAGAAAAGGTACCATTCTCTGGACAATAGAAACTCTGATACCTGGTAATGAATCTTGGAGCAAAGGCAGTTGGATTATCTTCTTCTTTGAATACTGGTAATGTATTAACCATTATCCACATACGGAATATCAGTAAACCAATAATCTAGAATTAAAAAAAACAAAAACTTTCTGAATAAAAACCATACACCACAGGGCAGTTGGAATAACAGTGAAAAACATTGGAAAATAAGGAAATTAAAGAATCAGCAGATATGGTTGACTTTAATAACTCCCACATAGAATTAATCACCATTCATTTGCCAACTGTCATTTGGATATATAGCTGTTTATAAAAAAACATGATTAACTGTGCAAAAACAAATTTCTATTCAGACTTTATTTTATAAAGAATAAAGCAACATGAAAACAAATACTTATCAACAATAATTTCCCAAACCATATTCTTGATGAAGAAATAAAGTTGGCTTTAAAGAAATTTAGAAAAAAAATAACATAAGCAATCATCTTTTATATAAACAAAAATAAATTATTTTGACATAACCAGATGCACTCTAATTATAAACAAGATTCAAAGGCAATTAAAAAATATAATTTGCTGGTATATGAAAGTTATTGATTCTGATAAATAATGTAGATTATCATTTTCCATAAAAAAGATTCAAAGTACCTAATCCAATGATTCCCAACATGGGGTGCATGACCCACCAGTGGGGCATGGTAATATTTTGATGGGGCATGTGTAGGATGTGCACCCTTCGGCGTACTATAAAAACAGAATAAGGGGGCAATTCGAGAATGAGTTTTTAACAGTAAATTGTTTTCCTACTGAGTGAGAATGTTAATGCATGTTAATATATATGATGCATATACAGTTTACATACATCCAAATATTTTGTGTGTACATGTGAAGAAAATATCTGGAAAAACAAACAAAAATCCTTAGAATGTGATTATGTTGTTTTATGAATGAAATGTCGACGTCTGACGTTTCGGTTTAGTAACCTTCCTCAGGATAATATTCATTAAAAATACAATACAATTAACATAATCAGTATAACTCGACGAAAACGATGGACATAAAAAACAAATCTTATCCAAAACAGATGAAAGAAAATTTTAAATGATCAGCTTTCCGTTTGAGCGTGGTCACGTTGTCGTCAAATGGGCGACGCTTTCAAAATGTATTCTTAAAATTTTATAAAATTTGATTCCGATGGAAAGCAGTTCGTTGTAGGAATACGCGGAGACTATTAGATTCTTGTATCTTTGGATAAGCATGCAGTCCTCCATGTAATAAAATGAATTCAGGTTTGTATTTCCAGTGGACAGTATGATAAGCAAATATAAATGGATATAAATCCGACAGAATGAAGAATCGTCGCATATATTTTTCATGGTGGTATTTTACTGTAAATGCAGATAACATACTTTAGACAAAACCAATACTTTAAACTAAATAAATAAAATACTCTCCCCCAAAACATAAACAAAAATGTCTAAATAAATAAACAAATTAACAAACTATGAATGCACACAAATGCAAGTAAGTATAATAATGTTATATAGGAATAAAAGTTTTGCTGCTGATGCCTGAGTTTGAACATAGATTGCCAGTGATCAAACACGCAATCCCATTATTGAATTAAGTGGATCATGTGACCATAGAGGAAACGCATATATAGAAAGTTGCATGACATCTAATGGATCTACATTTCTATTCTATCCTCTATTACTATTCGGATCATTGTATTCTAGTCTATTCTCTATTACTATACTGACTGCTATTCTCTACTATAGTATAGTGAATAGTCACTATACTATTCTTCTATTCAGATCACTATATGGTGGTTACTATTCAAGTAAGTATTATTAAGCAAGTGCTATTAATGTGAGTGATAGTCAAAGATGTCTGACACCAGCATTGTTCAACAGCGTACTACAGTTATATCTGTGATTACAAAGTCTCTAATACAACAAACATTACAAAAGTGACGTTGAGTATTCATTGACATCACAAAAGTGGCAATGAGTGTTTGCTGACATCACAACAAATAATTAAGTAATCTAAATTAAATAATGAGTAAAAAGTTAACAAACTACACTCTAAAATAGCTACTAATACTGTATTCAAATCCACAATTATTTCTACTCTGTAATAATCTGAAACATAGTCATTACCATCCAGCCAATAACCATTAGGAGAATTCAATAGACCTTAATACCCATAATGCATTATTGACCATCATATATAAATAGTTGAGCCAAAACACAATGAACCTGGCTTAAAGATTGAGTTGAAGCATGACACAGACCGTTGTCACTTGGTGTTGTCCTCAGTGTCCACTTTTACATTAACATATGCTCTATCTTTGATATTGAGCACTTTAACCCATAAATATAGCATACCTTCAAACCCTAATTTTATCATATATATATGCACATGGCTGAGTGCTTAGAACTTTTACATTCTGGCCATGAGTCCCGGGTTTGAGTTTCATCATGGTCAGTTTCTCAGGAAGTAGACTTCCTAATGTTATTGGGGTGGAGGGGTCAATCCGAGCATGTGGCACCACGGGTTGACCCAAGCCTTGTGAGTGAAAATGGGTAGATGGAACCCTTGGGTGCCATCGATTGCTGTGCTAACACAAAGTCACAAATCATCATGACTAAAGGCTTGAATGTGCTGGACTTGTTCAAATTGTTGATCATACTAGATAACATGCTCTTTCCCAGAAACTGTAACTAAGGTCTGCTCAGCATAGTTGCAATATAAACCACAGGTGGGCTCTGTGGGTGTTGAACAAATGCAAATGTGCCTGAGCAAGCATCTGTAATAGGATTGGATAACCGCCCTAGTATCGGGTTATCCTTGAATACAAGTGTCCAGCTATATATATATATATATATATATATATATATATATATATATAGGTTTATCTAGGTCTGCTCTACGGTTGTATTGAGTTCTTTTGTTTGTTAGTTGTTTACTCGTATCTGGGCTTTTTCTTTGGGCTTCAAACCTGTATTCAGCAATTTTTTTCGACAGACTTTCATGTTTCTAGCTCTTTTTTTTTTTAAAACCTTTTTTCCCTCGAGATTGATTTGATTATTGGCAAATCAAAATTCGAAGGTTTTTGAAATGAGTATAGTTACCTATATTTATATATATATATATATATATATATATATATATATATACACACATACACACACTCTGTGTGGACATAGGAATCAATTTATACAATATTGATATCTATGTCCACACTGTCCATATTTACAAATGCTCTCTTTGATATGGAGAGTTTTCTCCCATAAATATAACAAGTTTTAAACTAAACATGGATGCACAGATATTTTAAAATGTCTTATAAGTAGACCATAAATGTAGATATTTCAATACAGCTCAACATCTTTTGAATTAAGAGAGATTTTTAAAGGAGACTTACTGTAATGAATAATTTGAAGATTCGTCTCACAAAAGCGGAAATTTTATTCCTTTCCAGTTGAGAATATCTGCCAGAAACACAAAATCAAGGAATGGATGAGAATTTTGGCTCTTTGTATTAAAAGATTGAAGGAAAAAAACAAAAATAAATAAATAGAATTTGTTCCCTTTTTTTTTTGTTCTCAAAAACAATAAAAATGTCTAAATAGAACTGCTGAAAATTAATTTTTCCCACCAGAGAAATACAATGAAGTTAAAGTGATGCCTCTTAAGATTTTCTAAAAAAAAAGCATGCCATGATGAAAAAAGGCCACAAACTTGATAAAAATGAAATTTTATCACCAAAATGTTTATTTTACTATTAAGAGGAAAGATCAAAGTATTTTTTATTATTTCATTTAATTTTTTTAATCCTTCCTAGCATGTTTGAAATTTTAGTTAAAAATTTGGTTTTTCTTGCATCAACAGGTGGGCCAAAGATTAGTAAAGGGATTTTTAGTGTCTTTTTTGGCTTTGAAAACACATTCTTTTGGAAATTTTTGCAAAAATCAAATAAATTTGAGATTTTAATTAAGTTTTAGGAACTTATTCACAAATGAATTAAATTATTTTGGAAATTTTTTGTCTTAGAAAATATAGATAATAATATTTTTACATATGTTACCCCCATTTACTTAATTTTATAAAATTTCGAGAAATTAAAATTTCCACCTCTTCCTATTTATATTAGTATTGTAGCATACCTATGAACAATAATAGGTATATCCCCATTCACATAAATACAGTAGTAAATACTGTATGTTGGTCTGCAGTTGGAGATTCATTGTGGAATTCACTTCACTCACTTCTTGCAGTTGACTACTTCTTCTACACGCTGCTAGTGAATCTTATATGTATTGTTCTTGTCCTTACAAATGCTCTATTTGATTTTCATTCATTACCTTTGTTTGATTATTCTATTCAGTAACCTTCCCTAGGTTACAACAATTAGAGTTAAAAGCAGGACTCTGAAGAATTTAAATCATTAATTTGTTTTTGTCAAACAGTGTCCTCTTTTTTTATCAATGCTCCCCCACTCAAATTAAATTTCTAATATTATACTGAATTCACTATTTACATTATTCAGACTATTGTCCTCATCTTTGTCGCCATATTTATTACAACGTTTCGGTCGTTGTATGCTCCGGCCTTCTTCAGGGGGTTGGAATATCGAACTGAACCCTTTATTTCACTCACTGGGGTAGACTGTTCCACATGCCATACGTTTATAGGGCACTGGTTGAGAAATGGTTGGGAAATACTGATGTAAGTGAATATAACTCCTTCCTACAACCCAAGTTACCCTGGCTAATTTTCTCCCTCTCTTCATATAATAATGCCCATATCCAACCTCAGTCCTGTTAACTCCTGTTAATTTCCCTGTCCAAGTTCTCCATTGCCTTAACTGGGTATTGAACTCACACTCTTTGGGTCCTGTCACTGGGTCTAACCAACGCCTTTATCCAATGTGTCCTTGAGGACATCTGTGTATGAATTTCTGGGTATTATAATTATAAACCTAATGTCTTCAGCAACCATTTTTTTACTAGTACTCATATTGCAATTTTTGCTGGTATAATAACATGTTTTTACCAGAGCTCAGATTGCAATTTTTGTTGTTATTATCGCTTTTCTCTGGCACTCCTTATTACTGCTTACAATATTGTATTTATTTCTATGCTTGGTTGGCTCAGGAGATTTTTGTGGCCTAGCATACATGCTGATTCCTTAAGTTTACGAATTTTCCAATGGTGTTCTTGGTCTATGATCTCAACCTGATCCCACAGAGGGTGGTGATCTCCCTTTTCTCTCCATATGTGGTCAGCCACGCATGATTTTTCTACTTCCGTTTGTTTTACAGCTCTCTGGTGTTCATCTTTCATAGCAAGATAACACTTAGGTATGAGTGCAAAAATAATTTCAATATTGTTTTCATTTCTATTATAAATGCCAATGATTAAAATGCTAAAATACAACAACTTTTATTTGATAGTTTCTCTCAAAGTTTCCAATGTGATGGTTGACTTTGATGCTTAATGGCTAAGGTGCTTACTCTAGGTTTGGTTTGGTTTGTTTTGTTTTACAGCATATCAACCTCAATGGGTTATTTAATGCCGACAAATTTTTTTATTGCTGGTATTTTTTTTTTTCTAAAATGCATAGTTGGTAATAATTATTTTTCAAAATTGTATTGCTGGTAATAATTTTTTACAAAGTATTCTGGTATTTTTTCTATTTTTTCACTTTCATAGTGTTTTGACCCCAGTTTGGGGGTTAGCTATTTACCCATTGCTGGGAACCTAGCAGGTGCTACCACCCTGGATCAGGGTGGACCTGGGAACACCAGAGTCATTTCACGCTCTTCAAAACCTCCTGATCAGAGGCTTTGCTGTGGGATGTAGTTTATCGTCTTACCCAGGATGTGGATGTAGTTTATCATCTTACCCAGGACAGGGGTGTAGTTTATTGTCTTACCCAGGACACACACTTACTCTAGGTTCCATACTGCTTAGAAGTAATTAGAGATCTTATTTTGTAATGTGCAGGTAGTTTCTTTGTTTAGTAAAAAGCTGTGTAACAGTGTTGAAACCACATTCAGCCATATTGGAATTTGGAAAAGTAATGAAGAAAAGTCTGATAGCTTTAGATACCTTTCAGAAGTTTCCTTTTGTAGGCAATATTAAATAATTTTTGAAAATTTGAAAAAAAAAAAAATGTCCCTCCAAATAAAATAAAAACTCCCAATGTCCCCTTTCAACATATTTCAACCACCCTCTGTGGGATCAGGTTGAGATCATAGACCAAGAACACCATTGGAAAATTCGTAAACTTAAGGAATCAGCACATATGCTAGGCCACAAAAATCTCCTGAGCCAACCAAGCATAGAAATAAATACAATATTGTAAGTAGTAATAAGGAGTGCCAGAGAAAAGCGATAATAACAAAAATTGCAATATGAGCTCTGGTAAAAACATGTTATTATACCACAAAGAGGCACTAGTATCCCCATTGGGAAACACTGACTTAAATTGATAGACATAACATGATTTGTCCTGGGTATGATGATAAACGACATTTGCGTCCTGGGTAAGACAATAAACTATGTCCGACAACAAGGCCTCTGATCAGGAGATTTTGAGGAGTGTAGAACCACCTTTTAATTGCTGGTGTCCCCACATTTACCCTGACCCAGGGTGGTAGCACCTGTTGGGGTCGCAGCTATGAGCAAACAGTTAACACCCAAACTTGGGTCAAAATACTATGAAAGTATAAAAACCGGTTTTAATACCAGAAATACTTTTATAAAAAAATTATCAGCCATAATTTTTTGAAGGAAAAAATTATTACTAGTAATACTTCAAAAAAAAAAAATATTACCAACTATACAATTTTTAGAAAAAATATTACCAGAAATAGATCTTTGAAGGAAAAAAATATTACCAGCAATACTTTTTTTTGAAAAAAAAATATTACCAGCAATAAAAATTATAAGCATTAAATAACCCATTGAGGTTGATTCACTGTAAAACAAACAAAACCATGATTGCTGTGAACACAGCTCTCATGTTGGATTTTATTTAAAAAATTAGAATTGGCATATTTTTGAGTATGAATGATTTTGCTTATGAATGATGAAAGAATATAAAATAAAAAGGCAGAATCACCCCCTCCAACCTGCTCAAGTGCATGCATACAAAATAAAAGATTAAAATAGGTAAATTTCATTGATTATTTTAATCGTGGCAGCAAACATGTTTTGAATTTCTTTTTGGAATAAATATTTGCAAATATATTTCCATTGATGAGAAGTTCTCTATGTGCCATTTTTCTTTTAAAAAAATTCTTTTTTTTAGGCAAAATCAGGAGTTTTCAATATTTTTATCTTTTTTCTGCAAGAATTCACAGAACAGCACTAAATGAACCAGTCAGTGAAATTTTTATTATTTCTTTTTATTCAAACAGGCACTACATTCAAAAACTAAATTATTATCTATTTTGGTTTTCATCATCTTTTATTAGTTCCTTAAATTCATCAATTTTCATTTTGTATATAGGCACAGAGACCATTTTTCTGCATTCTTGTCAAAAATAAACAATGTTTTATGCTTTTTTTCTTCTTAAGTAAAGTAAAAATGTAATCCAAGTATTAAATAAGACTTGTGCAGTTTATGGATAACATTTCAAGTGATTATACATTCTAATAACTATATCACTTGTTGGATATTATACTATGTGGATGCCACCTTACTTTGCTCACTTCAGCAGTAGCAGCGATGAAAGTAATCAGCAAAAAAAATTCTAGTCACCAAAATCTCATGCTTTTATTTGAATTTTCTCCCACTCATTTGTCCAGAGCCTGATTTGGAAATTGCTATTAGGCTGACCAAAAATTGATTCTGTTCTTGTCATTAAGTGGCATTAGGAGTGTTTAGTTTTAATTAAATTCATTCAAAAAAAAGATCACTTTTTTAAAAAATTGTACTGGGACAGCTATCATGTCATGTTCCATTTGAGAAATTACAATTGGCATATTTTCGTTTATGGATGATGAAAGAAAACAAAATGAAAAGGCAGTATCCCCCCATCTTCCCACTCAAGTGCACACATAAAAAATAAAAAATTAAAATGTGTAAATTTCATTGATTATTTTAACAGTGACTGCAAATACATCTTGAAATACATTTTTGAATAAATATTCACAAACATAGTCCCATTGATGAGGAGTTCTGTATGTGTCTTTTTCTTTTAAAAACCTTTTAAGATGGAGTTAGGGGAATATTATTCTGCATTCTCACCATGGGCTCATGCCTTTCCCAAGCATATTATCACTGAAGTTAAGCACCATCAAGTGAGTATAGATAAAATCATAGCAGTGTCAATGGAAAAACTGTCCTATTGAAACAGCATTTTTTTTTCTTCTTTTTTGTGGACATGAAGGTTCATGTTTGCCAAAATGTAACTGTCAAACAATAAATTATCTTACCTTTGATAAAATATGGCACATTCATAGACAGCACAGATGCCTAATACAGTGATTCCAGTCTCTTTGCACAACATACTTGAAGCCCCCAGTATAAAAGAAATACAGATTTGCAATGTATGGCATTCAGGATTTTCATATTCAGCCTGAACATTCCTGCAGAAAAAGAAAAAAAAAACAAACTATATGCCTTATTATTTGGACCAGGATGCTTGTTATAGTCACAATAATGAGATGCAGAAATCTAAAGGCACTATGGGATAGTAAAAAATGTCTTTCAAAATCTAAGCAAAGCATTAAGAAACAGGAAAATTCTGTTAGAAACAATAAAAAGAGTGTTGAACTGCTATGTAATATTAGCCTTCCTATATGACTGTGAATGCTGGACAATCTCCTAATAGATGAAGTGGTCATATTCTTAACAATATAAGATATGCGGACAACACATTGTTGATAGCAGACATACAAAGGAAACTACAAGAATTCCTCCAGAAGGTAGTGAGGGAAAAAATTAAACATAAATTAGGGTCGCTCCTTCCAAATTCTTCTGGAGGGTTTAGCAGAGAGGGTAAAGGGGATTTTTGCTGTTGGAGTAGATGCTGCATTTGTAGTATCTGTTCCATGCCAGAGGCCTTCTCTCCTCCCTTGTGCCCCCCTCCATTGTGTGACATCTGTTATGTAGTAGTGGTATGACTGGCTATGACTAGCTTAGACAAGCTCTGACCAGCTTAGACCAGCAGCCCAAGTGGAAACACTTGGGTCACCATATTAAAAACTGACCTTGTGTCACAAACTGACTCAGTGGGAGTGCATTTAAAGTAAATCTCGGATTAAAACTAAATTGCAAGAATATAGAATGTATGGTTGTCAGCAAAAAAAAAAAAAAAATCAGCCTGACATGCAAATTACAAATTGGAGATAACAAAATCAAGCAAGTACAACAATTTAAATATCTGGGAGTTTTTTTTAACAAAGAACAAAAAGTGTAACACTCCAAAAGCACATTAGAACAGAAAATGATGCCATCCAGAAGCTAAGAAAAGTATTAAGAAACAGGAAAATTTCATTAGAAACAAAGAAAAGAGTATTAAACTGTTCTGTAATATCAGTTCTCCTATATGGTAGTGAATATTGGACAATCTCACAGATGAAGAAGAGACTTGCCACAACAGACGTGATTCTACAGAAGAGAATACCATAGATGAAACATGTGAAGAAGTTTTAAGAACTGGTAAGAATTCAGTTGACTTGGTGATGGAATGTTTAAATGATCAAGGCCCATTTTTATACATCTGTGTCTGTAGACATGAAAGATTGGCCCCAAAGGATAAGGGACACGTGTTTAAGTCTCACGGGAGGGTTATTTGCTTACTAATAGAATGACAGTCTGGGAGTTGTTAAAATTCTACAAAAATAAGATGAAAGACAAACTAGTTAAAAAAAAAATTGGTTATAACTCCTTTTGTAACAATTTGAAAATTTGACTAAGATAGCAATTAACCTGAGATAATGAATTCCCCACGATTTAATAAAGAAAGAGAAAAAAATCTGTCTGTTGATCAACACGTGCGACTATTTTTGAACAAATTTCTGAAGAATGATGAAAAATATTTTGATAAATATATTTTTTTTTACTTTAAATTTGGACATTACTTCTGGGATAATCTGATTCATCTATTCTTTAGTTTTTTACTATAACTGACTGTTTTATCAGTCTGTCTCCAGACAAGGTTATATAAATATTTTGTCTGGGTAGATAAACTACAGATTTTCGCTGGATGTTAATTAATTTTACAAAAGAAAAGTGGGTAAGTTGGAAAAAAAATTTAAATAATTGGCCAGGCCTATCTATTACAAAAAAAACAAAACAAAACAACTCTATCAAACACACATAAACTGAGGGGTTGGAAATAAAAATGACAGACTTATATATAATATATAAGTATATATAATTCTTTTTATTTCAGTATGAGAATTATATTGCTAAAAGTTTTTATAATTGTTTTTTTTTATGTTACAGGATATAAAGGAAGCAAAGAGAGAACAGTATAAAATGGAAAAGAGAGAGAAAAAAAAAAAAAAAGAAACCAGAAATAAAAATGGAAAAACAAAGGATGTATTCAATTATCTGAATGTCGGCGACAGAAAGGTAAGTTCTGTTTACATTCAAAATGGTGGATTAGCTCTTAAGTCTGAAACAGGTTGGTTAGAAAATTAATTCAAAATTAATTTGCTTTCAGAACAAAAAAAAGGGGTTAGAATAAATTGGACAGGTTGAGAAAATGTAGAAAATAAAATAAATAGTGAGGGGCTTGGAATAACTGGGAGTCAGCTGAACAAAAAATCAAAATTTAAATAGCTGGCAAGGCCTGTCTATTTCAGATCTGATAGTTTACAATGAAAGAGGAGATAATTCATATAAAAAAGTTATAGCAAAACTAAACCAGGTTAATTTATTCTAACATTTTTTTCTCATCTCTTAAATGGAATGCACATATTTTCTTCTCCAGGTTGTATCATTGTTTTTAAGCTATATTTAAGAATTTTAGTTTTTATCTTATGTGACCCCTTTCTATTACCAAAAATGGCTGACACAAGTCACTACAACTATGACTACTACATAAAGTTTGCTTGTATTCAAAGATATGGACCCTCCACTCATATCTGTAGGAAAATAGGAAAAAAATAAAATAAATAGAAGGGGGCGTGGAATAACAGCACGTAGTTTGAAAAAAAAAATCAAATAGTTGACCAGCCCTGTCTGGTCCAGACATGAGAGTATGCTCTGGTAGGGGAGGTAATTTATACAAAATATTAAGGTTATCGCAGAACTAAACCAGGCTAATTTATGCCACAATTTATCCTAATCTCTTTAAGAGAATGCACATATTCTTTACTCAAGGCTGCAGCTTTGTTTTTCAATGTTTATAAGCTATATTTAAGAATTTTAGTGCTTATAACAAATCTGGCTAACAAAGGTCACTACTACTACATCAAGCTTGCTTGGCATTCATAGAAACAGACCTTCCACCCTCTCTGTTGCTGATGATGATCCGCAGTTCTTCAATGTTGCACTTTGTATCCTCTTGTAGTTATGTGATAAAGAATTTTGTAGGTTGACCTCTACAATATTTACCTTGAGTTGGTTGCCACAGCAGTGCATCAGCAGCATACTCTTCTTTGATGGCGCCATCAGTGTCCTACAAATCTTAATCTATGCTTCTATATGGTTTCAGAGATAGGAAAGATTTTGTCCTACTTTCACAGGTGTTGTTGCCACAAGATGATAAAGTCAGTCCCGAACATTATTATGTAAGCACCATATAGCGTTTTCACCATTGATGATGTCAGAGTCCAAGCCATTGAGACATAGACAAGAATGGATTCAACAGCAGAATGGAGGATGCCAACTTTAATCCTCTGGGAATGGTCTGATTTCTATATCATGTCAAGTTTGTTCAGGGCACTCTAGGCTTTGCTTATTATGATGTATATATCATTTTAGAGTTTTCAATGAATTCAGTAAGTATACAAAAATAGTAAGAGGTGTAATAGGAGTAGATCGGGTTGCCTATCGTCCGGTTCACACTCCTCTCTAGTCTTTTGAACAGGAGTTGAGGTTTATCCCTTGTTTAGGATTGGATTTCCAGTTCCTTCTAAAGTCGACTTCAACTCTCTACTTCTAACATCTCCTACCTGGTCTTTTGAACAGGAGTAAAGGGTTATTCCCTTGTTTCCTGACAGATGATTTTCTGTTAACTTACATATTTCACATAACAATATGGTCTTTTTGCTTTATTTGTTTTTTTAAGGTTTGACATTTTATAAAAATCAACCAACATAACTAACTAAGCATCTTGGCCATGTGTTAGGGCTAGTAAAGTCAGTCTAGTTGACCATTACTACTGAGTAGTGAGTTTGATCCTCACCAGGTGCAACCTACAAAATTCAACAATAAATAATCCTGCAAGAGTTGACATATGATAAAATCAATTAACCTAACTAAATAAGCAGCTTGGTCATGGGTTATGTTAGTCTGGTTGACCATTAATACTGAGTTGTGAGTTTGATCGTCACCAGGTGCCATCTACAAAATTTGGCATTGAATAACCCAACATATTTGACATATTTTAAAATCAACGAACATACAATCAGTAGGTGGTTATGGTTAAGGAGACGAGACGTGTGCATCATTACTACTAAGTACTGAGTTTGATACTCACTTTGTGCCCTATACAAAATTCAACAAAAAAACCCAACAAAATTCAAACTTAAAAACCCGATGACGTCATAAAATCAACCCACCTTACTTAAATATACCAGATCACATACCAGAAGCCAAGATGTTTCTGGCCTACCTAAATATTTCCATCAGTACCACACCTGTACCTTACTCAAAAGGCCAAAAGGCACTTGATTGACTTCTATAAATAAATAAATGAAAAATTCTGTCTGTCCGTCCATGTGTCTGAAACCCTACTAACTTGGGCAACACTTGCTCTACACAGATATATTATACCATTTTGGTATCAGGATGATCCCAGGATTCAAATTCTGCCCTTAATCTGATGGTTGAACATTCAGCATTGGGATTTGTGACCAGATTAGGAGAGAACAGTTAAAAATTAAAATTTTAAAATAACTGAAAAAATTAGTAATTTTAAAAGTTTTTAATTTGTATTGAGTTTAAAGTAACACAAAAACTTTGTGAATTGAAGAAATGAATTTTATTTCTTCAAAATGCCAAGGAATCAGAGTTGATGTGAGGTTTTGAATTTCTGCGGAGTTTATGATTCAAAGAATTCAACTTAATTGAAGTTTCATGGAGTTTGTGATTTGAAGAACTCAATTTTGGGCCTTAATTAGAATTTTGGCCTAAAGCTGGAACTGAGCCTATAGCCTAAATCAGAGTTTCAGCTGGAACTGGGCTTATAGCCTAAATCAGAGTTAAAGTGAGGTTTTGAATTTTCATGGAATGAATTGAAGAATTCAAAGTTATTTCTTCAAAATTATTGTTGCTGCTTTCTAAGCTGGAGCGGAGGTCCCTTTAGTTTTAAGCTGGAGGTCTAATTAGCCTTACACAGAACCTAGTTCCAAAGACCACATGGAGTGAAGCTTTAAAGCTAGTTATCAATAAAACTGGGAATTTGAAGAAATATTGATGAATAACTTACCGAGCATAGAAAATGAAAGACAACAGGAAAAGAAGTGCAGCAAGTATTTCAGCCCTTCCCACAATTCCAGCAACCTGAAAGAATATATGATACTTTTAAAATATAGATACACAAGATGAAGAACTGACTGTTATCAATAAGGCAGACAATATTTTGTTTTTAGATTGTTGGATTTTTTTTTTTTAATCATTATGCTTCAAGCAAGACAATAATGTCATAAGAAACACACTTCTGTAGCTTCAAATCTATTCTTCATCTATGAAGAGATTGTCCTGCCATACTGGAGGACTGATATTACTAATAGAATAAGGTTAGAATATATATATAAAGTAAACTATAAATTTATTGCAGAAATTCAGTGAAAATCAAAAGGAATTAATGCAGTGTTACTGAAAGAATAGGGTTAGAATATATGGATTTAATTTAATCCTCAATTAAGGACTGTAGGATATCATCTATATTTTGGTTATAGGCTATCTATCTCCCCTGTCTTTTGAACAGGAATAGAGGTTTATGCATTGTTCCCTATTTAGGATTGGGTTTCCTGTTCGTTCTAAAGCCTATTTCAACTCTATACTTCTAACGTCTCCTCCCTTGTCTTTTGAACAGGAGTAGAGGTTTATCCCTTGTTCCCTGTTTAGGATTGGGTTTCCTGTTCGTTCTAAAGTCTACTTCAACTCTGTACTTCTAACATCTCCTCCATTGTCTTTTGAACAGGAGTAGAGGTTTATCCCTTGTAGACAGCTTAGGATTGGGTTTCCGCTTCCTTCTTAATTCTACTTCAACTCTATACTTCTAACGTCTCCTCCCCTGTCTTTTGACAAGGTTTATCCCTTGTTCCCTGTTTAGGATTCGCTTTCCGCTTTCTTCTAAATTCTACTTCAACTCTATACTTCTAACATCTCCTCTTTGGTCTTCTGAACAGGATTAGAGGGTTATCCCTTGTTCCCTGTTTAGGGTTGGGTTTCCAGTTCCTTCTAAAGTCTACTTCAACTCTACACTCTTAACCTCTCCACCTGAACTCTGACATTTTATTTGCTAATTAAATCTCTTCAAATCTGGAAGTAGCTGTATATCTTTCCAAATATCTTGCCATTTCTTACATTAATACAACTGTAAATGGATGGGAGAACAAGGTTTGGGAGAAGTAACAAAAAGATAAAATTTATTAAGAGCTACACAGGAGATAAAATTGTGGAGAGCCATGATGGCCAATGTCTTTGAAGGGTCATGGCATATAGAGAAAGAATATAACCTAGGTATTTAAGATCCTTGGTGGATTTAATTTATTCCTCACTAAAGGAATGTAGGATATCATCTATATTCTGGTTATAGGCTATATACTTAGAATCATTGATGTAGGGGCTGATCACACTGGTCACTTTCTTTAGGTTATGAAGAAAGATGCCTGCATCATGTGACAGCTCCCTTGGGGGGGTGCAGATTTAGCTTTGGCCCGTACTGAATAAAATAAACACTCCCTTTGACTCTTGGATGCTGACTGACAGACTGGCCACTTTCACAAGTCAATGAAGTGATTTCACTAAGCGGTCATCGTGTGACCCATGTGACTTCATTTCAATCAAACGGAGACCATCGCCTTTTCTATCCTGAAAGAGAAGAATGGATTCATCAGTGGCATGGAACAGGTCAACTTTAATCCTCCAAGAGAAGTGGTCCTGCTTTCATATCATGTCGCGTTTGTTAAGGGCATCCCAGGCTTTACTTATTCTGACAGACAGATCGTTTTTAGGACTTGAAATATAATGGTGTATCTAAGATCCCTGGCAGAATTAATTTGTTCCTCACTTAAAGAATGTAGGACATTATCCATAGTCTGGTTATAGACCATATACTTAGTTTTACAAGCATTTATATACAGGTTGGTCACACTGGTCACTTTCTCTAGGTTATGAAGAAGGATGCCTGCTTCTTTAAAGTGATTAATATTAATTACTAATTACTAAATCATCTGCACAGTCTGCATTTGCCATATTTAGGATCCCCCAACAGAGATCTGCACTGGTCAGATTTATCTTCAATGTCACTAGTGAAGACATATTCTTCAGACGGGGAAATGCTGATTCATGGGTTTTTCCCAGCATGAGGGACTGTAAACTGGAGATAGTTTCTGTATCTGGGGAAGATATATTCCCAAATGAAAACTGCTATGGGCTTGTGAGCCGCATCATGTGGCAGCTCCCTTGGGGGGTGGGGGAACTTAGCTTTGGCTCATACTGAATAAAATAATCATTCTCTTTGACTCCTGGATGCTGACTGAAAGACTGGCCATTTTTACAAGTGAGCTGCATCATGTGGCAGCTTCCCCCAGGTAGATTTAGCTTTGGCCCATACTAAATAAAATAAACACTCTTTGACTCCTGGATCAGTGAAAATAAAAAAAAAAGGATTATCAGTGGTCAGGAATTAATGCAGTGTTACTGAAAGAATAGGGCTAGAATATGTGTAATGTAAATTCATTGAAAATCAAGAAAAAGTGTGTCCATGATCTGATAGAATAGAAGTTTATATATACAAAGAAAATATTAAGGCATTATATATATATATATATGGGCATGTGGCCAAGTGCTTAGAACATTCACTTTCTGACCATGAAACCTGAGTTCAAATCTCACCATGGTCAATTTGTCAGGAAGGAGACATCCTGATGTTATTGGACTGGTCAATCCCAGTGTGTGGCACCTCTGAAAAGTGCCTGTAAAACCATACAACAGGTTGACCCAAGCCTTGTGAGTGAAATTGTGTAGACAGAACTCTTGAAGGCTATTGATAGCTGTGCTAGCACAAAGTCACCAGTCATTGTGGCCGAGGGCTTGAGTGTGTTGCCCATGTTCAAATTGTTACTCATGCTAGATAACACGCTCTCTCCCAGAAACTGTAACTAAGGTCTGCTAAGCATAGTTGCAGTATAAACCACAGGTAGACTTTGTGGGTGTTGAGCAAACACAAATGTGCCTGAGTAAGTATCTGCAATAAGGATTGGCTAACTGCCTTAGTAGACGGGTATCCTTGAATATGAGTAGCCAGCTATTATTTTATATAATATATATTTTTTAAAATTTGTGTATTTAGGCAGCGAATTCTCGTTCAGGCATGTCTGATTGAATACATTACAAACATTATGTCTGATTATTTTTAGCATAATCCTTTCATATTCATGAATATTTTTCTGTGTATTATAATCATATGAGGCAAGCAATGCACTGTAACAATGAGAATCATTTTTATTTCCCAAGTACTTTCCATCTCTTTCTGAGATCATCATCAGGGGTGCGACTGGTAAGGTAAAAACTGTGTATAGCCATCCATTACTGAATTTTTTCTTTTGCGTTTAAATGCAACAGCTGACAGTCATGCTTTAGCGTTCATTAGAATGTAAAAAGTTATCTATTATGGAATTTTTTCTTTTATGGTGCAATGTCATGGTCGAGCATTAAAGCATGAAAACTGTTCTTTTTATAGGCATTTTAGAACATTATTACAGTATTTGTAGCTGATTCTATTCAGTGTCAGCTTCAATTTTTTAATGTAGATTGCTTTGAGGATCTGTAGTTTTAATTTGTTATTTTCTTGGTGTAGGATAGTTGTGTTATCAATCAGTATTTTTCTATACTGTGAATGCGGACAGGAATGTTGGTGTAAATGTCTTGCAATGGACGAATGGTCAGACATGTGTAGAGTCAGATGACTTGATAATGTAGTTGTTGTATATCCAACATATATATTTGTTTTTCTGTCAGAGATACATTCTCCCAAGGGACAATTGAATTGATACATCAGTTGGTGGGGAGGAGTTATTGTGAATAATTAAATTGGTTGTATTGTATTTTGTATAATATATGATTAATTTGATTTTTTTTTATTGGGATCCATAGGAGATATATTAGTATGAATGTTTTTTTTTTTAAATAATTTTCACATCCTGTTTGTAGTTAGCATGCACCTGGTTACAATACAAGAGTTTGATCTATTTTGGTTCCTTTGAGGAAGTACCATTTTTTATTTGATGTGTATTGAGGTTTTTGATAAATTGTCTTATTTGTTCATCTACAATATGGTTTGGGAAGTCATTATTAATTAGAGTCTGCTTAATATTTTTTAGTTCAGTGTAGAAAATCTTTTTGTGGAGGAATTTGTGCTCGGTTAATTAAATTTTGTATAAGTGCTATTTTGTAGTAATCTGGACATTCACTTTTATAGTTGAGAGTGCAAGAGTTTTTGCTGGTTGTTTTTTTTTTTAAAGGTAGTAAATGTGTTATTATTTGTGTCTATTAAAATGTCAAGGAAAGGGATTTTGTTTTCTTTGTTAAGTTCATATATGAACTTGAGGACAGAGTTTTTAATGTTCCAGTATTTCTTCTATGTTTTTAACTAAAATAAGTATATCATCAACATATCTTAGGTAGATGGAGGGTTTCTTGGTGGTGATAAATATATTATTTTCAAGGTTGGCCATGTAGATTTTACTGAAGTTTGGACTCGGAAATAAACCCATAGAAACGATGTCATGTTGCACATGTACGTTATTTCTGTGATCCTAGAATCAGACATCAGTGGTACAGGTTAAAAGTAATTTTCTTAGTATTTTAGGTTGAATTTTTAATGGAGAGGAGAGGTGAATTATTATATATATTTTTAATAATAATGTCAGTGGTTTCTCTAACTGGAACGTTAGTGAAATGATTTCCAATGTCAAGTGATGATATGGTTTCAATATTAGGTTTTTTGGTTTTTAATATTTGTATAAGTTCAAGGGTTGATTTAATGCTGTATTTATTAGATATAGATGGTATAATT
This sequence comes from Acanthosepion pharaonis, assembly GCA_903632075.3. Classification (NCBI taxonomy): domain Eukaryota; kingdom Metazoa; phylum Mollusca; class Cephalopoda; order Sepiida; family Sepiidae; genus Acanthosepion; species Acanthosepion pharaonis. The sequence goes on from CAHIKZ030000563.1 coordinate 1,225,281, forward strand.
AATTGGTTAAGCATTTTAGTTGTAAAACAGGATTGGAAATTTGGGATATAATAGGACGGAGTGAAAAGTTAAGCTTGTGTGTTTTGATAAAACTGTAAATGTATTGTGGTTTATAGTGTCCGATTATTTTGATAAGTTTTAGATTGTCTTGTTCCGCATTGTTAGCTATGATTATTTTATTAATTTTCACTTTTAGCTGATTAGTAGGATTATTAGTAAGTTTTCTAAATTTGGTGTTATTGTCAAGTAACTGTTCCAATTTAAAAATATTTTCGGTGAGTTTGAATTTAGCGTAGGTCACATTCAATTGGTTAATCACGGTAAGGCCCGCAAGCCTATTTTTATTGTTTTTTTTTCTCTAAGAAAGAGTAAGTATTCTGCTTTTTAAAATTAAATTAATCATTCACTTGTCAGTATTTTACCATCACCTGAGGAGACACATTTGTGGTGTTGAAACATGATTGTGTAGTGATTTTTAACATGTTTTTGTTTTAATATCCTAAAATAAATATTATTCAGCTCTAGACTCTATTAATTAAATGTTACATACAGTGGAATTATATTCCATTTGTTCTCATTTTACCAGGATATATATATATAGTCATACACAGACAGACTTTTGCTGTATCACAGCTCTTCAGTGTGGCTCGACATTTGGTTGCTTCTAGCTAGGATCGAAACCTGATTGAATTGGTGTCAGTTGGACATTCTACCACTATGCCATCAGCACACAGCAGGGATGAAGGTGAATTTTAGCATATTTATTTTTAGATAAACACACAGTAACTGAGAGGACTCGATTTGTTTTACCGAAGAGTCTTGCTATAATAGCCATAATAGTCACTGTTTACAAACCCACACTTCCTCCTCCAGGAAGTGGGGAGTAAGTGTGGGTATATATATATATATATATATATATATATATATTTCTGTAAATATCAGTAAAATAGTTTTACATTTGTTTCTCATAACAAGTAAGCACTGACACAGATAAAACCAACTGTGAGATATTTAAAATCTGAGTTATGTGCAATGACCGATCAAGTTGGTGCTTGTGATGCTCTGCATTTAAATCTCATCATGGATGAGATTAAGAGTACTTGGGATCAATCAGAGAATTCAAGAGGATTTAATGAAGATATACTGCCTAAATATAGATTCATATATATATTTTCTGAGAATTGTACTTACAGCTTCTGAATGTACTGGATGAACTGCAAACAGAAGTCCAACCAGTTGGGCTGATTTATGAGGTAAATGGAAGAATCTCTGACAAACGTAAATCAGCAGATGAATCACAGAAAGATGAAGAAGGCAGTTGACAAGATGGAAGGTATAAGGCTTGCCTCCTCCAAGCCAGTAATTGACTCTGGAATTTTAAAGACAGAATTTAAAAATGAATAAGAAAATACATTTTGCTTTAAATTTCTGAAACAAGTTTAGTTTTGAGATTTTTTTTTTTTTTTTTTTCAATTCAAACAAAAACAGATGTTCCAAGAATTTAATTCTTATTTTTGTCAGGTAATTTGCAGTTTAAGCTTATTAAAAACTAGCAGTAGAGCCCGGCGTTGCCTGGGGATGTAACAGTAAGAGATAGATCAAGTATCGACCATCATAAAGACTGAAAAATAAAATCGACAAAGATTGTTTAAAGTTGATGGACATGCATGTCTTAATTAGTTTTTTTTTTACGAATTGGTCAAACAAAAACATTGTTTTCAATCGTTATGAGTCTACCGATTAAATAGAATTTTTTAATTTTATTATAAACAATTGTCTTGTAAATGGAATTTTTAAAGCATTCTGAATGTAAACAGAAAGAAAAAAGTTTGCAAGACAATAAGAAACACTACCTGCCAAAAAAAAAGTGAAGTTTTGTTGAAATCGGTTGAAAAATGTAGGAAATCCGATTCCATATATAAACGAATGGACACACACACACACACACACACACACACACACAATCTGGGTTTTATAATAAGTATAACTCGATATGAGTTGTCCCCCTTTCATTCTCGAAACAGCGATGCCTCTTAATTGTGTTTTCAAATTGATTTCGTGCAAAAACAATTGTGTTTTTCCAATTTTTGGCACTGTCAGAACCACAGCAAGGTAATTTTACATAGTCCTGTGAACTTTTGTTGAAATCGGTTGAAAAATGTAGGAAATTCGATCCATTATATAAACGCACACACACACACACACACACACACAACCTGGGTTTTATAATAAGTATGATTTTCCGAAGAGTTACATTTAGGTGTAAATGTAACTGCTTAGTTAAAAAATAACAAATAAATTTTGCTAAAATTTACTGTTTTGGAGTTAATGACAATTACGGGCATTGTTTACATACATTTGCCTCAGAGTAGTCATGTGCAGAAGCTTACTTAGTTAACGGCTTTTTTACTGATCTTACTCATCTCAATTATTGCACAAGGGTTAGAGTTTTTGGTAAATTTAAGTTATTTAGAAAAGCAATAAGTGTTGTTTTTTTTATGATAAAACAAGTTAAATAATAAAACAAATTGTAATACTTATGACATCTTATTTTAAGGCACTTAATAATCAAGCTTTGTAAAACTCAATAATTTAATAAAAAAAGCAAATTTGAACCTTAAATTTGTGCTTGTCATCATTATTATTATTATTATTATTATTATTTCCTTTCTAGCATGTTTTTTTTATTTTGTAAATAATCATGCTCTTTTTAAATTTCACGTGCACATTAATCAAGACAAATGAAACTTCCATGCATGACTACTCCGAGGCAAACGTATGTAAACAACATTAGTAATGGCAGCCGCGACACAAAGTAATCTGAAATTTTATCATCAATAACTTCAAAATGGTAGATTTTAGCAAAGTTTCTTTATTTTCAAATTAAACATGTAAATTTACACCTAAATTGAACTATTCAGGAAATTTTTATTAGAAACTGAGCACAGGGCTTAAACTGCAAATTACCCTTTTTTTCTGAATTTCTGAGATGAAGAATTATAATTTGTTGGTTCCAATCAAGTAAGGAATAACTCCTGAGAACATTCCATACCAAAATTTATAGTTAAATCTTAGAGATGCATGCTGGGATTTCTTTCTAACCAATAAAAATGGACAAATTATCTGTCTCATCCCCCATATTTTTGTTCTTTCTTGTCTTATCAGAATGCTATAACTACTAGACTGTATCCCATTTGCATGTGAATGCAATTCTTTCTTTATGAATGTTTTACTTAATTTTTTTTTATCATTTCACCCCAAGCAAAACAACAAAGCCACTAAGACACAAGGGTGTTACTGAGTGTAAAAAATAATATGAATAAAAGAAAACATTATTATGCAAAAAGACAATAAAAGAACAGGGATTAAGAAAATAGAAAATAATGATGAACATTGCATTTAAATTTTTGAAGAGAAATGGTAACTTGAAAACAAGATGAAAATGAGTTTCACAAGTGAGAGAAGAAACTGTTGGCATTATAATTATGGTTATAACTAGCCATTACAATTATAAAATGATGAGACCTAACTGCCAATCTAGTACTGTGCTTAAATATGTAAAGTCTAGGTAGCAAAGAGGAAAGCTCTTCAGAACATGGAAATATCTATAGAAAAGACACAGTGAAACTATGTTACCATAACCTTTCAACTTGTGAAGAAAACCCACATGCCAAACCCTGTCAAATGCCTTTGAGATATCCAAAGCAATAGCCCGAGCTTCACCATTTTTATCTAAACCTTGAAAGAATCTTTCAGTAATAATTGTTAACACATCAGCGTTGACCTAGAGAAGTGAAAGTCATATTGTTTATCTGAAGAAAAAAAACCCAGTGAAGTAAGATGCTTAACCATTTCAGGGTTGATTAGAGCCTCTAGTAGTTTGCCAAAAAGAAGTAGAAGGCTAATTAGCTGATAATTAGAAGGAACAGTCAGTTCACCAGTGTTCTTAAAGACTGGAACTACAGAAGAGGATTTCCAACAAGCAGCAAAGCATTTATTGTAGAATTTAGAGAGAACCAGATCCAGTTCAGGAGTATGTGTCTTAAGGACTATTGCAGGAATACCATAAAGTTCACATGCTTTGTGGGGATCCAGTTTAGAGGTGATAGCAGAAACCATGGATGGAGTTGTATGCATATCAAATATTATTATTGTTGCTTTTAGTTTTGACTTCCATATATGTTGTTTGCGTCATATTATTTTGCCCTCTTCTTTTTTTCTTTCTTTATTGAAAACTTTGTCAATTACTTCACATAATTATTTATGTTATTTACATTCAAACTAATGTCCCCATCTTTGTTGTTGTTATCACAGTGTTTCAGCCATTGTGCTCTCTGGCCTTCTTCAGGTGTTTGTCATTCTGGATAAACTTCAGGGACTTTTGAACTGAACTCTTTATTTAATTAATAAGTGTAGATTATTTTAGTTTTGCAAGTTCATATAAAACTATATAATAATTATCAATATGTATTTATTTATATATTTCTTGTCCCTTCTGTAGTGGAAAGGGAGGTAAATCGTTAATTAAGTAAATTTATGAGTGATTACTTCCCTTAGTCAGTTTAATAATCTATATAAATAAAATGTCTGCATATAGACAAAATAAGTTCCTGAGCAAAATGAACTATTTGATTAATCAGTTCCTTTACTCCTACATTTCTTAGATTGCAGTCTTATTTTTTAAGCCTTTCATGTGAGGCAATCAGATACTCTTGTCTACTAAATGTTCATCTTCCTTCAACTTAGTTTTGAAATAGACTTTGTTGATACTGTCTTTGTTGTTCTGTTGTTAATCATTTTCTTTTGAGAGGTATTTCCATTTCACTGTCATATTAAACACATTAAAATTTTTAACATGTAAATATATTGAGCAAAAAGTGATTTATATAATACAAGGAGTAATGTAATCAATGAATCATAGATAATATTTAATGTCTAAAAATATAAGGGGGGTGGATTAATTAAACGATTCATTGGCATCTATTTTAGTTGGGAAATCTTCATCTCTGCTTTATTGAATCACAATACATTATTTCAAGACTTTTCTGTCATTTTATATCACTATTTAAACTTTGTAACAATTGCCATCATTTTTTATGGCAAGCATACACTCTATATATATGTATATATAATTTTAGGGTATGCTATATTTATGGATAAAAAGTGATCAATATCAGGAATAAAGCATATATAAATATAAAAATGGACATTGAGGTCAACATCTAGCAGTGACAGTCTGTTTCATGCTTGAATGCAATCTTCAGGCCATGTGTATTGTGTTTTGGCTTGGCTATTTACATATGCTGGCCAGTGGTGCATTATGGGTATGTCTATTGTAATATTTCAACAGTTATTTGGTGGGCAATAACGCTTATGTTTCAAATTGTTCTAGAACCTATTGAGTGGAAATAATTGTGGATCCAAATGCAGTTTTGTGATTATTTTACAGTATTGCTTGTTACCTCTTCTTACTCATTATTTATTATTGATTACTTTATTATTTGTTGTTATTATGTTTACTTCTGTTTTCATAGTTTCTTAATTTGTTTATTTACTTATTTTATTTACTTATTGATTTGCATTATTTTTGCTTATTTAATTTTTCTTTTTGTATATATATATATATATATATATATATATATATATATATGTGTGTGTGTGTGTGTGTGTGTGTATATATATATATATATATATATATATATATATATATATATATGGCATGACAATTGCATCTAGCATGAAACAGCCTGTTGCTTCTAAGTGTTGACTTCAATGTTCCCTTTTATATTTACACACGCTCTATCTCTGATATTGAGCACTTTATACTATAAATATAGCACACCTTAAGACTATATTTCTTCATACATACATATATATATATATATATATATATATATCTTTATTATTATTATTGCTATAAAAGTCTGTGAACATTGCTTGTGTTTTTGCCAGAAGTCATATATAGAGGGTGGTTGAAAGAAAGATATGAATTTATTATTGTGAAGGAAGTGGGGGTAGAGAAGGCAATGGAGTAAAAAAAAAACACTCTCTTTTTCCACTCACCTTTCTCTCTTTCCACCTTCCTGTGATTGCGTGCATATTTTATTTATATATATGTGTGTGTATATATATATATATATATATATATATATATATATATATATATATATATCTCCGATGCAATGAGAATTAAAGTAATATATAAATTCCAGCGTTCACCGCATTGATCCAAAAGAGGGCTCGATACTGATAATAGAGCAATAATTGTTTATTTATTATAATTTTATTATATTTATTATAATTACTACCATCAAACCATCGTCTCTGTAAATCCCTATATTATTTAGACTAATTCTACTGGAAACAAAGTTGACAAGTTGAGGAAATGAATCTATAGTGTTTAAATTTTTACACCTCAAGGTTAAAATTAATTCTAACATAAAACAAGTAGACTTCTTAGATGTAACCTTAAACTTAACCTTAAATAATTTCCAACCCTTCTTGAAAAATATCACTAACCCCTTTTATATAAACCCTAATTCCAATCACCCAACACCAGTTATTAAGCATATCTCATCGTCCGTTGAATGCTGTATAAACAAGCACTCATCTAGCAAGGAAGTATTTGATAAACACAAAATTATCTATAACAAAATCCTTACTGATAGTGGTTACAGATCTTACGAAATTAAATATAGAGAAAATTGTAGTTATTCTAATAAAAAAAAACAATAGAGGAAGGAGAATAATTTGGTATACACCTCCCTTCAACAAATTAGTCCGTACTAAATTAGAACAGAAATTCTTAAATCTAATTAACAAGCACTTCCCTATGGAGAGTAAATTAAGCCAGATCTTCAACCGCAATACCTTTAAAAATTAGCTATAGTTGTTCTAGAAATCTAGATAAAAATATAAAATTGCATAACAATAGAATACTGAAACTTCATAGAGAAAATAAACGCAACCTAAATACAAGTTCTAATACACCCCAGGAAAAAAGGCTATGTAATTGTAGAATCCCCAATCAATGTCCATTATTAAACAGGTGCTTAACCAAATCCATAGTGTATATGTGCTATATCTCATCAAATGAGAACCCCAGAGATATTAAGCTGTATGTGGGGTCAACTAGCAGACCTTTTAAGGACAGGTATTACAAGCACTGTTATTCTTATACTAAATATATGTGTGCATTTGTATTTGAACACTTACACATG